>JAIGNY010000793.1:1277500-1787500 GCA_020152595.1 Chiridota heheva | reverse complement strand
CAGAGAAAATTGGCATAACCAATTTGATGATTCCTACCCTTTATAAATGAAACTCTACAATGTACACCATAAAAGCTTTGCTAGCCGTACTCTTTTAACGTTACTTGATTAAAAATGGGTCATATGAACCTAAGGTTTGATTGATATTTGAGGGATACTTTACTAAATTTCCAGCTGAATAGAAAAACATGGTGTTTCTTCCCCAAAATATCAATTATGTTTATGAAAACAGTGATGACGCATAATGATAGATGCATGGTGACAGTGACAAAGACATTGTACGAAATAAAGAAAACAACAATTCCTTTTAACAATGTATAAGACTATACATTTCTTTCACCCACAGCCTTCTTAATTGTACTATTTTTCAGATTTGTTAAAACTTATGCTTTGCGGTAACTTCACCACAAATATTGTGCCTTTGAATAATTTAGATGCTTTTAATTCTGTTTTGAAGAGAACTCTTAATAAATGTGCATTGTGTGGTTTCATTAAGCTTAAGATAACATTTTTTGCCGTTCATGTTTAGTTGCTAATGTTGTGCTTAAGGCAAACATAAACATATGCAAAAAGTGCATTTAGTCGCCAAAACATTTAAGTTATTTCATTTCTTGAAAGGTTTTTGAAATTCTTAGATCGATGTTGCAATGTATGAAGCCATTGGTTTTGAATAACATGCATCTAGGTTTCATTCTCATAGACTGCAGAAAGTACACAAACAATCCCTTAAGGCTGAACTCAGTATTTAACTAGATAAAAAAAAAAAAAAAAAAAAAAAGCTTTAAGCCAACAAGGTTGCATTCTCTTTTCAAATTTCCCTCTGTTTCTTTCCCATTGGGCTTTTTAAAGACATTACATTTTGTGTTCCAGAAATGTTTTTCCCTGAAGCTTGTATGATTTTTGCTCCAAACTCCTCAGTTCTTTGACCTTCATAACATGATTTTTGCTCGATCCTCCAGCTTTTGACCTACATATATGTAAGTAGTGAATGAAAGTGGCCTACATTTAAAGGCAAAAGAAGTTTGATATTTTTTATTGAATGAATAGATATGTTTGATATTTATTGAATGAATGCTAAAGTATTTATTGCATTATATGCCTAGTAAAGCTGGGAGATTTCTGTAGTGGAACAACATTAGGGTGAGAAGGACAGGTAATTCAAATGCTCCAGCAAAATTGATGAAATCAGTCAGTTCCCAGCCTCGCGAAAAGCTGCTTATTCTCTTTTGTGCATATTCTGCCCACTCAGATTTATGAGTATATAATTAGCTGAAGCGTGCTGTTTTTCGAAGGTGATTAGAGCTCTGTAATGATTTAATGTAAAAAAATAATGAAAATAGGAGGGATTTAAACAATTTCATATTTGGAAAAAAACGTTACAAAAAAATGTGGTTACAAAAAAATGTGGTCACAAACCACATTTCCAGTCTTGGGCTCACACGAGCTTTACATATGTGGTAGAAAAATTCCTTTCTATCTAAATCTATGAAAGTAAGCATGAAAATCAGGGGAAGCCGGTCGGGTTTTGCAAGTTTTACACCTATTTCCAAAGAAACCATGTTGATTTCGCTAATATCGTACGATCCATATCATGATTGGACAATGTGCAGTCACGTGGTGTTGTTTACATCTGTATCGTAATCTCGCATGTATGAAATGGCATTCCCACGAAATAGCCACAAACCCTTTGTACTCCCTGATAACGTGTGCTTTAAAATAAACAGTACTTCAGATTACATGGCAATCTTAAATGTATATCAAATTCGGAATAAAATGAATGATATTAAGTGACGACAGAGCTTCTTGAGCCAACTGAATACACTCAGAGTATGTAGGGTTTTGATAATTAGAACCTTTGTGTATGCATAATGTGGTGTCAATATTGATTTTCTCAAATTCAGCCTGTGCAGTAGTATTTTTACTATTCTTTTGCTATGATTTATAGGGTTAAATACATTTATATTTGCTTATACTGCTAACATACCATTTCACCAGAGATTACTTATCCCAAATAACAAATCCCTGAATTCATGCACATCCTTGTTGCTGTATAGGCCTATTGGTATGAATTTTCATCAGCATGAACTATGGATTGAACTATGCCTGCTCTGACAAAATTTTAAGTTGAGATTACTTGGTAATTCACTAAGATTATCAATTTAATGAATTATGCCAAATAAAATTACACGGATTCAAACATAACGAAAAATATTCAATTTGTTTTTATGGACCTGGGGATGAATCTGGCAGGAAATCACATTCAGATGGTCAGAAAGACACTGACTCGTAGTATGACCTCTAAACCCAAACATTGAAAATAAAAATTGTCCTGGAAAATCACATAATTCACAAAATAGTCTAAAACTTTGCATAACAGCAGTTAATAATCATGTACCTGTTGTATGAATATGTAGAATACTTTAGCCTACTTGTATGACATATAATGGTATTCTATAAAAAGGACCACATGTACACTCCAACCAGTGTTCTATATAAGCCTATCCATACTTGCACAATGGCATTAACTTGCAACAATGAAAATTGTTAATGCTATTCAGAGGAGAAAGAAACTTGTTCTTCAACATTTGATATACTTCTGATACTGACAATTTGTATACCCTTGTTCCTTAACTGTTCCAGACAATAATATTAAAAAAATAGCAACAACTTCAAATGTATTAAAAACAATCCCCATGCAAGGTAGGCCTACATATGAATATATGTAGTGCCACTTGAATTTTGTTAACAGAAATTATCAATGAAACACTAGGAAAAATGAAAACATACACATAAACAGGAAAGGTTTTCACAACCACTCAGATCATATTTAAGTCCTAAAGCTAAGTCCTATAAACTAGCAGATAATCTGCAGTCTGTAGATATCTTGGTCTTGGAGTATTTCCATGTCTATGCGGTATTTCAAGACAATTATAAAAAGACGACGTACCAACATGGCAACACATTAGGTTGACATTAAAAATAAGCTGATTGGTAATTTTATCCTGTAAATATAGAACCTAGATCCATGGTGGATTTTTAACTATGAACACACTATTCTTATTTTCACAACAGATCTTGCTTACACTTTAAATTAAACAATGATACAAAATCACTAGACTTTTAATCACTATTATTTCAAATATGCTTATGGTGAATAATCATTTTGATTCAATGCTGCACGTACTATAAGAAATCAAATGACTGCTACTACTACTAGGCCCTAGGCTGGGTCAGAGTATAATAAATAAGATGGATGCAAAATAATGAATCATATTCTAGCTACCACACTACCGTTTAATGCTAATCTCTGTAATGATGGCCATTTTCAACTTCAAAATACTGTCACTATTCGCCACCATAACAAATTTGGTATCGACAGAAAGTTTATTGCATCGTCTAATAAATTATCGATAAATATAGCCTAAATCTGAAGGAATTTCGGTCAGGGGTTCGGCATGAATTTTGTCCAAAAATTACCCTAATAATGAAGTACACAAAACGACAATTACACAAATTGGGAAAATTTGGTATCATTCGAAAGAAAAACTGTGAAATTCTGAAAGTGGGCGGAGTCCTGGTCAAAGAGAATGATGTCATAGTACCTCATTAATGCAAGGCTAGGAACTGACTGAAGTCATCTCTTTTTTTCTGAGGACAACTGTCATAATTACCATATGGTTTAATTATGCATGACATGTTTCCTGTTCTTCATTAATAAATATGTATGTGATTGGTGCTGATTATTTTACTCATGATTTTTTACTTTTTTTTCAAATTTCTTGTAGAATTTAGACATGAAATACATGAAACTAAAAACAAAACTAATTAATACTCATAGAAATGGGTCACGAACACCCATAGGCATAGGGACATGTTCTTCGTGGGGGTTGGGGGGCACAAAGATATGCTACAACACTAGCTCAATGGTGAAAAACTGACTTAGTTGAAGGGCACCATGTAGGTCACTGTAACAGGGGGAGAATGTGCCCGTTCCCCCCCCCCCTTTCCCAGCCTCCTGTGCACCCCAGTTCCTATGCCTACGCCGGCGGAAGCACCATTCATTTCATAATCAAACATTTTAAACTGAGAACTGAAATAAAGAGAAAGAAATGGGTCTGAATGCCAATTTCCAGGTTGTCTCACTGGTATCACTTTTTGGGATTGATGAGGGGAGGAAGGGAGGGGGAGGGGGAAACAACACAGAAAACCTGTTCAGCAAGTGTTTCCCATTGTCATTGCAATCAATTTGGAGGTAGTTTATCAAGTGTTTTCTTAAACATCTTTGAACAATTGTTAAAAAGAGCACTAATTTTTGACTATCATTAGCTTTGGAAAATGCACATTGTAGATTTTGAGATATCAAAAACTTTTGTATTCCCTTGATGTTAATTTCCTAAATTGTGGTCATCCGAAAAGACAAAATAATGTTGATGTTATAATCGAGATAAGATCAAGGAATAAAAAAGCTTTTCTGAGAATAAAATGCTTTCCTTCAAAAACTTGTGGCACTTCAGGATTAAAGGAGCTCTCGATTCAAAAGTGAGGGCGTTGTTTTGTTGCAATTTGTGGGCATTTCTTCCACATCCAATCAAATCTTGCGATCCGTTTTAATCTCAGTGAAAGTCTGTTCACTCGCCGAGTGCTCTCGAGCGTTCATTTTGTGTGTACCTTCTGCACACGTTAGGCCTTAGCATTATGGTTCGAACAATAGCGACAACATTATAGGACTTACGTTAAACTTAAAGCTTGATATTTTTAGCCGATAAAGTAGCCTGGCGTAGGAGGTTGTTGCTAAACTGTAGTAATGCATGACTCTGAGTATTGGACTGTAACGTTTGTGTAATAATAAACCCCCTTTCAAAATATCAAGTCCTAATGTTACATTTGCCTAACGACACAGTAAGATTTCAACGTACAGTAAGAACTCCTGTCTGATTAATTATTAATTTGCCATTGAAATGCATTCCAACCATAAAAAGACACCAATCCAATCAAAGTTTATTGGGTGACCATGTTTACAAGATAAAATAGTACCACAATAAACTTCCTGTGTATTTATTAAGTCCGATTTCGCTACACACCTAGGCCTATGTGTATGATCGGCAGTGGCAGCAAATTATGCTGTTTGATTGTTTGTGTATATAACCCATACAGGACACGCACTGGATTTTCTCAGACTGAGAAAATACACCCTCATTTTTTGGTCGAGTGCGCCTTTAACATAAGACCAAGTAGAGATCTTCCCATTTTTTGGTCGAGTGCGCCTTTAACATAAGACCAAGTAGAGATCTTCCCATTTTTTGGTCGAGTGCGCCTTTAACATAAGACCAAGTAGAGATCTTCCCATTTTTTGGTCGAGTGCGCCTTTAACATAAGACCAAGTAGAGATCTTCCCATTTTTTGGTCGAGTGCGCCTTTAACATAAGACCAAGTAGAGATCTTCCCATTTTTTGGTCGAGTGCGCCTTTAACATAAGACCAAGTAGAGATCTTCCCATTTTTATTTAAAAATTTTGTTTACAAATTTGCATAGTAAGACCTGAAAACAATATTGGTGAGGAATTTGGAAAGTTGAATGATTTCTTAGAGAGTTACAACAAAAAGTCAGCAAATTTTGCCAAGAAAAAAATTCCGGCATGACTGGTGAAACTTGCTTATTTTGATAAGAAAATGAGATGACAGTCTACTCTTAATGGTTGATGAATCTTTTGTTTGTTTTCATGTAGAAGAAGTTAATTACTTTCCTGATACTGTTTACTACACTATTTTGATTTTGTTCAGTTACCAAGACAATATAAGCTATTTTTTTGAGGGGCCAGTAAGACCTTTACAAAACACATTATTTACACTGTACATCAGTGAACTTGATATGAATGTGAAACTATCCAAACTGATTTTGGATTTTAGCAGCCGGTCAAAATAAAAATGTTTTTGAATGTACTTTTTATCAATTTTATGAAAGACTGGTGATGGAAAAGCAGAAATAAAATATTGATAGAAGATGCACTAGACCAAGAAGGATGAAAGGTCAATAAACTAACGGTAGCCAATCACTGAACATCAGCGCAGGAAAAGAGAGGAATGACAAGGGGAAAAGATGGCAATTCTGTCAAAGTATACAGAATACAAAAACAAGAATTTCTGGTGAATAAGAGTAATTTAAATGTTGAAATTGGGATTTTTGGAGACTTTTAATTGGGCCCAAACATATCTGAAAATCTCCAAAGTGCAGGAATTAATAGATCGGTTAATTTTGGGGGTCTGGATTTGCTTAAATTTTAATAATTAAAGATGGCATTTTAAACTGCCTGAAAATCACCTTTTGATAAGTATAATTGTTTCCATTGTGATTCTATAACAGCAATATAATTTGAAGAAATTTGAAGAAAAATATTTGTTATAGGCTGCCTTAGTAAAATGGTATGTGAATTCTAAATAAAGTTGAAAGTAGCATATGGTATATTTGCCAATTTCATATTTGTTTATCAAATTGATTTTTACTCATTAATTTAATTGAACACAAACGTTATATATAGAAAAAACTAGTTTATGCAGGTGTTATGATTTTGTATTCAACCTTTGTCTTAAACAGTTTCTTCATAAATGATAAATGAATATAACATTTCTTTAACAGACATGGTAATATAAATTTCCTTTTGAGAAAAAACTTGAGCCAACAAAAAACGTACATTCTTCAAATCCAAAAATGAGATGCCATTTCCAATGATAGTGAAATGTAGACCAGCTTAAAGGTATATGGACAACCTAATTTATTAATATGATTCGTTAAATTTACATCCTAATTTTTGGTCATTGAAATCATCAAACTTGTTTCTGCTAAATTTGAATAACCAGTATGATATGAAGATTTCTTCGCCATATTTAACTGGTCCTATCTAACATTTGGTGGAAGAATGAATTAACCTTTCCAGGTTACGAAATAGGCCACGCCCACCATAGCAACGTGGTAATTGTTTTAGATGTTCATAGGTCCTGCCGAAAGTTTTGATCCATTTATGGCACTTCTCTGGATCTCTTGAGTTTTTAGCAAAAGGAATAAACAAAATTCCATTTGCTAACAGTTCTGGGTAACGGGAATCGGATTAACAAATTCCTAAGCACAATTTTTGTTCACCATTTTGCCGTCACTCAGCTTATGTGTGCAGAAATTTGTTTTGTATTATATGTATTGACAACATGAGCGTGCGCAGCTATCTAGCTGTACTGTACCAGTACCACATAGGATGTTTGCCCCACTTAGTTATGCGGATTTTGTTGCTATGAAAATTCGTGCAGTGATTGGTTAAAACAAGCTGTCAATTATCAAACCCAGAAAGTTAATTAGGCAGTTAGTGAACTTAAGGTGATTCATAGATTTTCTCGTTGTGATGTCACAAAATTTTAATAAAATTTGCACTATTTATCATAATAAGGCTGCACATTCAAAATGCTGTAAAATGGTTCATTTTAGAATTAATCTTAATTAAGGTAAAGTTGTTGTTACTTGACATGTCCATCCATCTTAAAAGATTCTATTGCAATGTCTCCCTCATTAGAATTTAACTTTTACATTTTAAATTTGTGACTTTTACATTTGGGTCAGATTCAATTTGTTTTTGGCGAAGGATGAATCGTTTACAACAACTCAAGTTAATGAATAGCTCACAGCAGCTTTTCACACATATGTTAATCGATTCCTATTTGATCTAAGTCATTAGGGATCTGCTTAAATGTTTGCGATTTAAATTTTTGATTTAGACAGTGGAAGGAATTTTTGCTCTGGTATAACCACATCTTAAAGGAAGAGTCTTAATGCTTATTTTTGATTGCTTGAACTGCTTGACTAGTCCAGGCAGTGGTGTACGTAGCCAGAATTAAAAAAAAATGTGAGGGGGTCTGAGAAGGAACCTAGACCCCCCTTCAAGACAAAGTGTTTAAATTTAGCCCTCTTCAGAGGGCAATTTTGTTTTTTAAAGCAAAAAAAAAAGATATAAATAAACAAAGATTATCCCAAATTCCTCAAAAAGTAGGTGCCCGGACCTCCCCACCCCTATGGCTATATCACTAAGTCCAGGGGTGTTGATGGGAATGGTTGTTACTAGGGGGTTGATCCCTTGCAGAAATAGTGATTTCGCTGCAAGTTTGTATTAAACCTCTTTGAAGAGCTCGCAGTGAGCTTGTCAAAATGTTTAAAACAAGCTTGCAGTGAGAATGCAATTGGAACCTTTATGAGCTTGTCAAAATTCCTTGATGAGCTTGTTTTTGGCCATGTATTTGGCCAAAACGAGCTCGTTTTTGGCCAAAATGGCGAGCTTGTCAAAATGACGAGATTGTCAAAATGGAGAGCTCGTCAAAATGGCGAGCTCCTACAGGATTTAGAAAAGAGAACGAGCTCATATCCCTGATGACCTCATTGCAAGCTCACAATTGAAATTTACGAGCTCATATAATAATGAGCTCGTCAAAGTGGCAAGCTTGTCAAAGTGGCGAGCTTGTCAAAGTGGCAAGCTTGTCAAAGTGGAGAAGTTGTCAAAATGGCGAGCTCGTCAAAATGGCGAGCTCGTTAAAATGGTGAGCTCATCAAAGTGGAGAACTAACAAAATGGCGAGTTCGTCAAATTGGTGAGCTTTTCAAAGTATCCAGGAAAAATGAGCTCCTTTACGAACTCGTCAAGAAAACGAGCTCCTCAGGGAAATGAGCTTGCAAATTTGAAAGTATGAATATTGTATATTCCATGTCAGCAACACAAAAAGTAAGTTTCTTCCAAATGGCAGGATGAATTGTATCCTTATTGGCAGAATGAATTTGCCTTGTCATGCTGAAAAGGAAAACATCATCATCACATCTTGTAACTCTTTAAAACATACTTTTGCAAAAGATTATCTTTCCCAAATATCTTTTTTGAATAGCTCTGTAAGTTTTCATTCTGAAAAAAAAGCACAAAGGAAATATGCACACAAAACTCTACAGGTCTATAGGCTCAAAAATAAAGCCTTTTGTCTCGCAATATAGAATTAGGTCAATACTAAATACAAAATAAGGTCAATAATAATATATTTTTGAACTTATTTAGAACTTTGATAATTCATTAAACACTGCTTTTAACATATACCATAGCTAACAGGTCGTCCTTTCTTGTATACTTTAAAATATTTTTGCACAAATAAAACAAATTTTCTTCATTATCTTTCCAAAACATATTTCGATGGCAATAGGTCTTAAAGCTTACACCATGGAAACTGTCAATTAATTATACATTTTTCTTTAGTATTAAGGAGGCAAAATCACTTCAAAATGCAGGTAGGCCCAAAAATAGGCCTTCTGAAGAGCCCTCAATTCAACTTATGTCAATTAACTTCTTTTAATCCAATTTTGAATTTAGAGGTAGTCAAAACTACTTTATCATAACAGCTTCTTAACATACATAACAGGTCATGAATCATTCAAGTTGATCACTAGCTTTTTGTTAAAGTGGTCCTGCCATGGGGGTCGGATCTTACTTTAAATAGGCTATTTGGATTATTTGATTTGCAAAAATATATCACTTTCTGCACAAAACCCTATCGCTTGCAAAAAAATGCAAAAGAAAAATGCATTTTTTATCATCTGCAATCAGTAAATAAATAAAACTACTACTGTATTTATAAATCCACCAAAATCTAATGCCCTCATTATATTACCTCTTTGAAGCACATACTGCATTGTGATTCCTTTGGCGTTAATAGATTTGAACAATTTCTTACAAAACAGACAAATCAAGCTGGGTTTGGTAATGTTTGGGAAGGGCAGGAGAAGGGATCACTATACATTTTTATGAAAATTTTAAGCAACTAGTTTGTGACATAGATGGACAGAACTGGTTGAGTGATATTAATTATAGAAGTTCTTTGCGTTGTTATGTACAATTTAAAACAGAAAGTTATGCAGAGCCATACCTTTTATTTGATAATGTTTTTAACTTAAAAAGTTGGTTTCCAAAATCAGATGTGCTTGCCTTGAAATTAAAGTCAATGAAGGTCGTTATTGTAATATAACTTATGAACAGAGGTTTTGTCAAATTTGCAATTTAAAAGAAGTTGGAGATGAATATCATTTTCCATTTTCATTCCTTTCTGAAATCCTCTGTAAATTTATTCCAAAATATTTCTTTCAACCCGCAACTACATGCCGAAAAGTTTTTTTAAGCCTATTCGCTTCTGACACCTGAGTTAATCCTGAAAACTCAGGTATGACAATTACCAACCCGACTTCCTGTTCAGTGTATTGTGTTTCCACTTCAAACAGCGATTGTTTTTCTACCATTCCCATGCACACCACAGCCAAGTAACCCAAGGTTATTTGTGTGTATAAGATTACAGAAAGCCAATGCTGAGTAATCAGGGCACTTTTGTGATTGAAATAAATCATTCGTGTTAGGTGTCTTAGTGAGAAAAGTTGTTATCAAACTGGTGATAAAAATAGCTGTTAATCATAATGCCTGAGGTAATAATGTGCATTAACTGTAGATGATCGACGGACCATTTCTCATAAGGAAAGATATTGCTTCATGTAGATCAAAATGTAATATTTTATTACCAGCATGATACTTATTTTTGCAGTCATCACACTTTATTTAACACACAATGGAAGCAAGACATTTGTTTCTTTCTCGTTGATTATTGTTTGTTGTAAGAACCTTAATCATGTACCATTTAATTTAACGTTTATGTTTGTGACAAAGGCCAGATTTCCTAGAGCACTAATAAATTGTATTGTATTGTATTGTTAATAGATTTGAACAATTTTTTTCAAAACAGACAAATCTTCCTTCAAATTATTTGGTAAGATTGGCAATTATTAAAACATGATAAAGAAAATCCTTATGAACAGTCTTAACAACTCTATAATTGAGAATAAAAAGAATGAAATCTCACTTACATGTAGGCCGACTTAAAATCCTCCATCTTGCTTGAAGAGCAAAGTAAACTAATAAACTGCCCTTTTCAAATAACAAACTCATTTCCAATGGAAGCTTGCAATTGGTTGTAATATCATTATTCATTACTCTATTGCAATTCCCTGTTCAGAGACTGGTCAGGGAGGTACAATAAGGTACAATACATGCAAGGTCAATTATAACATGGATGACCAACAAAGAGTAATTTCAAAATGATACAAAGATTGAATGGAGGAAATGTTTACAAGTATAAGCTACAAGTAAAAGACTGTGAACTGTACATCCAGGAATTTCAAGAGGCCATGGTCCATTGCACAGTACACAGAGGCATAAAAATGGATTAAGTTTCTGTTTTTTGTTCGTGACCGCTGGCGAACCTCATGGGACTCCCAAATTGATAACAAAGTCCACGTCATCCAGCCCACCATTCCAATCAAACCCACCATCCACAACCTCTCCCATGTTGACAATATTCACTTTACCTGCCTTAGAATAGGTCACACCCACCCCACTCACTCCCACCTCCTTATTGGCTCCCCCACACCTCTGCAACACTTGCCATTGCACCCTCACAGTCCACCACGTCCTCCTTGCTTGCCCCCTGTACAACCGTCCCAGAGCTTCCCTCACTCCCCACAACTCAATAGCCAAGCTCTTTCGGAATAACTCCCTGGTTAAAATTATCTCCTTCTTTCACCATACCTCCCTCTACCACCATATTTAGTCCTCCCCTCCCACCCCCCTCTCTCTACTTTGTTTGTTTTTCACCCATGCACTTCCTCCCAGCTTTTAGCTTTTAAACCTCGTCCCTCTATCAGACCTCTCCTATTATCTATCCTATTATCGTTTTTTCCTTCCTCTAGAATGATCTAACCTCTCGGGCACAATTTGACCCTTGTTGTAATGGTGCCATTAAGCCTTCATCAAACAAAGAAACATGGCATTACTTTATCATTTTATCACTGTATTTTAAAGGGGCTTTTTCTAACTTTTTAATTTTTTAGCACAGCAATTTTTTTCCTTCACATTTATTTCCCAGCATGAGGGTTCTCTTTTATTTAGTATGCTTTTGCCTGCATTTTTATATTTTGTATATGTATGTTTGATCAATTTATTGATTTTATTTAATTTTATTATCTATTATGCGCTTAGAGCTATTATAAGATTGAGCGCAGTATAAATGTTTGTAATGATAATGATAGAAAATCAGCTGTTAAAGATGTAGCAACTCTGTCCTGCTTCCTGTTTCTGTCACCAATGTCTGCCATTTATTGCCAGTGTGAATTTAATTACTTTTAATTAGACTCAATTAAAAAATGTCAAATTACCAATCAGATAATCGTTCCATTTGTGAAATACTCTAATTAATAAGGGACTTTAATGGTGACTTTTCAATGCTCCTTGCTATGTTCTGTGTGGGTAGCTATCAGTTATGACAGGTGGAGATTGGAATCTCACTGAAACATGAAAGCTCATTCATCAAGGAACCTCTGAGGAGGGGGTTACACATCACTTGCGCTGAAGGTGTTAGCTTATGTTATTTCTCCCTCAGCACCTACAGTTCATGCATATCATGACGGTGAGAAATGGCATGTTTGAGAAATTCATATCACACTCACATAAAAGTTTATTTGAAATCGGAAAATGCTCTGTGAAATTATAGTCTGTCTATGGCTTATCAGATGAGTCAATGTTTCAAGAGAATTTTGTGCCCAGAAAGCGTAAAGAAAACAGGTTTTGATATTTTGCCCTTTTGGCCCTTTCTATTCATTATAAGGACAGAACATGAGAAACTGAACTAGTGTAAATACTGGTTTGCCTAGGGGCAAATATTTTTCTACTTTGAATACAGAAGGTATGTGATCAAATGATCATAACAACAGCCAAAGCTTTCTGATATTTCAATCCATATAACTATAACCTTCTTTTTTTTTATAAAAAGAATTTGAGTGTAAAAGAGAAAAAGTCAGCTATGTTTTGTATCATCTCAGGATCACTTTCATCCATTTATATCCTCAGCACAAAGAGTATTATTTTGATATTCAAGTGCTACCCGACTGAAGTTAAAAAGATTTCATTCAGAGAAATTTTGTTGTCATATTCAGAGCCGATTTTGCCTGAGGGAAGACTAGAGATATTGGCCTTGGTGTCAGTGTACTTCACATTCAAAGTGGAAAGAATTTCATAGATCTGTAGATTTGCATTGATTTTTTCCCCTTTATATTAGGAAATAGATTTTAAGAGAAAAGATTGTTTTGTTGTTATGTGAATGAACTGCCTTTCACTTGCAATTGTGGGAATAGTAAATTCATAGTTGTTTCATCTGTGCGTAACTATGGAGCTATTAACTAAAAATAGCTTCATGGCGCAACACACCATGGGCTTGGTTCTATAATGAACAATATGGAATTGAAGAGCCCTTTATGGTCTCAAAATACCTCCATCTGGGAGGATCAAACTCTGAATTGAGCAGTTTTAGAATTTTGTAAGCTTAATAAAACCAGGAGTTAAATCAAATTTCTTTTACTTTTTCTCGCAAAATTTATGACATTGCAGGATTCTCTTCAAGATATTTCTGTAATTATATATATTTTTGCTTCAAAAGTCTTCCCGTCAAGTGTTGATTGGGTAAATCTCATGCTTAACTTCCCTTGAAACACTTGCTGTGGCAGAAGATCAAAGGCAATGTATTTACACAAAAAATTAGAGGACTATTTTACTGATGACATCAACTTAGATCTTATCTTGAATGATCATGTCTGAAAATAAAAAAAGAAGCTGTATGATTGGTCAGTTTTAAAACCAATTTTTATGGTGAGAACGTTTGATATGTTTTTGATTTTTGATATATTTCTAACAATTTAGTGTTGTTTTCTATTTATTACTCAATTCTTATAAGGGAGGGAATGAATAAGTAAGACACATTAGAAAACTCATTTTTATTTAGGCATTCACCATGTCATACCATGGTAGACTATTTTAAAGTACCAAAGCAAGTTGTGTGTGTTGACATAAAAAATACTTCGATAATAATCATAATTATAAAGTGTCTCTGAGTCAAAGCGCTTCACAGTCAGTATCTGTGAGGACTATATGGGGGCCAACATGAAATATTTCTTAGCAAACCAAACTAGGCAGAATAGTTTGACTGAAATCAAGTTACCCTTTGGAGGAGTTGGTATGGTTATATCATGGAGCTATTAACTAAGTTAATAGCTCCATGGTTATATACTTACCTTTTATTTTTTCTTTTGTAATGTATTCCAGGGTTCACATCATAGCTAAGAGAAACAGTAGTTTTGCACTTTTGACACACAAGAAAGTAATTTTTATGCATCTGAGATAAATCAAAGAAACTCGAATCCAATTATTAAATTAACTTCATAGCAGAAAAAAGGGTATTTATAGGCATAGGCACTTGTTCTTTATTAGGGAAATGTGCCCCCACCCCCACCCCTACCCACCCCACCCACCCCACCCCCTCTGTTTATGTTTATAGGTATCACAACAACAAAAAATCTTGCAACTGGAAAAAGAGGGTCACTTGATTTTAAGGTTAAATACTGAAATGTGATGTGTAGTTTGGGGTAACTGTCATATTAAAAAAATATATAATTTTCTCTTCACTCACTCCCACCTCCTTATTGGCTCCCCCAAGCCCTCTGCAACAATTGCCTCTGCACCCTCACAATCCATCATGTTCTCCTTGCTTGCCCCTGTACAACCTTCCCAGAGCTGCCCCCGCTCCCCACAATTCAATTGCTGAGTTCTTCCAGAAAAATCTACTCCTTCCTTCATCATGCTTCCTTCTACAACCATATTTGATTCTCCTCTTTCACCCCCTCTCTACTTTGTTTTTGTTTCAACCATGCACCTCCCCTCCCGATCATAGCTTTCTGACCTTTTGTTCTTGAATTTCTCTCATTCTCCCCCTGTTTCCTTTCCTTCCTACCTCTAGAATGATCTGACCTCTCAGGCACAATTTGACCTTCGTTGTCGTGGTGCCGTTAAGCCCTTATCAAACAAACAAACAAACAAACTCTTCAATCACTTAATGTTGTGTTAGAAATGTGAAAGTCCAGAATTAATATTTCTTTGAAAGAGGGGATGAGGAGGGAAAGAACAAACATTGTTCACAAATCATTTTCCTCAGGGGTTGATGTACAATTTATCAATGTACTCATTGGTGTTGGAACAGGTCTTATTGCTAGAACAATGTTTTACCATCATGATAGAAATAATTTGGCTGTGACTTCAGTAAAGACGGTATGGAATGAATGTGAGTGCTGATGATACTTTGCCTTTCAAGTCTAGACCATCTTATCAAAATCTGCTTGTATGTTACTGGTGATTAGTCACTGCAGGGCCATATTTACCAGGGGGACAAACATAGGTCGGATTTGGGGATGCAAAATGGGCATTTCCCCCACTTTTTACTATATTCATTTCTTTTGTGTTTTTGGGGGTGTTGTAATTTTATGACCCCCCCCCCCCCACTTCTGCTGGACAATTCCTGCTTTGCCTTGAAATGCTTGAATTTGTACATCTTGGTAAAACATTGAGCTTATTCACCAGTGTTCCTGCTGCTCCAACTTTGTGAAAGTTAGATAGGCCTTAAGTCCTGGATTGAACAATCTTGTCCAAAATTATTGGGACACCTGCCAGATTTTCATTTTCATATGTGTAAATATTTTTTTGGTTATTTTTTCAATTTTGATCAGGGCCCACCTATTGAATTATTAGTTCTGGGCACTCTCATTGGCCCTGCATGTAGATGCTATCCTTGGGAAGATATGACATAACAAAATATATTCTAATTTTGAACTTAAGAAAAAGTATACAATTTTGGATTCTTTAATGGAGTTAACTAACAGACTTAAAAAGTGTAACCAGTTCATTCAAATCCATCAATGGTTTTCTTGTACAGCCAAGATCTATGTTGCCGGCCCATCAACCACCACCTCATCCTCAACATCCACCAATAATGTGGCACGGACCCCACCATCAACATTGGCATCAAGGATTTTCTAGGCCAGGACCAGGTCCCATGATGTCACCATCAAGGTATCCCCACAACCCTCAACCATACCCACAGCCTCAACCTTACCCTCATCCACAGCCATATCCAGTGCATAGTTCTCAGCAATCATCACACAGAGTGAGTTTTCTTCTTTAAATTTTCATCTTAGAAATACAGGGGGCATAATACCTAGGCACCATATTTGAGTGTAACAGTCAATCCCTAAACTTAATTTGATGAGGCATTTGACGTCATTCTCTTCGAGACAAGCTCTGCCCACTGGATCTTTTTTGACGAGTTGTGATTTGATTTTGGAATAGGTCCCTCCAACTTCAGTGGGGCGGCAATTGAAATCCGTTATGAGCAGGGTTGTTTTGAAGGTGCCCTGGTTTGTTATTGTGTTAATCTTGAAGAAAAAAATCAACTTTAGATATATTTTTTGTTTGTTTATTGGGTAATTTTGCCCCTAAAGAGAGTAAATTGATTTTAGGAATTTTGAAAAATAGGTCAAAACTTGAAGTGCTCCTGACTGGTTTGGCCGATTCTGAAATTCAAGTGAGATTTATTCGGAAAGATTATAAGATGCCCCACATTTTGATATTAAAAACAGTTTGTTGCAAAAACGTTTAGGGGTGTAAAAGCAGATCCAAAAGTGTGCGTTTTTCTCAAAAAATTTATGTTTTCAATCGTTTCCATAGAGTTTAGTGTGGGTCTATAGTGTTACTTCACAGGAGTGGACGTATATCGTACTTTAAATGGTAATTTCTAGCTGAAAAGGTTTAATTTTGGGAAAGTTTAACGGTAACGTTAGAGCCTAATGTCAACCTAAGATGGATTTCATGTTCAATTTGGAGTTCAAACTGCATCGTTTAGCACTGAGTAGACCATGAGGGTTTTTGTGTTTTTTCAGGCCATACATGATTACGAATATTTGAATAATAGAGCCATGTCATGACAGCACTAAATTTAGACATTAATGCCTAAAAGTTAAAAAAAGAAAAACTTCTAAAATCTTTTTAAGGCAATTTTGATGAAATCTTGTAGGTTTTTTTTAAAGAATATTGCTTGAAATGTCACCATGCAGTTCTGTCAGCATGAATGTAGCAGTTTGTTATTGACTTGTCAGTGTTTAAGTAAATATTTTGACCAACCAGAAATGATGCATAATGCATTGTATATTTATATTCATGTTAAGACAATAACTGCAGTCTTTAAAGCAATAAGCCCTTACTCTGTACCAGAGCATTTGAGATTACAGTGTAATATTTTAGGGAACTTTTTGGAAAGGGGGGGCTTTTCACAAATTTATTTTAATTTTTCTACTGTAACAAGTTTATGTTATATTAAAGCTAAGACTTTTGGAATTTACTTTGGTTTGCATAATTTTCTGGTCAAATATGCAAATTTATGCAAATGAGGCTATTAATTTGTCTTAAAACTGCTATCTTTGTGATTCTGCTCTCTTATGGCTAATTACAAAAAAACATATTGATACAATTTATGAATTGTTGAAAGAAGGACCTTGCTTTTGATACTACTCTTGATTTTTTTGGAGCAAGGACAAAATTAATATCTTATTGCTTCCCATAGACATGCATTGTTCCAAATTCTATTATGCACTAATCTATTATAATATGAATAAGGAAATGATTGCACCTTTATTTCAATAAAAATGTTATGCAAATGATATGCAAATTAGCTAATTTACCTCATTTTATGCACAGACTTGAATTTTTCAGTTTATGGCCCAATTTCAGCCATTGGAAGAAAATACTTTTATTTATTCAGGTTATGCTGAATGTCTTTAAGAAACTTACTTCTGTTGATTCCATTAGGAATTCTCAGTAAAAAGGTACTCAAAAAATGGTTCAGAGCATTAGTAATCATGTTGACTTTGCCAAACTTGGTATCCTTAACTGACAGTTGGTACCGCATATGAAATGTCAACAAATTTGTCCAAATACAGGGATATATGAGAAATACAATCTCAACTGTTTCCAAGTAAGTACAAGAGCGGGAGGGGAGGGGGTTTCTGGGTTTTATATTGAGAGGAAGGGGGACCAGGGGTAATACCATCCCCAAAAATATGACTTCTTCCAGGATCCAAATTGCTTCAAAGAAAGAATTTCCTTCTAAATGGGACTGATTGGCCCCCACTGTGGGTCTCTTGCCCCCAACATGGGTCTCTTGCTCCAACATGTGTCTCTTTTCCCCAACATGGGACCCTTTCCCCTTAAAATCTTAATCCTAATCCAGGTGTTTTTACACCTTCATAGTCTTCCACCATCTCTTTCAATTCTTGGTTTGGAATATGTAACTCATTATTCTGAATGCACTTTATACAAGCAAATAATGTCACAAATGCCTGTTTGTAACTATTCAAGCTGAAAATTTGTACCAAGTGCACCATGAACTTTCTTTGTTCGTTCAGATGAAAGTAACATTATCAATGTTTGATCATGAAAGCATGTGGATGTCAACTTTCTGTATCCAGAAGATAAATCTCTATGAGGAATGAATGTATGTTTATTTTTGATGAAAAGTCAAAATATTCTTACATTATAGACCCAGCGTGGGACAGTAATTGTTCAATCATGAATTTTTTGATCATAATTAAACTCATTCACATGCAAAGAATATAAACAGTGAAGACATGCAGCTTAAAAGCAATGCAAAATGAGGCACAAACAAACTGTATTCCAGATAGGTACTTGCTCAAATATTTCTTTCCCTTATTTGAAAGTATTTTGTTCTACGTGGGTTTGAATTTTAACCTGCCATCTTGGTAATTGCTTAATCAACTACCAAATCAGTTTACTTCTCGTTAAAGAGAAATTCTTAGTTTCAATTTTTGCTTCATTTCCATAAAGTTAATTCAACTGAATTATAAATATTTCTTTTATTAATTTAAAAAAATAAAAAAGAGTAAAAAGTACATCTTTTCAAGCAATTTAAATTGTCATGCTTACTTCTGCAAGAATGAGAAGCCATTCCTATATACTTTGTAAATTGGCACTGCCACATAACAGATCTGCAGTTTAGGAGGTCGGCACATTCATACTGCATTCATAATGATGCTATATACATAATCTCTTGTATGGTAGCTTTTTTTGTTCGATTTTTTGCATTATTTTATTAATTCAATATGAAGGAAAGCAAGTAAAATTTGAGTCAAACATTTTTCAAGAAGTCTAAGCTCCAATTCTGTTCACAATTTCAAATCAAGATTGTTATTTTGTTTTTTTGTGGTGGTTGTTAGTTTGAGCTTTTTATGGGGTAACTAACCCTTCTTAGCCATCATCTTGTTATATGTTATGTTAAGTAATATTTGAACCATATTTTAATGTGCATTTACTGAAATCTGTTGGGAAAGAAGACTGGATAATTGCAATATCTAATAATATGTCAAATAATGTGTAAAAGAAGAGTAAGAAATTCCCAATAATATTTTCAATTTTGCTGTGAAATGCATCTGTATGTAAAATTTTAAAACTGTGCAAATAGTTAACTCTCCCAAAAAGTTCCTAAATATGATATAAATATATGATGCAAAAATCCAAAGTTCATAGATGCATGGTGGGTAGCTCCTTGTAGGATCTGCTGAATCCATAAACCATAACTGTTCAATTAATTAATCAATCAATTAATCATTTTCATTAAATTGTAGAGTGCTAAAAGCAGCTAGGAAACTGCAGCACTCCGATTGGCATGGGTGTACATTCTGGGAGGGGTGATGGGGGTCCCCATGTTTTGGCCAGGAGGGGGTGATCCATACTATCATCCCCTCACTTTTTGGGCCGATGGTTTTTGAAAATTAAGTCATGAATAGTTAGCTGGGTGGTATTCAGAAGCTTAGGAAACAGGCTTTCAACAGTCAGATCCCCTCCCCTCTCCCCCTCCCGATGAAATGATGTCTGTGTATTTCATATCCACATATTCAGACTTGAATGCTTGATGTTATAGTATGTATTAGTGTGTAGTATAGTATGTCGTGGTGCCATTAAATTTCATCATCCAAACCTTGACCCTACCAGGCTTCACCCCTGGACCCCACCAGGGGCCCTTAAGCAGGCACCTGGACCCCACGCCGACAAGTCCGAGCGCTTTGCACTTTGATTTTGTGTTTAGTTTTGTATATGGTGTATTATATAGCTCTCTTTGACATTAATTTTGACTTGTTTAATACACCTTACTATCCGTTGTGACATACTTTTTCGCCCTTGAAATGTCAATTTTGGGAGAGCTTCCAGGGACTTCGCCCTCTGGACCCCACCAGCATGGCCCCTTGACTCCATGCTGACAAGTCGAGCGCAACCTTTGGTGTCACCTCAACTACTGTTCCCACTTTGCGATTTTTTATTTTTATCATGTGTAGATCATATTTACCATCAATTTTGACTTATATCTTACACCTCTTCCTATGTGCTGGGACGTATTTTCTTGCCCTCAAAATGTCAATTTTACCCAGGACCCCACCAGGGGGTCCTTAAGCAGGCCCCTGGACCCTATGCTGCAAATCCAGCACTTTATGCTGGAAGTGCCGCCTTCTGCGACACCTAATCAGTCCTAAATTAAAAATCAGCACTTCACTTTTTCAAAAAGATTTACACCACCACTGTTTGGGAGTAAGATTTGAACTGGTAGAGTGAATGCTTTCAAATCTTAAGCATTTACAGTGTCACTAACTAATATTGAATGACAGTAGCATAAATTCTTTAGTTTCTTAAAAATCAGTTTTACCTTGAACTAAATTAAAAAAATAAAAAAGCTGTTGTAACCAGTACTTTGTTCTAATATCCCTAAAAGCTAGGAATGCTCCTTAACTTTAAGTTATCTCCTAGACTGAATTTAGAGTACCAAAATCACAACAGATTTTAAGGTTTATGATATTTCTGCCAAACTACTACAGAATATCTCACATCAGATTTGAAATGATTTTTATTTGAGCAGGATCAAGATAAAATAGAATATAATTCATCAAAAAAAGTGAGCGGAACAAATTTTGTGTAAAATTTCAAAACATGCTCTTGCCAGTAGCTCTCTGTAAGTTCTTTCGCTATAATTGGCACTCTCACTTATTCCCAAGTTGTGCCACTTTGCTGAATGTTTCATTTCCGATTCAATCGGAATGTGATTTTACACCTGGTTGCTCGCTTAACGAGCAATTTTCACTTTCAGGTGAGATACGCATTACCTTTTTTGTATGGTTGGATTTTCACCAAGAGATGTTCAACTGCACAAGGGAGGAAAAACATCAATTAAATAGTTTTATCTATTTATAGCTGCAATCAGGTATCCCAAATGTTCTGTCCCATGGGTGTATTTAACATGTCTGCCATGAGAAATTGTATTCATTTTGGAATAAATTGTCTCTGATCTCTGAATCTTTAAAAAAAAAGGAACCTTTGACTTTAACAATTATGATTTATGGATCACTGATATATTTTCCTTGTTTTATTATTAGATTTTAAGTCTAGCAATGACAGGCTCCTTTAACTTCACACTGTCAGGAGGAGATAATTTGCATTAATGAATTAGTATATCACTATGAGAAGTAATCACTGAATAATAAATACTGCTAGGATATAGACAGGTAAGCAACTAATGTATGTATGGTGTTAAAGATGGGTCGTGAAGGGGAACATTTTTTTACAGCAGAACTTTCACTTAAAGTTCATTATATTTTTATATTTTCATGTTTCATCCTATTTTACTCTTCACATTTTAGTTGATCATTTTTCACTTCATCATTGTCATCTTATTCTTATCTGTTTCCTCATTCACATTTTAGTTTGGGGATTAAATCTATTTATACTACATTCACATGTAAATAGTTAAGAAGTTTATCGGCTATATTTTGACCTAGTTGGAAAATTTCTCAGTAGAACTTTTTAGCTGAGTTCACAAAGATAATATACATATATCAATTTCCATCTTATACACTAGTACCGTAACTAATTGGATCAGCAGGATATCAGTTAAGATGGTTGCCCATTAATTGTCATCACTCCATAAACACTTTAACCAAGTATTTTGGTCAAGTCTCTTGTAAAATTTGGAAGCATAGCAAAAAATTATGATTTCACCGTTTCCAATTTCTTGAGAAAGAGATATATTTAAAGGCATCTATTTCTGCATATCACAGTATGGTCTTTCAAAATTTGAGCCGTAAGAAAATTTGAAGACTGAGGTTTATTGAATTTTGTAGGTTTAGTTTATATCATCGTACTGAAGTAATGGCGTTGTCTTTTTCCTTTTACTTTGTCGTTAAATCTACAGCTTAGTGGAAAGTAGTCAATCTGTTGTCACGGTAATGCAACATATCTGTCAACAGTCAAATATTTCATGTATATAAGTGGAAATAGTATTTAGAGGTTGTTCACACTGACATCGTCAGAAATTTGAAGGTGCAACTGCAAAATTATGTCTTCTACAATGTCATACACATAACAGTCCAAGAGCATGCTCATTGTAGGAACATGTATAACACATGAGAATATTGAAGTCATGCAGTCAGATTGTTCAATGTTTTGACAAAATTTCATTATATCTAATTTCATACTTGAAATATGCAATGTGAAACACATGCAAGAACATTATTTTTAAAAGCATTTGAATTTCAAAATGACTTATTTTGTTCCTAAAAGCTTAGTTTTATTGTCTATTTTTTCAAATGTTTTGAAAACTGCGTGGTAAACATAACAAAGTAGTGGAGAAAATTTAACCAACTAGCGTTTAAAGTATTGTCATGAATTAAAGTTTCCACTGCAAAGATATTTTTCCCAGACAGTATTTCAAATCTGAAATACGTCTAATTGCATTTAGGCTTTAACGTTATGATAGCAAAGGATCATGGGAAATATCACAAACTGGCAGCTTCTATGTAGCAAATATTCCTATTTTTAGAAACCTTTGGCTTCCCATTAATATGCATGCTTTTGGACTGCATGATGGGAGTGTGGAATCCAACTGCATGCACGACAGGCCTGCCAAAGACTTTTCTCAAAGGGGCACAAGCACTTCAAGAGGGGATAATGTACACATTCTCCATAGTGACTCTTATATATTCTTTCATTTTATTTTACACAAGGCAGTGTTCACATTAAAGTGCACGATTGCAGGATTCCCGTACATAACATCAAATTCCCCCTCAAAAATAATTGAATGGGGGATGCCAGATTTGGCTTTTGTTGGTATTTTTGGCCTTATTTTTGGCCTTATTTTTGGCCTTATTTTTGGTATTTTTGCCCTTTATGTTTTTTTCCCAAAAAGAAATCCCCCTTGCAAATGTTGAATTCTAGTATGAACGCTGACATTTCAAGGGTGAGTGCATCAACCCTTTAGCAAGATACCAAAGATATTTTTGCTTCCATTTGCATTCATTCATATTTATCAATCTATCAAAGTTTTTCCGTCCTACCAGCATCCTGAAATTTACATATTCATGAGCTTTAATATAAAATTGCATCAATAATAGATTTAAAAAAAGAAAAAGCAAAGATCCTTAAGCAGTGATGTTAAAAAAACTCTTAAGGCAATTTTTGGCTGATCCAAGATCTCCCATGGCACCCTGAAAGATGAGACTGAAAAGAAATGAAAATCTTTTATGTTCAAAGTAAATCTAGATTACAGTTTCCCTCCAAGCTGTTTTAACACATCAAATGCTTTTGTAATTAAAATAAAGAAAGAACAAAACGAATGTAATTTGTTTGCGCACAAAAGGGTTGAAATTTGATTTGAAATGTTTTGCTAGTACGCTTTGAGGTTTTTATCCTGGGTATTTTGGTAGCATTGAGTTATTAATTAAGTCAGATATATTAGTAGTTTTCTAGTTTTTTATACTTTTGTTTTACGTAACTTCCAAAGGAATTGTTCATGACATTAATTGAATAAGTTCATTAATTCTTTATAGTTAAGAAAATCAAATCACTGGCTCAACGGCAAACCCTTGAATAGAAACTGCTCAGACTGAAACAAAAACATGCAACAATGAAATTTGTGTTCATACATTTAAAATTCCTCAAACTTTAATCCGCCAATGAGCTTTTATTTTTCGTGTGAATAATGAAAAATGATGATTTTTTTTACATATTTAGATTGTTTGTGAAATTTCCTTTCCATTGGTACCAGTCTAATTTGTTTTCTCAAAGCAAAACATGCAAAAACAATGAAAATAAACAAAAAATAATCACTGCTGTAATCACTAGTGGAAAAACTAAAGGTGTGGAGATCGAATGAGGCCATCCGCGTGCTGTACACAGAGATTTTCCATTAGACCGAAGTTTTTAACTGTGAAAGAAGGGGCTTTATAATTACTCAAACATGTCAAATTAAATATGATTAGGAAGGGGGTACTTGCCCTTTTTGATATCAATCTAAAGTACATAGTTTGGCCTTTCTTACGATACATTTCGTGTACGGTAGGTGTATTGCGATCAGATCTTATGATTTTTTCAAAATTTTAGTCTTGAAAAGGCTAAAAATCATCAAATTTGGCACACATTTTGCCATAAAAAGATATTGATGGTAGACACAGTCAAAATTTGACCAGAATTGGATACTTTGATGTCTTTGACAGTTGTTCACGGCTTTTCAAGCAAAAGCTAGGTCTAGAAGTATGGCAAGGGAGCTTTTGAAAAGGAAAACAAAAAGTTTTTTTGTTAAATTTTGTGCATTTTTTTAAATCTCTCTTTTTCAATCCATTATTTTGCAAAATTCTTCAACATAACCTCCATCAAAAAGTTATATTTTCTGAAGAACTATTCAAGCTCTTTAAAATGTTACCAAGATCACATCACTGCTGTGGGCCTATTTGACCAAGAACAATATTTTTTAAAAAGGGACACGCTTGGTCTGGGTATTTAAGGGTTAATGATCAAAGTGCTTTTAAGATTAATAAAATTGGATATTATATATTTTTTTGGGAAGTTACTGAAGCTCACTGACCTATGATGTATGAAAACAAGTGTGATGTTTGGAGAGTAATGTCTTTTGAAGTTTTGCTATTAGCCTTGGTATCATTCAAAATTCCTGGAAGGATTGATGAGGCTTTCATACTGATGAATATCAGTTTTGATCACAGTTTGGCATTTTCAGTTTTGATGTCAAGTATTATTTTTTGCTTGGTCCTCTGTTTCGGTTGATTATGTTACTTGCCATTTCAATTTCTAAAGGAGAGGGGTTCAGATGACAGATGGCAGATAGAGTGAAAGAATTATTGAATGGTCAAGAATTCTGAGAGCCAAAATAATTGGAACTCTGAGAGCCAAAATAATTGAAGCTCTGGACCAGTTGGTATTTGTCATGGATCCAACATGGTGTGCAGATAAAAGTATAGAATTTGGTGAATTTGTTCAAGTGAATTTGAAGATAATATGAAACCTTTAGAGAGAGTGTTCTTTCTCTGATGATCTCTTAATTATTGTCGTACTACCTATGCTGATGGTTCGAATGAATAAAGATAATGGTGTAATATGTATTTTATGGTAGTAGACTTTTTGTGTGGTATTGTACCCAATATGTTAGCATCGTGTAATATAATAATGATATTTAGATGTACCATTGATAGAATACATTTTCACTCATATTGATGACATCTGGTAAGATTCTTCTTGGAAGTCGAAAACCACGCTGAACTAAAATGATATATCACATAAAGTCCTGAGAGATGAATAATTTAATGTAATAGATCCCTAGCCATTACATGCATAATCTGTCATCCAGCTGCAGAATTCCCAAATGGTGTTGTGCTACCTGCAAATTAGAGACGGAAAGTGAATGCATGGAATTGCCCAACATAAAGATAGGTGATAGGTTACCATAGGTTTCTTTGCAAATCTCATCTGAAAAGTCTGCATTCTTCTCCCTGTGTGGGATTATGTAGGAAAAACATGGAGACAGACTTACCTCCATCCCACCCCACCCTCACACACATATGTTGCTTATGATTTATGTGGCATGACGTCTCTTACAATATTGCTATATATCATTAGTATTTTATTGACTTTCCACATTTGTTTTTGTTGACAAATTCCATCTCTTAGTTGTCTGCTATTTGTTTCTTTTTTTCATTTTTGCATAATATTTGAGTTTCTTTACTTCATGATATACTGTCCATGCTGTCCCATATCCACAAGAATTTATTATCAGTGTTTATGACATGAAAATTATCATCGTAAGCATGCACATAAGTGGAATTTATTTTCTCCAAAGAGTTCTTAAAGAAGTCAAAACTGAAATAAGTTTTTTCTTACCCGAAGCATTCCAAAGCTTATATTCAGTTTTATTATGGCGGGTAGAAAACTCAAACAACATAAAACATTAGTAGACTGTCTAATATATGCCTGATGGTAGAACTGAATTAATAAATTGATCAAAATAATTTCATAGTGATACAATTTGAAAAAGAATGTAAGTTATTTGTTTTGTAGTAAGGGTGTTAATGAATTACTTCCAATTAGTTGGAAAACCAACGTTTTAGAAGGTAACTCCAAATGTGCAAAACATTAACCAATATTCAGGAATAGGTAATTTCTTGAATAATTTGTAAATGATCATAAATTCATGAAGCAGGGTTTCCTCGTTTTTGAGTAATAATTTATGCTGCGTAAAATTCTCAAGCAATATGAGCATTGTTGTGCTGTGTAAAAATGCCAATGTATGTTAGCAATGGTGCCATAAAACAGGAAACTGTCCAGGAGTTTTCCATTTATTTTATGTTTACTTTTGAAAAAGCTTCACGATAGATGTATTTTTTAAATATAGTCAAATATTAATTGGTTTTAATGAACGTAGAAAATGGTCATTTTGTACAAGTGTAGAGATCATAACAGTGCAGTAAATGGTCATTTTGTACAAGTGTAGAGATCATAGCAGCCCAGTAAATGCTCATTTTGTACACGTGTAGAGATCATAACAGCGCAGTAAATGGTCATTTTGTACAAGTGTAGAGATCATAACAGCGCAGTAAATGGTCATTTTGTACAAGTGTAGAGATCATAACAGCGCAGCAAATGGTCATTTTGTACAAGTGTGGAGATCATAGCAGTGCAGTAAATGGTCATTTTGTACAAGTGTAGAGATCATAGCAGCCCAGTAAATGGTCATTTTGTACAAGTGTAGAGATCATAACAGCGCAGTAAATGGTCATTTTGTACAAGTGTAGAGATCATAACAGTGCAGTAAATGGTAATTTTGTACAAGTGTGGAGCTCATAGCAGCACAGTAAATGCTCATTTTGTACAAGTGTAGAGATCATAACAGCGCAGTAAATGGTCATTTTGTACAAGTGTAGAGATCATAACAGCGCAGTAAATGGTCATTTTGTACAAGTGTAGAGATCATAACAGCGCAGTAAATAGTCATTTTGTACAAGTGTAGAGATCATAACAGCTCACCTCCAAACATGTATTTTGAGTCACAAATTGATTCAAGTAATACAAAATTCAATGTTTCATCTTGGTAGCTAGGTGCCCCTGAAGGAATGTTATTTGGATTGACTTATTTTTCCCACACCTCTCTCGGTATGTGACCCCTGCTAGTGACTAATAACACCTACTGATTACATTATCAAGGCCTATTTAAAACAACTTATTACATACCATGCCCATAGCTGGGTGAGGTGGGGGGGGGGGGGGAGTCGTCCGAGTGAACAAACCCCTTTTTGTTGAGAAAGTGCCCTTTTCAAATCTAAAAGAATAATAAGCACCTGGAATTTCATAGTTTGTTACCTGTTTATATATAAAAAGAAAAACCTTTTGTAGAGAGAGAGTGCCCTTTTGAAACCTTATTGAATAATTAGCACGTGGAATTTAAAGTTTTTTGCCCTTTTACCAGGAAAACGAACCCCCTTTCAATTCCTGGCTACGGGGCAGCTTACAAAACCTAAAAACTGATTATTAAGCATATGTGGTAACATTAGGAAACCAATTTGGGAAAAAATGAAGTATTAATTTTGATGGATTTAATCCCCAAAAGCTGTTTTAGACTTGGCCACTTCTTCAATGTAAAAACTTAATGTACCCCCACCCTTCCCCACCATGTTTGTCAAGACATAGGGTTGCCTGCCCTTTTGACATCTAGCTGGGCCCAATTCCAAGGGTCCCTCTAAGGTTTCAAAGTTGATTGCATGATGTGCATCTGTACACTGTATACATTTGTTTAGTAGTTGTACTACCCAATACAAAAGCATGAATAAGAGTTTTGATTTTGTGTTGAGATTCTAGGTCAAGCAAGAAATGAACAACTGCCAAAAGAGTAAATCAATTTCAAGGTCATTTGGCTGCCATTTGTATAATTAGCAATGACACATTTTTAACCTTGAATGTGGAACATGCATGCAGGTCATATGGGATGTCAAAAGCTGTAGAGTATTTTAATGTGCAAAATTTCTCTATGGTTGTCACCAGCTTATTCTAATGACTTCATTGGTATCTTTGAGTGTGGTTAAATAAGGTTGCCTGAAATTTCAAAAATACTTGCTTGTCAAGTTTAAGAGTCTATACTTGGTAACATGTCTCTACTTAATTACAGGCACAGTATTATCAATGTAGTTATATCGACAGTGATTCCACACATTTCTTCACTGTGAGCAAGAGGGGTCAAATTTGCCACTGTTCTGCTGTTCCGAGAACCCTGCTTTTCATGAAGGAACAGTGAATTTTCAAACATCACTGTTTAGTGTTCTTTTTACAAGCGTGTAGCAACTTGATTTATCAAACAAGATTTTCATAAAAACAAAATTATCTTAAAAACAATATCTTCTAGTAGGAAAAAGTTTGTTCCACCTTGCCTGCAATTGTCAGCACAATTAATCATGAATGCACATACGCAAGGAAACTTACATGTGTATGACTGTATATGCAGCTTAATGCTACATCATGTAAATACTAATAACTGACATACATATTTGCATATATTAATCAGTAAAGAGTAAATTAAGCCTATTTTGAAGAAAGGAATCTGTCTGGGTTATCAGCATAACAGTTGAAACAGTAAAACCTGATCTGGAACAGTATTATTTGAAAAAGTACTGTTCTGTGGAACAGTGGATAAAAATGACCCCTGAGCAAAATTCATTTCACTGTGTACACAACTGGCAGTGATTCCTCACACACCCACTTGTCCACAGTAGATGAATCTACTTGCTCCTACTACTGATGGGACTTCCTGACACAGGTGATACCACACATCCACAGTTGACCAATCTACTTGTTTGCACAGCTGATGGTTCCACTTGCTGGCACAGTGGGTGAATGTACTTGAATGTACTTGATTTCGTGAGAGTCACTCGCTGCTTTAAATGTCAAGGCTTTGGCCATCAGGCTAGCAACTGTGTCGCTGACACAAAGTGTAATATTTGTGCGGGTAATCATTCTTTTAAAGATTGCCCATCAACTATAAATAAAAAATGCACCAACTGCGGCGGCGAACATCCAGCATCAGATAAAACTTGCCCAGTATTTCTAGAAGAGTTCGACAAGGCCCGCTCTAAGGCCAAATCTAAAACTGAACCTAAACACGTAAGCGATCCTATCATGTCTTATGCTAAGGCCGTATCTCAAGAAATTAAAGTTAATACCGAAAAAAATCATAAAGAAATTATGGATCAGTCTAATAAAATTCAAACAGAAGTAGAAAATAACCTCACTCCTCTCATTTCAAGTATTTTATCCAAAGTTATAAAAGAACTGGTGGAGAAAGTTTTTATATTTATTGCCGATCTTATGGATAAGTTTCGTTCAACTGTTGGCTTGTCCCAAACTCCCACTTCAACTATTTCAAATCTCTGTGTTCAGGTGGCCTCAGAACATCTTAAAGGTATTATTTCGAGCGACTTTCTTAAATCCTTCTCCATCGGTGACGGAGATTTGTATCTAGATTCAGTGTTCTAGTGCTTTCGTTTTTGTTGTGGGTTGCTTGGAGCATCATTTGCATTATTTTTTCACATACCTACACTTTTCTGTACGCTATGAAAATAAGCCATTTTAATTGTAAATCCATCACAAATAAATCAGACGAAATTATTGACTTCCTTTTATCTAATAACATTTCCGTTGCAGGTTTTAATGAGACTAGACTTAAATTCTCTCATAACTTTTATATTCCAGGTTATATTTTGATTACAACTGTAAACCCCAATGGTTATTGGGGTTCTGCGATTGCAGTTGACAATAATTTATCATTTAAAATTATTGATAAGGTTTCTGATATTTTCGAACTTATCGCCATTTCACTTTCAACTCCCGACATTCCTGATTTACTGGTAATCTGCTTATATCTACCCTGCTCTTACAAATCTTTCCCCACTAACCTGATAAACAGACTTATCGCAAAGTATAGTTCCTTTATTATTATTGGCGATTTTAATGCTAAACACTCTCTTTGGTGGGATTCCTATGATTCCCCCAAGGGCATCGATATTGTTGACTTTATACTAAATAACAACATTAAACTCATTAATGATAAATCTCCTACTTTTTTTCACGTTAACACAACGTGTAAACCCTGTATCCTCGATTTATGTTTACTTAGTAATAGTCTTTACTCTCACTTTGCGTTTTTTCAGGTTGGACCTGGTCTCGATAGTGACCATTTACCAATTACCTGTAGTCTCAATTGTAAAAACGTTGTTACAGTTTCGACCGACTACCCTGATTTTACTCGTGCTAACTGGTTAGGTTTCTCTTCAGCTCTGGATTGAGTATCGATAATTTAAGTTGTAAATCTTTCGATATTGGCACGCTTGACACTTTGGTTTCTTTTATTACTTCCTCAATTAACTCGCCAGTTCCAAGTTCATCCCAACTAAGTCTTTCGTTGGCAATACTAGGAAGCATACCATTTTACCTCAGTATATTATACATTTAATCAAGTTTCGCAGGCGTTTACGTAGAAATTATAATAAAAATAAGTGCCCCTTACTTAAACATAATATTAATGTAATTCAGAGAAAAATTAGTACTGAAATTAAACTCTTCAAAAATCAGACTCTTTATAATAAATGTATTAAACTGGACCATAAATCTGACAGTCGTCATTTCTGGAAAAGCATTAACAACCTTCTAAATAAATCTAAATCTAAAAATAACTCTACTCCTTTACATTATAATAACTCTACCTACTCTACTGATCTCGAGAGATGCAAGTGTTTTCGAATGTATTTTGACTCTGTCCTCTCCACGGGCCGCTCTGATAATTTCTTTGATGATCATCATTTTAATTATATTAACAACTTTGTCAGAAAAAGAATTTTTCAAACCTCTATTCAAAGTTTAAGTGCGAGAGAGGTGACAAACATTATTTACTTAATTCTGTTTCAGTTTTAGAATTCAAAAAAGCTCTTAAAAATACTACACAGACGGCCCCTGAAATGGGATGGAGTCACTTACCTTCATATTAAAAAGTGTTCTTTAAAATTTAAAGCTTTTCTTTGCCAACTTTACAGTATTTGTTTTAATTTTGGTATTTTTCCTATAAAGTGGAAATCTGGGCATGTCATCCTTATACCTAAGCCGGGAAAAGATCGCTCAGATCCGAAAAATTACAGACCTATTACTCTTTCTTCAGTACTCAGTAAACTTCTCGAGAGGGTCATCTGTTCTAGGCTTACCATCTATCTTAACGATATTAATTTCTTTAATAATTTTCAAGCTGGTTTCCGTTCAAAATTCAGTACCGCAGACCAGATAGCCAAGTTGTCTCATCATATTGCTTTAAACCTTTGTAAAAAACATTTTGTGTATACTGCCTTTTTCGATGCGAAAAGGCTTTAACAAATTATGGCATAATGGTCTTCTTTATAAGCTAAATAAGATCTCCCTCCCGGTAAAATTTATTCGCTTGATTGCAGACTTTTTATTTAACAGGCAAATTCGTTTTAAAGTTAATAATGTTTTTTCTGATCCTTTGCTCGTGAATAAGGGCACCCCTCAGGGTAGCCCCTTAGTCCACTTCTGTTTTTAATTTTTGTAAACGACATTCCTAACCCATCTTCTGATTACATTTATATTTCTCAATATGCTGACGACTTGGCTGTCTGGTCGTCGGCCATTAATATTCTTGCCGCAAGGGACGACTTGCAATACTATATTAACCTACTTCAATGCTGGTGCAGCAAGTGGAGATTATTCCTTAACCCGTCTAAATCACATTCTATTGTTTTCTCTACTTGCCGTCCTGTTTTAATCCCAATCTTAGTTTTTAATGATACCGTTATCCCAAATTATAATTCAGTCAAGTTCTTGGGTATCACGTTTGATACTAGATTTAATTTTAAACTGCATTTTGAAAGTTTGTTTAAGGAACTAAAAATTCGCACTTCCCAATTATATACTGTCTGTGGGACAGCTTATAATCCCAGAGCTCCATCGTCTTCAACCTTAATTTTGTATACTAGTCTTATTCGTTCACTCATTGAATACTCCTTTATTGTTTTCCCTCTACTCTCCAAAAGTAACCGTTGTAAATTAGAGCAAATTCAAATTAATGCTCTAAAAATTATTTTTCACATACCTCGTTGGGTTTCACCTGTTGCACTTATTGATCTTCACTCTCTTCCCAGCGTTCAATCACGGATTGATTCACTTCTTGTAAATTACTGCAAAAACCGTTTAGAAACTAATAATCACTTTATAAAAACCTGTATTCTTGATGAACAGTTGATCCTCTCGCATCTCATTGAGCCTAGCGTTAAAGGCCCGTTCTCGGTGCCTCTTATTTAGTTTCCTTGGCCTAGCCTTGTCATTCTTCTTATATTTTTTATTCTATCTGGTGTTACTCCTATGTTTCCACCCTGGGAATGGTTGGTATGGTGCTTATTTATAGTTACCATTTGTAGTTTTCCTGGGGTGGGGTGGCTCTGAAACGACTCCTTTTGTGTTCACGTTTACTTGTGTGTCCCCTGGCTGTTGTCAGGTTTTGTTTTATCGTGTGGCCTTTGGCTACCCTTTTCCGTGCTCCTTCCTCGCATATTTTTTTGCGCTTGTATATTTTTTGTTAGACTTTGTAGCACGGCCTGCAGCTGTGGAACCCAGTCATTAAACTAAGTCAGTTTCGGTTCGGAATGTACTTGTTGGCACTACTGTTGATTTCACATACTGGCACAGTGGGTGGATGTACTTATATCCACAGTGGTTCCACACATCCACAGTTGATAAATCTACTTATCTGCACTACTGATGATTTCACTTTCTGGCACTGTGGATGAATTTATTTGCTGGCACAGTGGGTGGATGTACTTATATCCACAGTCGTTCCTCACATCCACAGTTGATGAATCTACTTATTTGCACTACTGATGATTTCACTTACTGGCACAGTGGCTTGATGTATTTATATCCACAGTGATTCCACATACCCACAGTTGATGAATCTACTTGTCTACACTACTGATGATTTCACTTGGTGGCTCAGTGGATGGATATGCTGGCACAGTGGGTGGGTGTACTTGTTGTCACTATACTGATAATTTCACTTGTTGCCACAGTGGATGGACTTATTTGCTGGCACAGTGGGTGGATGCACCTGTGGTACTGCTGATGATTTCACTTGCTGGCACTGGATAGATTTATTTGCTGGCACAGTGAGTGGATGTACTTATATCCACAGTGGTTCCACACATTCACAGTTGATGAATCTACTTGTCTTTACTGCTGATGATTCCACTTGTTGCCACAGTTGATGGATTTATTTGCTGGCACAGTAGGTGGATGTACTTGTTGGCACTACTGATGGTTTCACTTGCTGCCACAGTGGGTAGATGTACATATATCCACAGTGATTCCACTCATCCTCAGTTGATGAATCTACTTGTCTTCACTGCTGATGATTCCACTTGCTGGCACAGTGGATGGATGTACTTACTTCCACAGTGGTTCCTCAAATCCACAATTGATGAATTTACATGTCTGCACTGCTGATGATTTCACTTGCTGGCAGAGTGGGCAGGGCTGTTGGTAGCTTGGGGGTGGGGAATTTTCCCCAGATTTGTTGTCGGTTGTGAATTTTTACTCCTATGGTATATGCATAATATCGGAACAGAAGGCATTTTGCCCCCCTGATATACCATACCCATATTTCTCATATTTTGTACCCCTAGAATTGTTGTGCTAGGTACGGACCTGACAGTGCAGGTTCCACAGTGGTTCCACACATCCACAGGTGATGAATTAACTTGTCTGCACTGCTGATGAATTTACTTGCTGGCACAGTGGATGGATCCACAGGGATTCCTGTGACACATCCACAGTTAATCAATTTAATCTGCTGCTGGATCCTGTGGCCTGTTTATGGGTCTAACTATGATCAAGGATGAAGCGCTGGTAGGGGCGAAGTCCCAAAAAGCTCTGAAGAATTTTCACTTTTAATTCCAGGTAGAGGGGAAATTTCACCTTAAAATCGAGAAAGTTAGGGCAACATTATTGGACATATTCCTGTATTTGGATCAAAAACTGAAAAGGGTCACAAAAGCATTGAAAGCTAAGAGAAATGTTACCTGCATACTGTGCTAGTAGGTTTCTGCTAATATTGCATACCACAATGTAATGTATACATCCATCTTATTGGGTTAAAACAAGTCTTTCCCCTCTTGAAAATGTTGGACCCTGTATAGGCAAATATAATGCATCAGCAGAAAGAACCTTGAATTGATGAACAGAAGATACCCAGCTGCCCACTGAAATTGGGGGCAAAATCATAAAGTAAAATTTGCATTTTAAAAATGGGGGTGGGAACATGTTTTGGCCTGTTTGTCTGTTTGTCTTTCATCAAGATATCTCAAGAAGTGATTATTGGATTTGGATTACATTTGGTGTGTGGTTTTGTTACTGTGTAAGGAAGAAGTGAAAAAAATTTGAGACATATTGGGACAGGGAAAGGGTGAAAATGGGATTGGGGACATGTTTTTGCCTCTGTTTGTCTGTCATCAAATTGTCTCAAAAACTGATGATTGGATTTTAATTGAATTTGGTTTGTGGTGTTGTTCCTGCTTAAGGAAGAAGTGATCAAAATATGAGACATATTGGAACAGGGCAAGGGTACAAATGGAGGGGTGGGGACATAATTTTGCCTCTATTTGTCTGTTTGTTTGTGATCAAAATATCTGAAGAACTGATGATTGGATTTGGATTAGAATATCTGTGTGGTTTTGTTACTGTTTGAAGAAGAAGTGATTAAAATTTGAGACACATTGGGATAGGGAAAAGGTGAAAATGGGGGTGGGGACACTTTGTCTGTCATCAAGGTATCTCAAGAACAGATTATTGGATTTGGATTGAATTTAGTTTGTGGTTTTCTTACTGCTTAGGGAAGAAGTGATAAAAAATTTGGACATATTGCAATAGGGGAAGGGCAAAAATAAAGGTGTGGATATTTTAGGCCAAGGTTTATCAACACTTAGCTAAAACTTTCAAATGGAATGTGCTGAACAATAACTCATGCCATGAAAGAACAGCTGTACAATGAATTTTCTGGACTCAAAGAAATCAAGTGAAGTGGTCTCTGGTATCAATGAAATCAAAACAATTGGTTTTTTCCATTATTAAAATGATGGAATGTGAATCTACCCTGTATAGAACTCAAACAATGAATGCTAAGCCTGAATTAAACTGAAAACAATGATCACAAGTGATGATCCTTAAGTGTTTAGAATGTAAATGGCAATACAGATCAACAGTGAGAAAGAGATTGTTTGGGGTTATAACTTGGTGGGTCGAGGGTTTCTGAGGTAGATTGTATTCGGGTGGGGAATGAACAGGAGCGGAGGTTTGCGCTCTGCAGAGTGCTATAATTCTAGTTATTTCTGTGGTTATGAATGGCTGGGCATCCTTATGATCTAAATGAGAATCATTTCTTATTTTTGATATCAAGTTTGAATGATATTTAGTTTCTCTTGCAGAGTGAGCAATTATGATTCTTCCTTGTGTGGAATTCAAAAAGACACTTCTTGAGTGTTTTAAGTGTTTCTTTTTACCATTGCAGAAATTTCTTTGAAATCACACCAATTTGATTGAGCACGCTGTACCCACAATGCATCAAGTATAGTTATCAAAAGAAAGAATTAATTTCTAAATTGTGGGGAAAATGTGTGGGATGAAGATTTGACATCAGTCAAGTCCAAAGCTGGTAAATTGATGCTTTCTTTGAATTGGTAGCTGGAAGCACAAAGTGTGTATGATTGGTGGATTAAATAATGGTAGATTTGAAGGCCATGTAAATGATAGAAAATCCTAATGCATGATTGTGTAAGGATGATTTGATCACTGTACAAATGTGACCCATCTTAATTGCTTAATGATTTATACAGAAAACTATTACATCATTCACGTTTCCTTATTCTTGCATCCCTCATTTGAATATTTTTAAATGTTTTTTTTTTTTTTGTTGCTTTAATTGGCTTACATGTATATTGTGCACTATTTATCCAACTTTGTATAATTTAAACAGTGGAGCGGACATCATAAGTGCTATAGCTGACATAAAGGCATAATATCACTTGGACATAATATTTTTATTCAAGGAACCTAGACCTCTTCAGCAATGACACATGATCTGATGTACATAGGCCTATTGTATAAAGAAGTTGTGTATGAAGACTAAACATTGTCCAAAAACACAGAAGATTCATGGAGCTGCTATACTAAAAGTTGAAAACTTCAGGATCAAATGTTAACTGTAGTATTGAATGTTACTGAAACAGATGTATATTTTAGAAATAACTGCTATGTGCTAAAATGCACGTATATTTTTTACTTGATTTTGCCTTTTGCTTTCTAAACATTAAACATAGTCATGTAATTCCATATTGTTAAGTTTACCCTTGCAAAAATAATCCTTTGAGACAAATTTTGCATTTGAAATGTTGTCCCCCCCAAATGTTGATGCAAAATCATAGAAATATACAAGGAAATTACAAAGAAGTACTTTAAAAAAAAAAAAAGAATCAAGAGTCCTGAAAAAATTTAGGAGGTACAAATATCCCTTTACTGCTATCTGGATGAAATTAAATCAAACTTGAAGAAATTTGAAGAATTGTGAAATTAATTGAATAACAGGTGTTCAGCCATTTCTGCTATAAATAGTAGATGTCAAAAAGGCCACAGAATAACTTGACAAAAATAATTGAAAAGAACTATCTAGTAAGGATTCTGTTATATTTAGGTGATTGTTTAGTGTTCTTTGAATCTTATTGTGATCCCAGGGGATGGGGGGTGGGGGGGTGGGGTGGGGACTTCCATACTAATGTGATAGGTATGTGCAGCCCAGAATTTCAAAATTGGACTGCAGTATGAAAGGTTTTTTTGGTAACTGCAGTATGACAGTTTATGATTTGGATTTCTGCACTATAAAAGTAAGTGATTTTTGATACAAAAATAGGCAATTTTTGATGCCTGCAGTATGAAAATAAGTGATTTTTGATACATGCAGTATGAAAATATGCAATTTTGATTGAGACCAGCAGTATGAGAAATTGGATTTTTGATACCTGCACTACAAAATTTCTGAACAAAGGCAACTGCTTGGGCGGCACATGTATATACCTCACATATAGAAGTGCCTTGCCCCTCCTTCCCCCCCCCCCTTCCCCTTGCCGGGATTCTTTGTGATCTTTCCTACCCACCCTCACTCAAAAGTAAGTAGGCTAAATAGATAAAAGTTGTAAAAAAGTGTGGGGGTAGTATACCCCCCTCCCTGTTTATTCATTGCACATTCCTACCTTTCCTCTCACCTCCTCATATTGTGAAGGACAACCTGTCATTTGGATAACCTTTTCAGTAACCAATAAAGTGGTTAATATTTAATCCACTTGCAAGCAGATAAAGATTTGTTATTGGTCTAAGATTTTTTAGAGCTTATTCCTTAAAGATTTGAAGTGATCCTGAAGGTACATATCCATGAATATTTTAAGAAGCTTTTGATCTGATCCTTCTTCCAAAAGAGATTCCTTGTCTGTAATTCAGATTATCTAATTATTATACGCTGCCATTCACCTCATGATGTGAGAAAGGAAATTGTGCAATTATTGTACAGATTGATCGTCATCAAATTTAATGGCTTTACTTCCTTCAAAATACAATAAACGGTGCATTTTGCTAGTATGCTGTTTGCATTTGAATTGTGAAATAGCTACATACCATGTTCAAAATTAAGAATCTACCACAATAAAAGAAATGAAAAATTACATAAAAAGTTTTTTTGTTGATAACTTCATTTGCAGAGAATTAACAAAAAGCATGTTAAAGAGGTTATATATCTCATCAGATAGTTGACTTGACAAGTGGGTAAGAATTGTGATGGCTTGTATCCCTCGCAATATTTTTCCTGAGAGCAAATACAATTTATGTTATTACACCAACAAGTTCAATTTTCTCAAAAATGAAATCTTAAATGTGACACAGTTGACTCATGCAATATTTGTCTACAAAATGAAAATAAAGTAATATGTCACAGGCCTGTAGCATGCATGGGGTGCGGAGTTTGTGCCCCGACCTTACAAAGGTATGTGCCCCCACCTTACAGAGATACGTAAGGTGGATTGTGTAAAATCAATTAAAAAAAATATATAACAACCGTATATGAAAAATCTGCCCAAGTGCCCTTCTTAAAGTGTATATTTGATGTGGAAAATCCTAGTTATGCGCCTGATACGTCATTGGCATTGAGTTCTTTAATTCGAGCAGCTATAAGTGATATCAGTTGTAAAGGTGCAATATGAGCATAAGGACAGTCAGTTTAAATTTGATTTGGTTCAAATTTTAGCCAATTGCTCAATGTGCTTGAATTGATCATATTCCACACTTAATTAATATAAAGTAACCCCCTCAATAAAGCATTGCTTTACTTTGCTGAATGGATAAGTTGTCGGCCTTCAGGCAAATTGCCTAAGTGCCAAACATTATGAGTTCGAATCAAGTCAAGACTTTTTTTTTGGGGGTGGGGTCTTTTTTTCTCATTTGAATAAAACCATAAAGCTATCAACTAAGTCAATCAATTTCATTTAATAGCTCCATGCTAATGACGAATTTGTACACCTCTATTCAACTCAGCTGTGTCATGTTACCACGCATATATAAGATATGTGCATGTACCTAATTTTCATACACACAATTGCCCGAGTTGATTTTTGATGACGTCAGTAAGTACATGCCATGTACTTACTGATGTCATTGCAATTTGCTTTGAGACGGTAACCTCTTTAACTATTTGTGAATAGTTTGCTGGAATCAAAAGTCAGGTAGGCACTTGTATGAATAAAAAGACAAAAGAACTACATGATCTGCACAGTACTAATTAGGTATTACTATGCCAGCTCAAAATGAGAATGGGGAAAAGGCTAATACAAATATTTTGGAGAGGTCCTATTTCATGGGACAGAAAGCTGAGAAGTTGCAATTTTTAGGAATAGTAGAGAATGGATAGGTTTAGCTATACATATTCAAACTTGAAGAGATCTGCTTCAGAAAAAATTTCATGGGGAACTATTTTACCATGGACCCATACCAAAAGTTGAGTCATTTGGTGAGGGTGTTAACACCTCTTCACTTCGGCCTAAACTAAAAATAAATGCCCAAAACCTCTGGTGACCCCCTATTGAGACTATCCTCATTCATATGCGTTCTGATACAAAAAGGACCCTGAACTTGACTCTTTTATCATAGGATTCAATGGGGCAAATAATTGAATTGAATTCAATTGAATCTTTATTTCGACATAGTTCCAATTACAATATTATTCATATAAACATATTTATTATACATATGTAAAGTTGTTTTACAGAACAAAATTACATCAATATGATATGAATTTAAACATAAAGATAATACAAACAATTACACAAATAAAGTCAGAGGTAAATAGCATATGAATAAAGTGAAAGACAAAACAAGTTAAATTGTATTACTAGGAACATGTGGGGGAAACCTAAAAGAAGCAAAGCTTATCTGGATTATGCCACTCAGGAATTAAATAAGCAGTAAGGAAAACTAAGAAGCAATAAAAAAAGAAATCTAAATTCCTGAAAGAAACTGACAACTAACAGACCCTTCCCACCCTACCTCTATTCTTTAGCCTATTTGTTTTAGTTCCGTGCTACCATGAAAGGAAGAATGTCAGAGAATTTGGCAATTGAGACTGTGGTGCTTGGGGTTTGAGGGTAAGAAATATTAAAGATATTTTGAGAGTAGTAGATATTTGTGACATGACCTTGATCCTTTAACATCATTTATCATTTGTGCAGTATTTGCCAAGGTTTCCAGTAAATGACAGATTCTTGGCAACAGGAGTATCTAGTAAATTATATAAGATGAGAAGTAGAGCATGGCAGAGGTATAGGGGGAGGTATACACTCAAAAGGTGTTTGTGTTGAGACAGGTGTGTGTTTATTTGTTGTTTCTTGAATGGGTTATCTTGAAGAACAAAGCAGCCACCTGCTACGATGAAATGGAATATAAAATACAAAACCACTGATTATTTACAGTATGCTATGGGAAAATGGTGACCATTTTAATTATAGGGATTTGAAAAGTCTACTTTAGCACCTCACACGGACTGGGAGAATAACAAAGAACTTCACAGTTTACTTGTTAACTAGATCATGAATTTGTTTAAATTGGTGGAAATCATGGAGCCTGGATGGATGGGTAAGATACTGTTCTTTTATACTTTAAAGGGATAACCAATGAATGCCAATTGTTGTGTGGCACAAGAAATATCTGCTGCCTTTTCTCACAATGATCATCTTAAAAATAACCTCCCTTTCAAGCAGACTTTAGATTTCTTATAATAACGATACAAATCTTTCCTCCTCGATCCTCATCAGGCTAAAAAAGTGAATTGCCACAAGTACTTAATAATTATAGATGCACAAATATGATATAAAAACCTGCTTTAATTGAACAATTTGTGGCTTACCTTCATTTTGCTTTATCACTGAAGAACATTCAATTATCAGAAATTTTTGATCAAAGCTGAAGATCATTGTTTGGATCTTAGACATGTTCCATTTTCCCAGGCAAGTGGCACTAGAGATATTCTCATCATTTTCAAGACTTCATTTGCGTAAAGTAGTGCAAAGAATATCACCGAACTTTTGAGTTGTCTTCCCATTCATACATCACAAATTAAACACACATCAAAAATCTTGTTACTTTGATTCCCGGCAACGAGAGAGCCAACAGAGCCGCCAACAACACAGTCTGTCGAATTACATCGCTCCTTTTCCTATCCCACACTCAGACCTCCGTTTCTCCACTCTCAGCTACCTCAGTAAGACCTGGCAAGACTCCTGGAATCTCGAGACCAGTAACGACCTTCACACCATCAAACCCAAAGTCAGGAACAACGTCCTCCTGCACAGTCACAGCTGTAGGAAGGACATTGTTATCATCCGCCTCAGCCACACCTTTCTCACCCACTCTCACCTTCTTTCCAGCACCCCTGCTCCTCTCTGCCCTACATGCAACACCGATCTCTGAATCAAGCATATCCTCTTAACCTGTACGTCCCATATACCTGACCTCCAGATCACACCTTTCCCCCATCTCCATCTCAATTTTCGATCTTTTGAAGAACAATCCTACCTCCAACTTCATCACCTTTCTCCGCAACAGCAATTCATTCCACTTAAACCTCCCTTTCCTTCCCTTCTCTGCCTTACTTTCCTATCTTCCTTTTATTACCTTGACTTCGTTCCCTTATTAACCTTCTCTCCCTCCTTTTCTCTATTTCTCCTCTCTTTCCTCTCTGTCCTAACTCAAGCACCTTAGTTTTAAACACCCTCCTGGCACATTTGACTCTGACTGTCACAGTGCCATTAAACATCAACAAAACTTTGATTGTTGTTGAATCACCAAGTATTCAGGCCTTCCAGTGAAAGTTGGATCAGAAAAGGTATTTTGGGACAATCAGCTAATGAAATCTTGCAAACATCAATGCAACCAGACAACAACTTGTAGCAGAATTAGATGAGAGATGCCAGAAGAGGATCTGTAAGAATCTGTTAAAGATATCTTGAATGATTTTGTTGTAGCTGTACACATCAGGCCTTTAACAAACTTTATGTTCAACGCTCATCATAATTGTGTATTGCTTCCCCTAAATCATGAGCATTGCATATCCGATGCCCTATTATTAAAACAATCTCAAACACCCGAGGTATTTGCATAATGTAACAGTGAATTTCATCATGTATCACCATCAATACCATTCTCAAGATAAAATCTCACATGCGATTATAATCCAGTAAAATGTGACTTTCTTACTTTTAGATACTACACCCTTTATAATTTCATACTGACACAAGGAAAAGGGAACATTTTCATTGAACGTTGCTTGCTGCATAGTGAAATCTGTCATGTTTAGAAGGTTCAAATTGCACATTTTGATAGTGCATTTTTTCTCAAGGGAATGGTCTGCTGTAGCTTAGCATTTCATAAACCACCAAAGAAAGTAGTACAGGTTATACGATGCAGGAGGGAAATGACCATCCAACCTGAGATTACCTCAGTCCCATCACACATCAATGCAGTGCTTAATGCAGTATTGTGGTGATAAATGTCAAAATACATTTGGGAGTGACCTTTCATTTCATCATGACAGATGTACTTGTGAAATATTCATGAAAAATAGATTTGCTCCTAATTACGCATTGGCACATTTGATTCTGACTGTCGGCGGTGCCGTTAAACATCAACAAACCAGACCTAATTACGAATAGCTTGTTTTCACCTCCTAAGTGTAAAAGTTGCACTTGTCCGATAACTGTGAAAAAACAAGAGGTTCATATTTTTCCGGATTGTTGATAAGATTGAATTAAATTTTGAGATATATGGGTTATATGGCCAATGGAAAGCAGTTGATTAGCAAATTGTATCCCTTTGTCACTGAGAAGCAAACCTGCTTTGGGATTAATCTTAGCCCATACTCCCTTCGTGAGGTGCAAGTAACAGGCAGGAAATATGAATTGTTTGCAACTAGTAGATGTGTCAAATTGTTATTCGACTCCAGTCATATTTATGATGAAAATTCAAAGGGTCAGACAACTCCCAGGCATACGCTATGCCAATTTTAAAGGCATATGGGCAGACAGCAACCACCTTGCATCAATAAATTGATACAAATGCCCTTTATAAACACTCACCACTAACACTTTCTTACAAAATCGATCCCAAAATGTGAAAAATCTGGTTTATTTTTAGGTTTCCAAACGTATTCTCATTACGTTTTGGTTTTTTCATGATGTGAAAGTTACAATATACCATACAGTAGCACTTACAGCATTTAGCCCCAGCAGCCTAACATAACAAGTGGAGTTCGCCAATCATAAAGAAATAATGGATCCGAATTTGAGTCGATATTTCCTCTTTATCCACCAGAAAATGTCCTAAAATAGTTAGCATATTGCCAATTAAGCGATATTCTGATGTCTAATTCAATGAAACTGATGTTTTGAAGCTAGTAGCCCAGGTGAATGTGACACTGACACTGGAAGTTGTGCATTGTAGGCCTCACTGTGTCCTTACTCTTACATCACACACCTTTTCTAATAGTGGACTTAAGTCCAGCTCTTTCTTGCTTATTTTTTTTACTTTCTTGTGAATATTTTAAAAATAAGTGCAAATTTTTGATAGGTATATGTTTATGAAACATTAAAAGAAACATATGTACAGCACTGGCAAAATCGCTACCTGTCCATATACCTTTACAGAAATGCCAGTGTGCATGAACTTTAAAATACAGAAGGTTCATTTTGGGGACACTCCTAGCAAAGTTTATTTTTTAATTTGAAACAAATTTCCAACCAGATTATATGGTAACAACAAATTTAATTTAAGATGTGGAACAAAGCTGATTTTTTTGCCCATGCAAAGCCAATCTACACATTGTGATAGAGGCCAAATCCAACCCACTTTGGAAAAGAAAACAGATACTTAAAATAATGTAAGACATAATTGGACTAAAGAGAATTATGATTCTGGATTTGCCTTTAACAAATTCTGATATTCCACATTACAGGAAATTTTCTGACACCCTTCTGTCTAACTGTTGATTTCTACAATAAAATCCACACCATAAGTAAAACACAACCTCTTACCTAATTTTAAGACTGTACACTCTAAGAGATGTTTGGCACTTATTGCTTATTATTTTGTTCATTGTTAGAGGGGAATAGCACATCATGCCAAAAATTGGGCATGTTTTGCAAAACAGTGTTAAGTACAGTTGTTTACTAAACAGTTGGGCAATAATATTGCTAAATAATTGAGCAATCTCGGGTCTGCTTATAGCTGAACAGAATTGACTTAAGCACAAAGCATTAAATATTTTAGTATAACATATCACAAAATCAATAATACAATCATATGATACATTTTCACCAGCAGTCAAAATAATCTTGGGGCTTTCAAATTCAAACAGTCATCTGATTCCAAACCTCTTGCTTTGGGTTTGGAATAAAGCCCCCAAGAACAATTCGACTGTGGCTGGTGAAAATGTATCACATGATCATATTATTGATTGTGATATAAATGTATGAATGAATTAAATCATACTAACCTGCAAGGTGCAGGGTGTAACAATATTTTACAAAGGTGGAGTTAGAAGATCTACTTAATATTTTTGTGTTACGAAGTCACAATAATTGGCTCAGGTTATAACCTAATACTATCTTGATACTTAGCCAGTTAACGTAGGCATGCATTTCCTAACGAAGTACGATAACATGCATTAAGCCTAAGGTTAACCTTGTTAGTACGAACTTAAAGCGTCAAGATGTTATTAAGCTAAAACTTAAAGTTAAACCAACATGCATTTGTTACTTCTTACCAGAAAAAAAAATACATCAATTAGTTCTTAAAGATTCCAACTTTGTACAATTGTTACTACCTCTGGGTCTGCCATCGTGTGCTTAGTAACTTTACACATGCGGTGCAACCATCCAACGATGCATCCTGATCCTACTGCCAGCCTGCATATGCCGCATGCCATGCCTTGTTCATTTTTGCTGTGGCGCAAAAGATCCTCTCTCATTAGCACTGTTTACCAAACAGTTTAGTAACTTTGTATGCCCAACTCATAAGCAACAGTTTTGTTCATCAGATTAGTGATATGTACCAGACAACAAAGGAAGTTGCCCAATGTTGTGGAAAGACTATTTTACTCAACTTATTTTGCCCAACTGTTCTTAGACTGCAAGAAATGGGGTGGGAAGGGAGAGGGGGGGGGGAGGGGCCTAGCTATCATAAATATCATTCTTCTTGGAAATCATAGTCAGAGGTGATATAAATTCATTCAAATGAAATGCAAGTTGCCAGGATGAAACTGAAAAATCACTAAGTTAGAAACTACAAGTGTTACCTATAATTTTGCAAAAGTTTGAGAAAGATTTAATAAAATGTAGGAAAGAAGATGGTAAATTCCTAGTCTTGCGGTAAATTTCTTTTGAAGGATTTTTGCTTTTTCTTTAATTTTGGTTTATTTTGTTGTATTTATATATTTTAACTATTTTCCTTTTAAATTTGGGTCTATTAAGTACAAACTAAGCCAAAATTGTTTAAAAAAGAGGAATTTTTCATACATTTTGGCTTTCTGATCTAATCTTTTGCTCTTTAGTGTGTAGGCTATACTAGCCTAGTACTGTTGCACTGATGAGTGGAGTGTGTGAGCTGTTTTGCCGTTTAACTGAAATAAACAAAAAACGTGCTCATAATTAATGTAGATCCTCATTTTTAGGTTGGCTTTTAGGGATAGGCTTAGGATTATGTTTTAGGATAGGTTTTAGGACAAGGGTTTAGGATTAGGTTTTAGGATTAGGTTTTAGGATTAGGTTTTAGGATTAGGTTTTAGGATTAGGTTTTAGGATTAGGGTTTAGGATTAGTTTGACATTGTTAAAATTCCTAAAGCGCCATTATTCAGCTTTTTTCTTTACTTTTGTTCATAATGGCTACAACATAGAAGAATGCAAAATTTGTGAGCTCATGATTTACTATCCTTTTTTAACGAAATTTGCAGGAAAAGGTATTAATTTGAAATTATTTTGGAATAGTGGGAAGATAGAACAGTAAAATTGCTGAAAGAAGGTAAAATATATATCAAAATGACTAATAAGCATGATTTTCTTGAAGCCTAAAGTTTTACTCCAAATTTTATCTGATAAATAAAAACCCATGTTTTGCCCAAAATTCCTAGATTGTTGACTAAAATGGATGTTTTAAGATATTTCAATCGTTCCTCTATAATCCTTAAAGCTTCAAGAAAAAGCGGTTACCAATAAGTATTACAAATGTTGAAATTAATTCCTATATAGTGATTTACCGCGATACTAGGATTTTCTAAGAAGATTGATCTGAATGTTAGATGTAAGAATTTCACACCTAAAGTATTGGTTTTCTTCTCTTCTTTTAACTTGTTAGCCTTTCACAAAACTCAAAGGAAGTTTGAAAGGAATATTTTACTTTTGAAGTTAATGTAGGAATCATCAGGTGTTTTTAAGTGTCAATTAGATGCACCAAAACCCAAGATTTGTGGATGAATTATCCAGTGTGGTGAATACAATTCGAAGAGGAAGTCATCATAGAAGTTACATTGAAAAATTCCTAGAGTATTCTTTGAAAAATTCCAGAACTATTATTCTACTTACACCTCAGCATCATCCTCTTGCAACATCCTCTCACCTTAATATTAATGGCAATTTTCCTTTTTTGGAAAATGATCAGTGCATAGCTATATGGAAATCTCTCCCCCTCCCCATCTTTTTGGGAAAATGATCAGTGCATAGCTATATGGAAATCTCTCCCCCCCCCCCATCTTTTTGGGAAAATGATCAGTGCATAGCTATATGGAAATCCCCCCCCCCCCATCCCCTTCTTTTTGGGAAAATGATCAGTGCATAGCTATTTGGAAATCCCCCCTCCTTTCCTTTTTTGGAAAAATGATCAGTGCATAGCTATATGGAAATCCCCCCCTTTTTTGGAAAAATGATCAGTGCATAGCTATATGGAAATCCCCCCCTTTTTTGGAAAAATGATCAGTGCATAGCTATATCCCCGATGGTGTTGCATGGCATTAAATGTCAAGGAAAAACCATAGCCAAAGCCATGCAATCCAGACAAATGGTGACCCCAGAAAGTTTGTGTGCTTTAGTTTTTGTTGGAGACTTAAAACTAATGGGTTCCACTAATGCCAACTCCCTGATCTGACCATACTTCCGCTCACACTTCAGCTATTGCAGTAACACAATGCACTTTTATATAATATGCAAAATGCTTCAAAAACATGGGTTACTGAAATTTACATACTTTGAATGATTTATGGCATTCATGTATTTGATTTTTTGCTCTAGTTATAAATTTGTTCATGCTTTTTACACAATTCAAAAAAGAGTTTGCCCCACTGAAGTGTCTATCGCTCAAAATTCTGACTGAATGTTAAAAAGAACATTTATCCCACCAGGCATTTGTCACCAATCTGCCATCAATCTCATTGCCTCCCATGTGTTTGATAAATGGTGTTTAGCTCATGCTTGACCTAATTTGTCTATAACATCTTCCTGGTATTCTAAATTGTGTAAGAATCAGTTATCTTTTTAAGTTACTCTACTACATTTTGTTATAGTGCATTTTCATATCAGAAATTCCTCTAAAGTTTTATATTCATTCATTCATTTATATTCAGTTTTATTTGATAAATGTATTTGATATTTCTTATTGAGTCAAATAAAAGATTTGAAATATTTTTCCTTTACAGTAATATTGTGTCAAATGTGATTATATCAGGATCATGGTTGCTAAAATGCCAGTTCTTTCTAGGGTTAACAGAAATGTCTTGAAAAACCATTCAGTATAAACAATATAATATGTTGCATCTAATGATGAATACTGAGATTTGCTAAGTAAAGGAGAATCAGCAATGAAGTCAATATGAGAAGATGGGAGGTGGATTGGACATGTATAGAGAATGAAAGAGGACAGCCACTGTATGACAGCATTGGCCTGGAAGCCAGAAGGGAGAAGGAAGCCCAAGAATAACAAATGAATGAGTGAGTGAGTGGATGAGTGAGTGAGTGAATGTGTGAATGAGTGAGTAAGTGAATGAATGAGTGAGTGAGTGAGTGAGTGAGTGAGTGAGTGAGTGAGTGAGTGAGTGAGTGAGTGAGTGAGTGAGTGAGTGAGTGAGTGAGTGAGTGAGTGAGTGAGTGGTGGTGGTGTGAGTGGTGAGTGAGTGAGTGGTGAGTGAGTGAGTGAGTGAGTGAGTGAGTGAGTGAGTGAGTGGTGAGTGAGTGAGTGAGTGAGTGAGTGAGGAGTGAGGAGGGAGGGAGGGAGGGGGGGGAGGGAGGGAGGGAGGGAGGGGGAGGGAGGGAGGGGGAGGGAGGGAGGGAGGGAGGGAGTGAGTGAGTGGTACTCTTTTTTAAAATCATTTCAAACGATGCAAGACATTGTACAATTCTGTGATGTCACAAAAATGACCTTTTTCTATTTTCAGAGGTGTAGAATGGGGCAGGGGAAATAAAAGCATCATTGAATTATAACAAAATAGATATCTAAACCTTTTAATCAGTTTGTGAACTTTTGTGATATTATCTTGAAAGGCAAGACTCTTCACAATGAAGTTGCACTAGTACATCCTGAGCTGTCTTCAGGAATTGAAACCATAGTAAGTATGCACTGAAAGTTCAGCTCTACTATACTGGTTGAGAGATTATTTAGGTTCCCCTAAGTGCCTCTCATCAGGGAAGTGTGCTCTCTGCTCTTATACACTAATCTTCACCTCTTGTTATTGTACAGCTTAGAAAAAAATGGTGGCAGTTGCTTTCCAACAATTAATGAATGATATTTCAAGTAAATATTAATATACTTATACAGGCTGGTTACTATTTCTTCATATTTTATTAGATCAGATATAAATGCCACTGTATGTGACCTGTTGAGGTCTCAGAAATACATCAACCAGTCCAGATCGAGCATGCCTATTAATAGGAACATGTATAACACACGATAATATTGAAGTCATGCAGCTGGATTGTTCAGATGTTAGGATAAAAAGTCATAATTTCTAGTTTGTATACTTGAAATATTATAAATCATTATGTTGAAAATATTTGAATTTTCAAATGGCTTTTTCGCTGCTAAAAGCCTAGCTCTATTGTCTATTATTCCTAATATTTTGAAAACGGAATGGTAAACATATAAAATGGGAGTGGAAATGTTTTAGCCATGACAGTAATAAAGGTATTTTCATGAGTTTTAAGTTTCCCCAACCAAAGATATTTTTCCCAGACATATTTCAAATTTGAAATATGTAACATTGCATAGGACTTTCATGTTAGGCTAGCAAAGGACCATGGGAAATATCACAAAATGGCGGCCTCCATGTAGCAAAATGTTCCTATTTTTAGAAACATTTGTGTTCCTATTAATAGGCATGCTCCCAGACTGTCAACATGGAGGCAGAATACCCTCCATAAAGTCAACAAGCAGAATATCTTTGACAATTGAGAGAAATCATAAAAGCAAACAGGTTGAATGAATATACTTTGTCATAATTACTTACATGTGATAGTATCCGTGATTTTCATAGGAAACAATGTAATTATACCTGTTTCATTCATCAGGGATCTGTTACATTTGCTGGTTTCATTAAGCATTTTCTCATGCTCTAAACACAGCTTTAAACTTTTATACTAATGATTACAGAGTTGAAATCAAACCTTCTCTCCCTCCTTCCCTCTATTTCTGTCCTATCTCGAGCACCTTAGTTTTTAACAACCTCTTGGCACATTTGACTCTGACTGTGGCAGTGCTATTAAACATCAACAAACCAAACTGAAATTGAGAAAACTCATAAAAATCAGGCCTACATTGTACAAATTTTGTTACCAAATTAAACGAAAAACACTGCTAAGAATGATATATTCATCAATAAGATTTGGTTCAATTGCCATGGCTAAAAAGTTGAAAATACAGAGATTGTCTTGAATAACTCCTTTGTGAATCATTAAATGTGGAGAGCGTGCAGAAACATATTGAAGAATTTCACTTTGGAATATCAGTTTTAAACATTGTTTTCTCACAGTGATCATTTTATTGATGTTAGTAATTCAGTGCGAAGGCAATGAAGCATCAGTATATGATAATAAACTCTATGGTGGTTGTCTGTTGACTATATAAAATCTTTGCTTATGAGTATTATTTTAAATCTAAGCTTACAATTATTGCAAAGATGAAGAAGAAGTTCAAAAAATTTACGAGGAAATGAATTCAAGAAGAGCATTAACTCTGTAAGATGACAAAAGTTTATTGCTAGGTGGGAGATAAGTTTGGGCATGTCGTAACTGGATATCAAAATGGGAGATATATGAATAAAGAACATTAAAAAGATACATGACACCTGCATGTAAAAGCAAAATATGAAAGGCTGGGATTTTGCTTGAAATTGGAGTCTAGTTGATAACTTCTTTTTACCATGCAAGTTTCTGTTGATCTGTTTACATACAGCATTTCAAACTTTTATATCAGAATCAGTAAGTGTCATGCAAGCTCTTTTGGAGTCATTGGCATTTAAGAATTCTGGCCATTAATGAGACATGCTGATATTGGCAATAAATAACATTGGTAAATTACTTTTGAAATTAAGGCCAAAATATATAAGTGCTACAATATTGAATGCATTTGTTTTCGGCAGCCTCAGGTGTTGAAAATTGTGTTGGGGGCAAAAATGCCAAAGTCTGCAGTGCTGGAAGTGGAAGTAGGGGCAGCATGCTAAAAAATGATGTTTATGGATAAGAGATTTTCTGATAAGGTGATTTTTGGAGGGTGTGGAAATGGAGGGGGTGCATACATTCTTAATTCTGCATTCCCAGAATTAGCAGCTATACTCATAGTATTTCTGCATCACAGGCATTGGTCGCTGTGTTATTAGATTTGCTAGAATGTCATTCTTTCTACACACAGCTAAGTTACAGAAAGTGATGTCGTAACCTTGTACATATGTTTGCATTGTGATTAATGAATTTCATGAAGGAAAGATGAGATGATAATGACGACGATTATGATGATAATGACGACGAAGATGACGACGACGACGACGAAGATGAAGACGACGACGACGAAGAGGACGACGATGACAATGATGATGACGACGATGATGACGACGATGATGACGATGATAATGACGATGATGAAGACGACGACGATGAAGACGACGACGATGACAATGATGATGGCGATGATGATGACGACGATGACGATGATGACGATGATAATGACGATGATGATGACGACGACGATGAAGACAGCGACGATGACAATGATGATGGCGATGAAGATGACGATGATGACGATGACGACGATGATGATGACGATGACGACGATGATGATGATGACGACGAAGACGACGACGAGAATGACAATGATGATGGCGATGACGATGATGATGACGATGATGATGACGATGATGATGACGATGATGATGGCGATGATGATGACGATGATGATGAGGATGATGATGACGATGATGACGACGATGATGACGACGATGATGATGATGATGATGACGATGATGATGACGATGATGATGACGATGATGATGACGATGATGATGACGATGATCTTTTTAGAACCTGTCAAATTGAATATGCTTTCAAGTTTTATGTTTGGAGTGGATGTTGCATTTTGCAAGTAGAGACATAAATCAAGATACTTTCTTGAAAACCGGCCTAATATAAATTGTTTTATTCCATATTCCACAGGCCTAACATTTAGATTCTTCAGCCTCAGTTTGAGATTATACCAGAGTCATGTAACCTTCATATCTTTGTTATTAACTTTATTTCAGAAATTTGCAAAAATGGTTCCCCAATGCATGATTCTGTATCTGTATTAGACATGGATCAGATTTTCTCGTAGAGATATGAAATTCTAGTGTTCGGAACAAAGAATCTGATACTCAGCTTCAGGGCACGTGTAAATGCCACTCTGTATTTGTAATTTATTGATGCTCTCTAGTGAAGATTTTGATGATAACGCATCTGACTTTTTTATCTATTTTTTATTACATTATTTTTGGATTCAATATGAAAAGCATGCTGATTATGAAAATAACATTTTTACAATATAAGACTAATTACCCAGAGGCACCAAGGTTTGGGAACGAATCATAATTTTGAGGAAGTTTCCCTTTTTCTCTATATTTTTGGAATTTGTGAACTGATATATTTGAAGTGTCATGGCAATATTCTCATGGCTGGGTGGATGTTTTGTGTTAACTATAGGTTCATTTGAGAGGGCAATAACCCTGCAGTTTTATTTGTTAACTGTGTTATGCCATTAACCCAGAAAATAAACATTGAATTAGCAGCTAAATGAAGCTGTATTCCTAAGAGAAAGAATTTCCATGCATTTAATATTTTGTACCATCTCTAGAATGTCTGAATTCAGTGTTCTTGTTTGTCTTTTAATGAATTTTCATCGATTTTGTCATAGAAATAAGATGAGACTTAGGCAGATATGATATGTACCTTAAATTTGAATTCTAGTGTTTCAAGATTTGTGGGCTAAAGTAGGACAGGGGGGGGGGGGGGGGAAGGAGATTTGAAGATGAATTAAGATGACCATATGACTCATCTCAATATCTTTGTTGTGATTTTGTTTTAAATGCAAAAGCAGAGAAGCTGAATCGGAATTTACAGGAAAGCTAGGATATGGGGGCTTGGCTCTTGCTTTCGTGCCACTTCAGACAAATAATGAAGGAAAAACTGAAGAAATCGAGATTGAAGTATGGCATTACATGATTACAAGTTACTGGAAGTAACATGGCTTGTAAATTTTGAATGATAAATAATTTTTCCAATGCAATACAGACTTAGTCATTGCAATTGAAGGTAAAAGACTTCCAGCTTGATACAATTTGAAGATGAGATGAAATGGTGCTTCTTTGTCTTATTTCCTTGCCTTTTTGGTGAGCATGCAAAGCATAATGTAAACCTATGTAATATATGGTGAAATGCCATGAGGGACATAGTGTGGAATGCTATGGGATGTCATGTGGGACATGGGATGGGATGCCACAAGTAACACAGAGTGTGACATAGGTTGAGATGCCATGTGTGACATATGGTAGGAGGCTATGTTGGACATAGTGTAGGAAGCCATGGGGACATGGGATGTGATGCCATGTGGGACATAAAGTAGAAGGTCATTGGGACATTGGGAGGAAAACCATGTGGAACATGGTGGGATCCAACATGGGACATCAGGTGGGGTGCCATGTGGGACATCAGGTGGGATGCCATGTGGGACATCAAGTTGGAAGCCACTGATGTGGGACATAAGGTGGGATGACATTGGGACATAGGGAGGGATGCCATGTGGGACATAGGGAGGGATGCCATGTGGGACATGATTGGATTAATGTGGGATATAGGATGGGATCCATGTGGGAAATAGGGTGGGATGCTATGTGGGTCATAGGGTGGGATGCCATGTGGGACATGGGGTGGGATGCCATTTGGGACATGGGATGGGATCCATGTGGGACATAGGATGGGATGCCATATGGGTCATAGGATGGGATGGCATGTGGGACATATGGTGGAATGCCACATGGGACATATGGTGGAATGCCATGTGGGACATATGGTGGAATGCCATGTAGGAGATCTGGTAGGATGTCATGTGGGACAAGGGATGGGATGGATACCATGTGGAACGTGGAATGCCATGTGAGACTTAGTGTGAAATGCCATTTTTATAATTGGCCAGATCATATACGGGTGTCAATTTGCATGGACATGTGAACCATGATGGGATTTACCGTTCTAGTTCACTTTTAGGCTGCAAAATAATCATATCGTGAAATGTACAGAGATGAAATGCATAGGGAAGATCTGCAAGGAATGATTGAGAACTGCATGCAGAGAGTTTAGGAAGTAGCTATGACATGTTGTGTGCTACCCTTTCACCAGATGTTCATTTTGCTAAGTAATTTTGGATGTTATCCCAACACCTCATGATTAGATACTCAGCTGTCATTCTGTGCATCAATCATCAATGTATGCTTGCATTGTTTGTGTGCTGTTTGCTTCAATTACAGACTCATGCCCAGCTTGTAAACAGTCACACAAAGGTTAGTGTGAGCAATGCATTGTGATGAAGGTTAGTGTGAGCAACGCATTGTGTGCATTGTGATGTAGTTTAGTGTGTGCAATGCTCAGTGATGTAGGTTAGTGTGGGCAATGCATTGTGATGTAGGTTAGTGTGGGCAATGCTTAGTGATGTAGGTCAGTGTGGGCAATGCATTGTGATGTAGGTTAGTGTGGGCAATACATTGTGATGTAAGTTAGTGTGGGCAATACATTGTGATGTAGGTTAGTGTGGGCAATACATTGTGATGTAGGTAAGTGTGAGCAATATATTGTGATGTAGGTTAGTGTGGGCAATACATTGTGATGTAAGTTAGTGTGGGCAATGCATTGTGATGTAGCTTAGTGTGGGCAATGCATTGTAATGTAGGTTAATGTGGGCAATACATTGTGATGTAGGTTAGTGTGGGCAATACATTGTGATGTAGATTAGTGTTGACAATGCAGTGTGATGTAGGTTAGTGTGTGCAATACATTGTGATGTTGGTTAGTGTGGGCAATACATTGTGATGTGGCTTAGTGTGGGCAATACATTGTGATGTAGGTTAGTGTGGGCAATACATTGTGATGTAGGTTAGTGTGGGCAATACATTGTGATGTAAGTTAGTGTGGGCAATACATTGTGATGTAGGTTAGTGTGGACAATGCATTGTGATGTTTGATATGGATGAATGTGCGATATCCAGGTATGTAGCTAGTGTGGGAGAGGAGGTGGTTGCCAAAATCAATTGAAGAAATATATAAAATGGGTTACTTATGGAGAATCTGCTGAAGTGTGCCCTCTTTAAGTTTTTTGTGCCCCTTGTGAAAAGTCCTTGCTGCACCTGGAGGTAACTTACTCATTTTCAGCTTGATAAATAAAATATCCAGTACCAATATTAATATTAGTAGTATTATTATTAGTAGTAGTAGTATTGTTGTTGTTGTTGTTGGTTTTGGTGTGGGTGTTGTTAATATTATTTGTGAATGTGCATTGGTATTGTTAATATTATTTGTGAATGTGCAAAGCAATGCAACTTTTAGGTGTGGGAACATTTCATGAAAAATTGCTGCCCTCACATCAGCGATGTTCTGATTTTCCACATGTTGGAAAATTTAAAATCTCAAGGTCACCGAAAATGTATGCACCCACACTCCATACATACATTGTACAACTATGCATACACTGTGCTTACGGAGTTTATTCCAGGAATGTTTCAAGCATGACGCAGCATGTACACTATTTAGGAAATACTGAGTGAGGGCGCTGGGAGTAGCAATGTCGTAGTTGTCGGGGCACAATGTTGGCATGTGAGTCCTGCTTTGTGATGGTATTTCAACTATGATGGTTTCAATTTCCCTGATGGGGGCTATGTATGATCAAGAAAACAAATGGGCCCTTAGTTGCAAGGTAATTGTTCTGTGCTACCATAGCTGTGCTTCCAAGGTATGTTTTATGTATTTTTTGGAATTAATTACCTCTTTTTAAATATTTGAAACAATTTTCTTAAATGCTGAGATGGGTCCTCAAGAAACTTGCCCATCTTTACAAGTAACAAACACTCCGCATTCTGATTAGTTGAATATATAGTACTCAAATAACACCTGTAAACCATCCTACTTTGATGTCAATGATAAGGTCAGGTCAAACAGAAAGCACCCCATCACTGCAAGTCCTTCCACAGTTATATTACTTGGCTGTCATAAATTACTTTGACATGTGACACAATGATTAGCATTTTTGGTTAAAGGCAAAAGTGTTAATAATGGTATTTGTTGTCACTGTTAAAAAAACATTTTATGACAGAATCTGTTACTTAATGGAAGGTCAAGGCCTTGCCATGTTAAATATAGTACATGTGGGCAGTTCAGTTTTCCTGATTGTGCCCCACACCTCACAGAGCAAAGACTGGCAGAGAGTTAACGGCTGGTTTATCAACCTTTGTTGATTTTAATGCACTGGGCCCGGTGATGAAGGACCTACACTGCTGGGATGGCAGGATATGAACAACTGAGCCTCATAGTGGCCAGTTTGCAAAAGTTATTTATTAAGCCTGAAATATTTTTTCCTCATGCAGACTAAAATTTTATCAGGAGCAAAGCTTTAAGATTTCCGCTTAGTGGTGTGGTGGCAGTGAAAGAGGGGAAAGGGGGGGGGGGGGCAGTGGGAGTACTTCCCCCACAGCGAAGCTTTCTGAGAGGGTGCCAGGTGCTCAAGGGGGTACCAAAATCATCCTCAGGCTGAGAACATATTTTTTTAGGCCCTGGGAAAATATACGTGTTGTAACTTCTTCGTATACTATTAAGCATGTAATATTCCATTTTTGTCGTCCAAAAGCGCATGAATTTTCCACAGAAAAGACCAAATTTAGTACTTGAACCAGTCTCTGGCTATAGCCCGTCAGCAAAATTTAATATCTGTATGCCCCTGCAATTAAGGGCAAACAATTTCATGAAATACAGCTGGGAGAAGCTTTTCGTGAGGGTGCTGAATGCTCACAGGGGAGCAAAAATTGTCCTACTTTTGACTTTGCCCCACTATCGGTAGGCAAATCCCACCCATGTTTTAAATTGACCATTAATAATTAATCAAATTCTAAGAGGAATTTGGGACTTGATATCATCATTTTCTTCGGTGGCTGAGATTTAGAAAAGACATTCGAGAATATCATTTTTTGATGATTTCGTATACTCAGTCACGTACAAATGTAACATATGATTGATCAAATTTTGATATCGGAAATTGAAAGATCTGGTATTTCCAAACGTTGAAGAATGTTTTTCTCAAAACTGGAAACTCTCCCTTAACATTCATCTAGATGCCCATGATATAATTGAGCTAACCCACTAGTTTATGCTCAATTGGTAGAACACTCACTTGCACAGCCAGCAGATCGTGGGTTCGATCCCAGGCTGGTCAAGTCATACCAAAGGATTTACAACTGGAACCTGTTGCACTCTTGCATGGTGCTGAGCATAAGGGATTGGATCAGGGGTAATGGTACAGGCTGGTGCACCGTGTGCAGCTATATGAGCCTCAAAGTTTTCATTTCAAGATTATGCATACTTGCAAAGAAAAGCGCTATATGACAACTAGAGTATTAATATACAATTTTAAGCATTTAGCAAACGTTGTTTCTTTGTACTCTACAAGTGAAAAGCTTTTATAAATGGAAAAGAAAACCATTTTCCTGATGCAAAATTAAATCTGTGAATATCAAATGAAGTCAATAATTTTAATGATTGTTCATCTCTCGCATGCTTGCATTTTTGATGCAAAAGTAAATTACAATTGATTTTACCCGGAAAAAGGGCCCATTTCCTTTGAACTTTTTGTTTTTTCTTTGCCTTGATCTTGCTTCCTTTATTGCCTATTTAACTTCCTTCCTTCCCACTAGCTTGTAAGATTTAATACCGTGGGGATTGGAGTTAGGCAACTTTCAAGAAGTTTTACAAATCAACCAATATCAAAGTAGTTTAAGTTTTCCTCAATCAGTGGATATGTGCTTTTTTCAAGATTGATAGGAATCATAGTTTTGTGTTATGTAACATTTCACTGTGATATTCATGTTTTGATAGCCATTTTGCTTACAATTGTAGCAAAAAGTAATATTTTGAAGCTGTTATATTTGATTCAGCAATTGTTTTCTGATAATCATCACCTTGGATTCTAATGGGATATGGAAGTACAACTTTTTCAACACCTTCATAATAAAACTAACTCTCTATAATATTTGTTATGCAAATATACAAATTTGCATACAAAAGCTTCAATGTAAATTAGTAAAACAATTACTTTCAGGAGTGATAGTCAAAACTTTTTATTTTTGTAATTATTAATGAGAATACTATAAGAATACTACATGTTTGTGTCTTCACCATATTTATGACACTAACGACAACAAAGCTTTGCTTCTTTGAATCAATACAGTTTCTATTTGTTCGTATTCTACCTTCATAATAGATTAATATGTGGTTTCATTTTGTAACTGAAGGCTCTATTGTTTCCCTTTGTTTTTCATATAGGCCTACTTTTATTTTGCACTTTATACTTCTATGTTTATGACCCTTGATCAGTTAGGGTTGAAGAGCTGCTTGTCAATGATATTATTCTGCTTTAAACAAAAACTAACAAAACTTAATTTTGGAAAATATGAATTACACTATGAATTACACTATTAGCAACAGAAGGAGGGGGAATCCAGACAGCCATTTTGTAAATGGAAATATGCCATACTATAACTCTGTAGTTGTGACTAATGGAAAATCAGGTTTTCAAAAGAGGTACCCGCAGGTGAGTTAATTGTTATCATTATTAAGAAAGTTTTCTGACAGGTGGTGTCCATCTCATAATTATTCTGAAGATTTCATCTCATATGCAGTGTGTCATGTGTATTATTGCCTTGGGTGGGATTTGCAAGAATTGGGGGTGGGGGTGGGGTGGGGAGGTGGGAGGTCACAAAATCAAATTTGTTAACCAACAGAGTGTGTGTATGTGTGTGGGGGGAGGGGAGGGGGAAGGGTAAGCCATACAATTATGTTAAGACACAAAAAATACTATGCAATAAATTTTGAAAAAATACTATGCATAGGAGGATACTTGCTACCTCTGTCACCCCCATGCATGTAATGAAGAACACTAGCCTCATGCAGTGTAAGGCTTCTTAAGTGGGATAATGTGTTAATTTTAAACTTATGATAAAATCATCCCTTGGCTATGGCACTGCCCAGTGGTTGCACTATGAAAAGATAACAACAGGGCTCTGACTAATCAGTCATGGATCTAGGGCAGGGTAAATGGTAAAAATTAATGTGCATCTTTAATTGCCGTAAAATATTATAAAAAGATACAAAAAAAACATATAGAAAGAAATATATCAATGTGAATAGAAGTTCTGGAGAATTCATGTGTTTACATGTTGGAATTATTGAGACTTAATTTTTTTCCGTTTCCTGTGCTGTTAATTTAACCCCCTCTTGGCCCCCAGTTCTCTCCAAAACGCCCAGCACCTTATGGACCGATAAGTCAGAAAATTATCCAAAATTTATGAAAATGTTTTCTTAGATTTTTAAAATATCGTACATTAATATGAAAGGTATTTTTCAATTACTTAACTGATACACATGAGCAGTATTAAACAGGATGTTGTCTATTCTTTCAAGAAGACAAAACTGCCAGGGGTTGCCAAGAGTCAGTGCAATTTGACAGGCTAAAAGTTGGTTACACTGACTCTACGATCGTCAAAGTTCTTTTTTCTTTTGAGCTTGCATCCCTTCATGAACATTTATAATGAGACCTCTAGTACCCGACCCTGTGGGACCAGGGCAGGTGGGGAAATGATCACCCCCTCCCCCTTATCACCTTTCGGAACTGCCCAGAACTGAAGTGCTCATCCACAAATTGTGTCAGCAATTAATATCTGGCAGCTCCTGCACTGTTCTGAGTACCTACAGTGGGGAACATGCAATCATTACCTTTAACTACACAACAGCCCAAAAGGTCATTAGTGTTTAATTGCCATCAGGAAGTGGGGAAATGTAATCTTTGCTTATACTTATCTTGTCAAGTTGTAACTTGGGTGCTTTGTTAATGGTTATGTTGACATTCTTGCCTACATACAAACAGTTGGTGATGTGAAGAACATTAAAATGTTTCCTTTTTGTGTCATTTTATTTTGACATACAATGCAAGTTGGAATGTCTGTTGTCTGTATAAAGTCAAGAAGAAAATGAAAAGGAGCTGTACTCACCTTTATCCCTGAAACCTGCAACGATATCAATGTTGGACATCATACAGGGACAGATCAACCTTTACAAGAAGGGACTAAGATCACTACATAATTAAATATTGCTACAATTTCCATTAAGAGGCGGAAGGGAAGGGGGGGGGGGGAGGGGGGGGGGACCATAGGTTTATGACTAGAGTCTCCCTAAACCAATTATCTTTAGGTCCCATTGTCTTAGAGGAGGTCCAATTCTTTTTGTTTTATTGGTAATGAGGAACCAGGGCCTGTCAATTCTGCCAATTTAGAAGTGTATAGCCAGCATTGTGGAGGGTTCCTTTTTTATTACAAGTTTTATAACTTTTAGTGTTTACCTTTGCAAGTGGACCTTGTGAATGTTTGTCCATTGCCACCCACACATCTTTTGTTTATGCTTCGTTCTAAGCCACAATATTGCTGGTGACTTTTTACACTTTCCAACCATTGTAGAACGTGTTTGAACTGCAAAGAAATCAGTATTATACCTCTGATATAGTGCTGGATCATTGCGTTTCCCTAGGGGCTTTATATGGAGCTTTTGTTTGGGTATAATACAAAGTTATGTCAATTGGGAATGGCGAACATAAAAAATGAAATTATAAATTTATGCATATATGGAGCTTTTGTTTGGGTATAATACAAAGTTCTATCAATTGGGAATGGCTAACATAGAAAATGAAATAATAAATTTATGCATATTTTAGTGATTACTTTGTAGGAGTTGTGTAGGTTATGCAAATGTCTCTTCATTTTTATAAATGAAACCTGTAAGTCAATTTTATTACACTAAAATAATTAAGAAAACATGTAATTGCCACTGCATGGTCGAGCTGTTGCTGTTAGTTGGTGGAAATTATTCTCAATGCAGTGTTTAATGTATACACTAATTCAGAAGCAGCAGAGTGTTCAAAATATTGAGGGGGCGGCAGAGTGTTTAAAATATTGAGGGGGCTAATTAGGTCAGGTAGCATGTGATAGCAATTGTTTACCCAAAATTATTGGGGGGGGGAGGGCTGAATCCCCCAGCCCTCTGGCTGTACCGCACGACTATGTATGTGTGCCGAGGATGAGGAGTGTTTTGGAGAAGGTGTAAGTTCACAGTAATGCTGGGTGATTCCGCCCCCTCTGTAAAAAATTCCAAAATTAATAGGGGGAGGTGTTATAGTGGGAGGTGGGTGGGGGGAAAAATTTAAAGTGGATTTTAAACTTTGTCTTCAGGAAAATGAGGAAAAGTTACACAATGTTCAGACTTTAATTCTATATACAGCATGTCACATAGAATTTACAGGTACCCCTAACACATGGGCAGGGACAGAAGGATATGTCCTGTCCCCTCACTTTATCCATAGAATTGTATAAACTCAGTACATTTTGGGGGAAATTTGCCTCCTGTTTCTTCCCCAGTCACTTTCTGGATGAGAATTTTAAACCTGCTCTATGCCACAAGCATACACCTTTCCCTCCAACAACACTGAGAGCTACAACACCCCTCTCACCCTTCTGAAGTAAACCAAGCCATACATGATGCTGATTGCACCTTCAAGGGCCCAGATAACATCTCCAACCAGTTCCTGAAACAACTCCCCAATAAGGCCACCACTACCCTACTTACCATCCTCAACCACTTTTGGTCTTCACACTCCTTTCCCCCATCTGGAGGACAGCTGTCATCACCCTCGTCCCCAAACCGGGGAAAGACATTACCGACTCCTCCTGCCACCGCCCCATTGCCCTCACCGGCTGTCTCTGTAAAATTATGGAAAGGATGGATCATTAACCAGAGACTAAAGACAGGTTTCTTGAGACCAACAGAATCCTCTCCCCTCACCCAAGCGACTTCCGGAAGTGTCGCAATACCCTGGACCAGTTAATTAAGCTCGACACCGCTATCTGGGAATCCTTTGCAAAAACGGAATACCTCATTGCTATCGTTTTCAACCTCGAGAAAGCTTTTGACACAAATCCGGCATTACCTGCAAACTTCACACCATTGGTCTCAGAGGCCACCTCCCCATCTTTATTCAAAACTTCCTCTCTCTCACCCAGGCAGTTCCAAGTCTGTATTGTCCACACCCTCTCCAACCCCTCACCCCTAAGAAGAGGGCATCTGCCAAGGCAGCATCCTCTCTCCCACTATCTTCAACCTGGGCATTAACGACATCATGGACAACCTTGGCCCCAACATCAAACGTGCCCTCTACATGGACGACTTCACCATTTTCTACTCGTCCCCTAGCTTTCCTCTTGTCAAAAATAGGCTTCAAGTCAGCCTCAACCAGCTGCAAGACTGGTGCATCATTAATAGTTTTAAATTCTTCAAAGCTAAGACAGTCTGCATGCACTTCTGTCATTTCAACAACCTCCACCCTAACCCGAACCTCGTGCTCAATGTCAATCACATCCTTAAAGTTGACCACACTAAGTTCCTTGAACCCAAGCTCTCCTACAAGCAAGGCATCATCAACCTGAAACAGAAATGCAACAGCTCCCTCAACTTTCTCTGCCTTTTCTCCAACACCACTTAGGGTGCAAACCCCCATGCTCTCCTCAAAATCTTCAGGCTCACCATTCGTGTCAAGCTCGATTATGGCAATATTGTCTACTGTGCTGCTCACAGCTCTTACCTCAACCACATCAATACCATCCAAAATGAAGCCCTCAGGTTTTGTCTGGGTGTCCACAAGACCTCCCCCATCACCAGCCTTAATGTTGAAGCCAACGAACCCCCCTTTATGCTGAGGTGTAAAAGCTTAGCCTCTCCTATGCTTTTAGGGCCCTCACCAACCCAAAACCCTGTTTACAACCTCATAAGGTACCCCAATTTCTCCACCCTCTTTAATAGGACTAAATCCCTATCCCCTCCCTTCAGCTTATGCATCAAACCAGACCTCCTTCATCTCGGCATCAACCCCACTACTCTTGGCACCTTCTTCAGGCCCACTTTTTCTCCCTGGGCCACCCCTTTCCTTCTATCCACCTGGGCCTCTCCACTCATCACAAAACCCAAACACACCCTAACCTCTTCATCAACCTCCATAACCAAATCAAAGACCAACTCTCAAATTACACCTCCATCTATACTGATGGCTCCAAGACATCACCCTCAGTAGCAGGCTTCCCAACTGCTTGTCCATCTTTTCAGCCGAGGCAAAGGCCATCGTCCTCGCCCTCAACTTTATTGAGTACTCTCCGCTCAGCCACTTTGCCATCTTCTCCGACTCCAAGGCTGTTCTTACTTCTTTACTCAATCTTAAATGGGATAACTTCACATCCCACCTCCTCCTTCTCCTCCAGAAACTCCTTCCACCCACCCTCTGCAGGAAAATTATTATTTTCTTCTGGATACCCAGCCATGTTGGCATCCCTGGCAATGACAGGGTTGATGCAGCCGCTAAGCTTGCCCTCAACCTCCCCCTACCCCATTTCCCAAAACCCTTTCTGACATCACACTGAATATCACTTCCCTTGTTTTTACCGCTGACAAACCTCATGTGACTCCCAAATTGATAACAAACTCCACGTCATCCAGCCCACCATTCCAATCAAATCCACCATCAACAACCTCTCTCATATAGACAACATTCATGTTACCCATCGTAGAATAGGTCACACCCACCTCACTCACTCGACCCGCCTCCCTCCTTATTGACTCCCCCAACCCCTCTGTAACAATTATCATTGTACCCTCACAATGTATCACGTTCTCCTTGCTTTCCCCCTGTACACCCTTCCTAGAGCTTTCCTCCACTCCTCACAACTCAATTGCCGAGTTCTTCCAGAAAAACCGTCCGGATAAAATAATATCTTTCCTTCATCATGCTTCCCTCTACAACCATATTTAGTCCTCCTCTCCCACCCCCCTCTCACTACTTTGTTTTTTTCACCCGTGCACCTCCCAGCTTTCTGACTTTTAGTTCTTGTATTTCTCTCATTCTCTCCCTGTTTTCATTCCTTCCTACCTCTAGAATGATCTAACCTCTCAGGCACAATTTGACCTTCGTTGTCGTGGTGCCATTAAGCCCTCATTAAACAAACAAACAAACAAGCAATATCAGAATTATGATATATCAGGTACAGTGTGGATCATGGTCTGTATACATATTTGTTTTAATGTTGTGGTATAGTGATTTCATGAATATTAATGAGTAGGCAGGGTTTACTGACAAATTCTTGAAATAAAAAAAAAATGAGCAACCATTTTTATGTCATACTTGCTATAATGATGTTGTTATTATTGTGCAAATTCTAATGTCAACATTTTTATTGATCTGCATGGTGGGTGTGGCTTTTGAATAAATATCATGGAACAAATATTTTATGATATGCAATAACATAACAAGTAATACAAATTTTGAAAATCATTTTTGAAAAAAAGAAAAGCATCAGAACCGCAAAACCTTTTGGTTGTGGTTCAGGTATTTTTTAGCGGTTGAACAACTTTGATTTGTGTTTCAAATAGTGATGTATTAGCACCTTTTATATATCCAGGGTTGTGGAAATAATACAAGAATAAACAAATTGCGAATTTAATTTTCTTTTTTCAATGACAATTCTACACCAACTTTGTGCATGTGTACTTAGTATGTAACACAGGCGCAATATTTTTACAGTTAATTCTATATTCAGATCTGACAGAGAAACTAATGAAATATATTCAGTGATCAGACATGTACTTAATTGAAAATAATAAGTTAAATACATTTCTAGTAAAGATTGTGACTGTTTTTACTGATTGTAAATATTTGTGCAAACTTTTGTCAGGTGGTAATTGGTACTTCACTAAACCATGGTTTAGCAATTTCCTTACATTTGTAATTCATGGAAGCAATCACCAAATCCCATAGAATATTTCAATGTAATTCACTGAAATAGTTGAGGGATGTGAGGTCACAACTAGTCTGTTTTCAGTCATTCTACACAAATCAGTGTGACTAATGGACTAAGATCTTTGAACTCACTCTTCACCATGTTGTTTCTTTTACTGTACTATTTCATATAAGGGCCTGGTAACAAAAGGAAAAACAGACTGAAAAAGAAAGATATCAAAAGACCAACATTAAACAATCACTGCCATGCCACGAGCTCAGACAATGACAAATTCATTTGATCTATTTTCCCTTTTATTCCCCTTTGTGGTATTGAAATGTTTTGTTTGAAAATGTGAATGCATTGGATGATTTATAGCTTTCTTCTTTCTGTTTTCTTTCTCATATAATCTGATAATAATTAGTTATTTATAAACTTAATAAGATACTTACAATATTGACATCTTTTGTTTTGAATACAATTTTGTACATTGACCAGAAATATGATATCAAAGAACATATATCCAAGCGACAGGTGTACCCTTACAGAAATATTAGCTTGCAGCGCGCTTGCGACAAGCTAACAATTTTTAACTTGTGCAAGCTTGCAGCGAGTGTGCAAGCTTGCAGCGAGTGTGCAAGCTTGCAGCGAGTGTGCAAGCTTGCAGCGAGTGTGCAAGCTTGCAGCGAGTGTGCAAGCTTGCAGCGAGTGTGCAAGCTTGCAGCGAGTGTGCAAGCTTGCAGCGAGTGTGCAAGCTTGCAGCGAGTGTGCAAGCTTGCAGCGAGTGTGCAAGCTTGCAGCGAGTGTGCAAGCTTGCAGCGAGTGTGCAAGCTTGCAGAGAGTGTGCAAGCTTGCAGAGAGTGTGCTGCAAGCTAGTATTTGGAACAATTCAACTTGTGCAAATTAGCCAAAACTATCTGCAAGCTAGAAAAACTTTCTGCAGGCTTGTGCAAGCTAAGGTATATTTTTTGCTAGTTTGTGCAAGCTAATGCTAGCTTGCACAAGCTTGCAAGCTATTATTTGTTCCATATACTAGCTTGCAGCATGGTTGCTGCAAGCTTCCAGTATGCTTGCACAAGCTTACAGCATGCTTGCACAAGCTTGCAGCATGCTAAATATGTTAGCTTGTCTCAAGCATGCTGCAAGCTAAATTTTCTGTAAGGGTTGGGAAAATCCCTCAAATTGCTATTACTTGTTCAGTGTGTTTAATATTCAACTTCTTAAGGAAAACATAAGATAGACAATAGACCTTTTTCAAGGACTTCATTGATGGCACTCATAGATTTTACAAAGTAATCTGCGGGACTGCCAAGATAAATGAACTTCGTTAAACTGAGCTTTGTAACGAGTTGTATAAACATTTATTACATTACCTTTTACCTTCATAATAACATGCATGGAAGCATGTACCACAGAGGCAACAAAGCCCCCTGCCCCAGTCTGTCGTCATGATCATACGGGGACAATGGTGGCAAGAAATGCTCTCCATTGCATGGGGACAAGAACTTTCTTTGTGGATATCCTTTTTTTAAAGCATTAACTCTGGCTATGGTAATCATGATACTGTGTGCTATTTTTACACCATGCATAATTGCATAAAGTGTTTTGTTATTCAGTCTTGCTCCAGCCATTTCTAGCATATCTGATTGTTTCTCACCAAGGAAACCAAAACTACCAAAGTATGTGTCTCCCAAGTATGTGTCTCCCTTCCCATCCCCCTCACCCTGCCATTTTTGCATACAGCTGTCCCTGATCTGGGTGTAGGATGGGAACAATCATCCACTCAAAATTTGTTTATAGAGTTTACAAATTACGTGAATTGTACATACAATTTCATACCTCTTTAACAGAACCTTCAACATATCCCTTTAACTGTGTGGGCTTCAAACGATGCTCCGCGAAAATATTAAAAGAATATCAATCTCTCATCTTATTATTTTTGACGGAGCATTGTCAATACCCTTATAGAAAAGACTAGCTAACAATAAGCTTGCACCACACTACTTTTGCAAGCTTGCAACTAGCTTGCTGCTAGCTTGCCGCAAGGTAGTATTTGGAACAATTGCAACCTTGCGCTAGCTTGCTAGCTAACATCTTGCAACCTTGCGCTAGCTTGCTAGCTAACATCTTGCAACCTTGCGCTAGCTTGCTAGCTAACATCTTGCAACCTTGCGCTAGCTTGCTAGCTAACATCTTGCAACCTTGCGCTAGCTTGTTAGCTAACATCTTGCAAGCTAGCAGATAGCTTGCTAGCTAACATTCCAAAGCTTGCAGCTGACTGTTAGCTTGCAAGCTTGCGCAAGGTTGCAATTGTTCCAAATACTACCTTGCGCAAGCTAGCGCAAGCTTGCGCAAAGCTAAGCGCAAAGCTTGCATAAGCTAAGCTAGCAAGCTAACATTTTGCATAAGCTATTCTAGCGCAAGCTAGCACAAGCTAACATTTTGCATAAGCTATTCGCTAGATTGCAAATTGCATGCTTGCGGTTGTTAGCTTCAAGGTAACATTTTGCAACTTTGCATCAGCTAGTTGTTAGCTTGCAAAGTTTCCCAACTACTAGCTTGCGGAAATTTAGCTTGTAGGTAGTTTAGTAGTCCATAAAACTAATGAGCTGATAGCCCTGGTTTCCGTGAAACAAGCAGAGGAGAGCCATGTCCAGATGCAATAGAATACAGATGTTCAGCCAAAAATGAAACCTGGAATGTCTCGTTTGAACCCTGACTCCTAGCCACTACACTCCCCCTCATAGGGTATAAATCTACATCTATTACCTGATTGACAAATAAAAAATAATAAAAGGGAAACAATCATTAAAGAAACATGTTTATTGATCAAAAGAATAACAACAAAAAAGTCACATTCATATAAGGATCAGGACAAAATGTTAGGATTATGTGGAGGCAATGTCCAAGCCTTATTAACAAGGATGCTCATGACTCAATGAGTCATATGATTATCAACAAAAGTTCAAATAACAGCATACTGTATCTAATCTGTGTAGAAGTTGTTTGCACTTGTTTAATATACAAGTTTTTGTGTATTATTTGCAGACTTAAAGATTTACTACATACACCATTTTTGTGTATTTTGGCTCAGTCATGCTTATAAATTTTATTTCACTACGTGAAGTAGGATTGTTTAGCACTGCTGTAAAGGAGTTGATTTTGCAAGCAAGAGGTTCCAGGTTTTATTCCAGGCAGAGGCAGCTGTGGTGTGTCCTTACGGTAGGTAAGGCCCTTTATCCATCCTGCCTTTGACAGTTCCACTTTAAGTTTCCAGCTTAGCTGGGGAGTGATGAACCATCGTTGTTGACTCTCATCCGCTTGTGCCACATGGGCCTTTAAATATTACTGGCAGTGACTTACAGTATATTAGCAGCTACAATTTCAATTCTCGTACAAGGCAAATTCTCTAGGAGCTAGGGACATAGTGGCATGATGCATCACCGAATTGCCCCACAGATGAATCAGTTGCCTAGTACAATAACTGATTATTTTTCAGATGCCGATTACAGTAATTACTTTTGAATTAAATATTATTTCTTGAAATTTAAGTGCTGAGTCTTTCTGTTTGTTTTTTATTTTTCTTGCATAAATCTTTATCGTATGATTTATTTCGTTGTTCTTTTTTTCACATAACTGAGGAATGTCAATTTGTTTTACCTTTGTATATCAACTCCACATACAAGCTATGTCTTTGGGACATTCTTAAATGTAAAAAAAAAAAGATGCATTTTTGTAATAATTTTCAAAAACTTTTACTTTTTCTCTCTTCATCAATGTATTATCCCTTACAGAAATGGCGAGCTCGCCACGAGCTCAAATATTGAACCTCTCTGACGAGCTCACGGCGAGCTCGTTTCTCATCTTTTAACTTGAAAAGCTAGTTTCTTGTGACAAAGCAGTTAACAGCAACCTTTGCTTGTACTTTTTGGGTCAATCAAATTCACCTGGCAATAAACTGTACCTAACAAAGACAGCAAGCTGGTATAATGCTTTAAGATACATACTTTTATCTAATCTATAACAATGTTCTGTCTGGAACAAGGTGATGGAATGAAAGATGTGTTTAAGGGTGAAAGTGAATACCAAATATCACAATTTTCTGAAGATAACAAACACATTTCAAATAAATTTCAAATATTAAAAATATTCTAAGGTATGTATAAGGCTTATATATAAAGCAAGATATAAGTATACTGTATATATCAAGTATACTGCTCCTCGCGCAGCATCTGTCAATTTCTAAAATAGCATTCTGATGGGAAGCAATCCGTCACTTTCATAGATTGGTGCTCCTGCTGTTTCCTGTCTCTCGGCACAAATTCTGAAAGAATGAAAAAATATATTTATATAAATAAACAGATTATGTTCCTACAAAAATGAAATCATGTTCATGACTTTGCTAGGCAGGGGTAGCACCAGTGGGGTACGCGGAGGGAGCATCGTCCCTAAGAGCTCCGGTCTAGCACCTCTACATCTGGATTACTTTATTGTCTGGAAAATTTACTGAAAACAAAAGGGGTGAAACCAGTGAGATTTATCTTGTCAAAGAGGCAAGTTACATTCTCAGAGAAATCCTGGTAACACCCTTGCTGCCAAAAAAAGGCCATTTAGCAAATGCTTTTCTATGATTAATCCTGCAGCTGGGGACCCATGACTTCTCTGGCACAAATTGTCACAATCTAAGGACCTCTCTAATTTCTTCAGTATTTTCCCCCCTTCAGCCAGGTGGATTAAACCAGGTAAGCAAACGCGCTGCAGGTTTGCTCAAAGATAAGCAATACATGACCAGCAAATGGGAACAAAATTGACACTTTTCCACTTGCCAAGTGAACAAATTGAAATTACATGAAGTGGGAGAGCCTAAAAGAGATAAATTGCTAAGCTTTGAACATTGACACATTATATGAATCAAAATGAATATTTCTTTTGATAAAAAGATTTTGTTCTTATGGAGTTTGCCCCCCCCCACCCACACCCTCTAATTTGAATTAAAGTGATGATTAGATAAAGAAAACGAGCTACTAATTACAATGGATAGATCAGTGTTGATAAACATCAGCAAAAATATGAAGTTAGGCCTATCTCCAATATAGGCCTATCTCCAATATAGGCCTATCTCCAATATAGGCCTATCTCCAATATAGGCCTATCTCCAATATAGGCCTATCTCCAATATAGGCCTATCTCCAATATAGGCCTATCTCCAATATAGGCCTATCTCCAATATAGGCCTATCTCCAATATAGGCCTATCTCCAATATAGGCCTATCTCCAATATAGGCCTATCTCCAATATAGGCCTATCTCCAATATAGGCCTATCTCCAATATAGGCCTATCTCCAATATAGGCCTATCTCAATATAGGCCTATCTCCAATATAGGCCTATCTCCAATATAGGCCTATCTCCAATATAGGCCTATCTCCAATATAGGCCTATCTCCAATATAGGCCTATCTCCAATATAGGCCTATCTCCAATATAGGCCTATCTCCAATATAGGCCTATCTCCAATATAGGCCTATCTCCAATATAGGCCTATCTCCAATATAGGCCTATCTCCAATATAGGCCTATCTCCAATATAGGCCTATCTCCAATATAGGCCTATCTCCAATATAGGCCTATCTCCAATATAGGCCTATCTCAATATAGGCCTATCTCCAATATAGGCCTATCTCCAATATAGGCCTATCTCCAATATAGGCCTATCTCCAATATAGGCCTATCTCCAATATAGGCCTATCTCCAATATAGGCCTATCTCCAATATAGGCCTATCTCCAATATAGGCCTATCTCCAATATAGGCCTATCTCCAATATAGGCCTATCTCCAATATAGGCCTATCTCCAATATAGGCCTATCTCCAATATAGGCCTATACAATTTTGTTACACTTTTTATATAGTTATACCAGGTAAAAAATATATTATAAAATGGGCAAGTTACAAGTTACTACACACTTTGCCATGTTGTTGTTTACAATTTTAGCATCTGTCCCTTTTAAAGTTCTTTGCATGTATGGACTTATGCACTGAACCATGCACTGAATTTATTGTTTTAATTTCCCAAAAAAGCTTGTCAAATAAACTATGAAATAAGCAATATTTTATCCAATTTAGTCAAGTTTTCTTGCACCACTTATTTTGCCATATCATTGGTGCCAAAAAATAGTTCTTACCTTCATACCTTGATGGTCAATTGCATTGTTATCCACAATAATTGGGTTTGCTGGAGATTATATCTTGTCAAGCCAGTTATGTTTGTCCTGAGAGTTCTGTTGGTCTTCAAAATAGGTGCATTTATTTGAGTCTGCCATAAAAAGGGATCAGGGCAATTGCCAACTGGTGAGTTTCTTCTGTTACTCTGAAAACAATTCAACAAGGTCTGTTGGAAAATAACAAATTTATCAAATATAGAAATATTATGGTAAGCTACTGTAATACTTTAACCAAGTGATTGGAAAACCTTATTAAATATGCTCTGATATATTAATCTTTCACCCATTCCTCTACCATTCCATCCTAGGGAAAGCACCAGGTTTGGCATGAGGATAGACAGCCCCCTCAAATTTCAATGATAACCTTTAAATCCCAATCTTGCTGATATCCCTCTCAAATACCAATAATACTGCCCCTCCCACCCCTCACCCCAAAAAAAATATCCCCATTTGAGTAATAACATATATACTGAACATTATCAAATAGGCCATGAATGTAATATTAATGTCTTTTTTAACTGTCTGGAACTTAATCTTCTCTGCAATAGATACCAGCTTCCATTAAAACAAATTAGTTTTCTCTACAATTATGACTGCAAATACAATTGCCTTTTTCTGGTCTTTTGAACTAGTCTTTCATTATGCTCCAAATTCTCTGATCTCAAAATTAACTTAGTTGAACTTCTTGTCTACATGCTCTGCATTAATGATTTCAGATAACTCTTTGAAATTTACACAACAAAGCTTGGCCTAAGCTCTTTGGCCTAATTACTGTTTGATTAGAGGCCATACATACTTCCAAAATTTACCTAAGATTAGTGAGGAAATCCTAAGTTGTTTTAAAAACATGTTTATCATACAAATAATAGATTGTATAGAAAAAGAAAAGAAAATGAACTTACATTTATAGCAGAAATCACTACCCTGACTCCTGTAGACATGCTAATAACATTTGCTAGTTTGAACAGTAAATGCCTAAAATGGCGTCTCTCTGGTGTTAAATTCAAACTGTTTGATCTTCATAAAGAACATCCTGTGTTTTCATTGGCTAACAGGGATAACACTTCCTCCAACTTGTGCGCATGATAGAAATCTGATGTCAGTGAACTTTCATTTAAACACAGTGTTGCTTGTATAGCCATGGAGCATTGAGATGGAAAGAGAATTTTAATTTTTTTAGTAAAGAAAAGTAAGAAAACTTGAGTATTAGGAATCTCTAAATACTGTCACAGATTCCTTGTAAGGAGATTACATAAAGGTTATGTACACAAGCCTGTGTGAATTTGTAACAGAGAAGTGGTTTACAGCTCCATGGGTGAATACAGAAATGGAATGGATTAAAAGAGGGAAGATTTTGGCCATGCTGAGTTCAGTTAAATGCAACATTGGGGATGATGAGACATACAACATTATGGGGCTGAATGCATGGCATATTGGAACTTATGAGTTTCAAGGGATTTGGTCATGAAAGGGAGAGGAATCAACATGAGGCAGAGGCAGGGGGTTGTAAGGGTGACATGGGGAGTTGTGGGAGATAGTACCATTGAACATGTTTGGTTTTTGGGAAAGGATAACATCCAGTATTTAGTTTGTTCATGTGGAGAGAGGATGAATATGGAAGAGTGTGTCATTTGATCAAGGGATACTGTAGCACCACTGAGGTGTTGGTCAACATAAAGAAATTAATGAGCTTGAGGAGACTGAGGAATATTGCACAATAAACAAAAATGTTTTATGTAGCACAATTAAAACTGATTAGTATAATGCACCCCTCACTCAAGTTTGCATTTGTGACAATCATGCTTCTTTTGAGTACACATCTGACCAAGTTATTATTAAACTGGTTGAATGATATTTGTTTTACTGATGAACTTTCAGATATTTGATTTTATTTATAATTATTTTATGGTCATATCTCTTTGGTTTCTCATCTAAATCAATGTAGAAATAATAAGAAAGGAAATATTAAAGATGAAAAATTATCCACAGATTTCCCACAATGTGTTTATTTCTAAATATTTCTCTCATGGGAGTTACACTTGAATTTGTGTCTTACATATTTCTTATGTGAGACTGGCTTCAATTTGTGTTCTTACATGGAAAGTTTGTCTAATTGTTGATAGAGGTTGCAAAGAGCTTGTCAGATTGTTGACGAGCTCGTGGCGAGCTCATCTATTTTTTAATGAGTTCGTCAGATTATTGACGAGCTCGTCACAAGCTTGTCCAGTTGTTGACAAGCTTTTGGCAAGCTCGTCTATATTTTACGAGCTCGTCAGATTATCAACGAGCTGGTCACAAGCTTGTCCAGTTGCTTGTCCAGTTGTTGACGAGCTCATCTATGTTTTGACGAGCTCGTCGCAAGCTCATCAACCATCTAACAAGCTCGCAACGATCTCGTTTTTCGTTGACGAGCTCGTTTTTTGTTGACGAGCTCGTCTTATTGTTGACGAGCTCGTGGCGAGCTCATGGCTATGTCTTTGGGACATTCTTAAATGTAAAAGAAAAGTGATGCATTTTTGTAATAATTTTCAAAAACTTTTATTTATTTTCTCTCTTCAACAAGGTTATTATGTACTTATTTACCAATCAGAATCACAATGAAAAGTAAGTTTGAAAATTGCAAAATAAATTGACATTGACTTTTTTTTTCTTCTCAAGAATATGTCTTCTTACATTTATCTTTATGCAGAAAGGGGGATGTTTCATCACACACAGAAATTAATTAAGTTACTGTATGTTTGAATTTACTTTTCAAGACATTCAAGTTGATCACTTTATATTAAGTAAAATTACCCCTAGCTATCATCACTACAGTATTTCAGTCACACTTAAGGTTCCGACATACTGTAGTACTGAAAATCTCAAGTTTTCACAAAAGTCTAATGTTAAGTTTGTAACATTTATTTTGGGAACATGTTGTAGAAAATATAAGCTTACACAAGCAAAAGTTTAATGTTAAGTTTGTAACATTTAGTTTAGGAACATGTACAAAATATTAGCTTACACAAGCTTGCAAGCAATTGTGTAATAACTTGCATAAACTCTCAAAGAAATTGTGTTAGCTTGCACAAGCTAACAAAATTTTTGATGTTAGCTTGCACAAGCTAGAAATATTTGATGTTAGCTAGCGCAACCTAAAACATTTGATGTTAGCTTGCGCAAGCTAGCAAAAATTTGATGTTAGCTTGCGCAAGCTAGCAAAAATTTGATGCTAGCTTGTGCAAGCTAGCAAAATTTGATGTTAGCTTGCGCAAGCTAGCATGAATTTGATGTTAGCTTGCGCAAGCTAGCAAATTTTTTATGTTAGCTTGCGCAAGCTAACAAAAATTACATGCTAGCTTGCGCAAGCTAGCAGAAACTTCATGTTAGCTTGCGCAAGCTAAATGTTAGCTTGCGCAAGCATGCGCTAGCTTGCGCAAGCATGCGCTAGCTTGCGCAAGCTAGTGTTAGCTTGCTGCAAGCTAGTGTTAGCTTGCTGCAAGCTAGTGTTAGCTTGCTGCAAGCTAGTTTTTCTGTAAGGGTAGTTAGAGCTATACGTTAAAAAGTCGTTTAAAGCGGTATGCAACTGTTCCTCATTCAGCAATTTGTTATTTTACAGCTCCCCACATATTTCTGTTTGCAAATTAATAGTCATGCTTAAAATGTTTCATCCTTGAAAATTGTGCAATGCTCCTAACCTGCACTAATGTATTAAAAATGTGCTTTACAATTATGTATTAGTGGTTAACGCATTTGGGAAAATCATTAAAATCACCTTTCCGGTTCTGGACGATATTCTGCCATTTCTGTCACCCCACCGCCGCCCATTTCGTTTCATAAAAATAAGATGTACCTGCAAATTACTTTAATATTCAACCCCCTCCCCTCCCTGAACACATGCTCCCTCACATGTACACACACAACCCCTGTTCCATGTTCTGTATTGTAAAGTAAATTATAAATGAACATAAATTAATGCAGAATAAATCATAAATTTCAACTATTTCAAGCGACTTTCCTTCACTTACTGCATTTCATTCCTTCATATTGTCATTTATGGGCCATGGTTGTAGAGAAAGTTTTAAGACTATACTAATTCTATTTTAGGTTAAATATAATTCATTTCTGCATTTCATATAGCATTAAACTTCCATTACTTTCTTGATTTTCAATACAAAAACTCTTCATTCGATCCCAATTGGGAAAACTCTCGGACAAACGTCTTGGCACTTCTCCCCCTCCCACCCAGATTCATTGTTGACACATACTTTGCAAGAAAAGTTGATGGTATAATTCTGCAACATTGGAGAGGGGTATAAGGGGATGAGAAAAGGGGCAAGTACTTTTGTCCGGGTTAAGCTTCCTAGCTTGTTGAATTAAAAAGTGGCAAGTACTTTTGTCTGGGATAAGCTTCCTAGCTTGTTGAATTAAAAAGGACATTCATTTAGCACTAACATTATAGTTCATAAATTCATGCTGGATCATCATTAAAGCCAGCACAATCTTGGGAAAGCTAACCTGGAATACCTGCATTAAAGGAAAGGCATCGTCCCATAAATATATTCAGAGGTGAATGCAGCCGGTTTTCAATTCTTCCCTATTGATAGGGAGAAATCTGCGATGTTATCGATCACACATCCATTGGACTGAATATAGGGTATGGGCTTACATGCACATGTTATTGATAACATCATAGATAAGGAAAAAATTGAAAACCAGAAGTGTTGTTAGTAGCACGGCGACGTTCTCTTCTGAATTTATTTATGGGACATTATTTCCTTTAAGTTTGTATCTATAAACAAACGCATAATTCAAACAGAAAAAAGTCTGTACCGCCATGGGAGAGTTTTGAACCGTGACGAGACATCCTGCTATTATTGTTATTTGACATTTATATTAGGATATGCAGAATCAGTATTTTGTATGTAACTTTAATAAATCAAATATTCCCTTAATTGGCTTTTGTTAAACCTTTTTACTAAGTGTTTATAAGTCGACTTTTCAGGACCTGCCTGCATAGGCATTGTGTGGTCTGGGTTTGCTAACAGGAACCTGCATGCATAGGCATTGTGTGGTCTGTGTTTGCTGCAATGCTATAACCACCAGTAAAAAAATGGTATTATGGAATGAATCAAAAAATGTAAAAACATGTCAGGGTCAGGCAAAACTTTGTCACAGAGCATTGGCATAGGAACATTTTCTTAATTAGAGAAGGGGGTGGGGGGGGGGGAGGGACACAAAAATGTGCTACAACACTAGTTCAGTGGTAAAAAATTGACTTACTTGGGGGAACCACTGCAACATTGGGAAGAATGTGCCCCTACCCTACCCCCTCCTCCTGCCCGGGCCCTATGCCTATGTCATAAAGTGCATTGTTAAAAATGAATTGTTCACATGCACTATGAAGAGCATGTTTTGATTTTGTCTGCAGTCCTAATTAAAAAAGGAATACTAAAACATTTAAACAGAAAGACAGGCATAATAGCATAGCAAATGGGCCTTTAATTAAAAAAAAATGTTTTATCACTAATATAATGGCATTCCTTACATGAATAGCAATTAAAATATTTGTCTGCCATGACAGAAAAATCAAACAATAGGGCCTAGAGCCTCCTGCCCCAAAAGAATTTGAAATTAAGTGCCTTGGGCATGAAAAGAACTGGATTGAATAGAGAGGAAACTTGAAACACTCATGATAATTTCTTAATGAATATGCTATGAGCCTCTTGCCTCAAAACAATTGAAATTAAGTGTCTTGGGCATGAAAAGAAATATAAACAATAAGTGCTGGCTCAAATAGAGAGGAACCATCAAAGACTTATGATAGTCTCTAAATTAATTTGCTATAAGTAGGGACATGGTATTTAGATACCATATCCCTGTTATGAGCCTCTTTGCTTCAAAAGAATTGAAATTAAGTATCTTGGGCATGAAAAGAAATATAAATAATAAGTGCTGGCTTGAATAGAGAGGAAACATAAAAGGCTGATTTTGTAGATAGCCTATTTTTAAAGGACATATGTATGACACAATTGTTTTCTTAAATTGGACCTAGATTACAATCCAGGACGCAGACTTGGGGAGGGAACGGGTTGGGGATGGTACGGGTTGGGGAGGGTACGGGTTGGGGAAGGTCCTGGGGTTGGGGAGGGTCCTGGTTGGGGAGGGTCCTGTTCGGGAGGGTACTGGTCGGGAGGGTACTGGTCGGGAGGGTACTGGTCGGGAAGGGTATGGGTCGGGGAGGGTACGGGTCGGGGAGGGTACGGGTCGGGGAGGGTACTGGTTGGGGAGGGTACAGGTCGGGGAGGGTATGGGTCACTTTTAAGAATACCGGTTTAAGATGAAAAGAGGGTACGTAGTTTGGTAAGGGTATGGGTTGGGAAGGGGTAAGGGCAGAATTATACAATAAAAATCCACTTTAAAGAATACCGGTTTAAGATGACATAGTTTGGTAAGTAAATAACTATACAAATAATTGTATCACACCAAAAGGATGCGTTGTAATATTTTAATCCTCATTGACATTAAGATGTTTTCTGATTACTGGGTGAGGTAAAATATCTGAGACAATTAACTTCGACATATTTTACTACTAGCCCCATTATTGCATATAGCATATATATCCCTCAATAAACCCATTCTCTATGTTAGCTTTGCATTCCTTCCAACTGTTCAAGTTGAAATATGTAGTTTAGTCAAATAGCACGATTTCTTAAATGAAGGATCGTGGTTTTAAAAATACAAAAATCTACAATAGTGATTTGTAAAGGTAGAACCATGGTTTGAAAAATGTCTACTGCAGCTATTTCACAAACAACATAAGAAGACCCTGACTTAATTGTCACATCAACATTTGGAGAAAATAGAATATAACAAATAACTGCACAAGAAGGCATGTAACCAGCATGGGGTGCTGAGGTGTGTGGCAACACCCCTGTCAAATGCCTCTGTTCCCCCCCCCCCATGTAAAAATATATAATGAAGGTACATGATGATCAAGTAGCCACATCAAAAAAGTTGTCCAATTAGGGGATATACCTGTCTAATGATGCATGACATCTCTCCTCCACTGGTTGGAAAAACCCACAAAACGATATTGCCTTTCAAGCACAAGAATTTGATCTTGTTAATTACTACAAGGAGGTTATTACCAAGACTTGGAAACTGTATCATGTAATTTAATGGATGAGTTAACAAGTAATGCAGGGGGGGGGGGGGGTATGTAATTTAATCACCCGACCAGTTTTCTTAAAATGATCTGGTGTTTAGGATACATTTTTAATGCGGCCATAAGATCGTAATGTTTATGTAGAATCTGCCAAAGTTCCCCCTGTTGAAGTGTGTGTGCCCCCTGACCACATAGCTTAATGCTTATCCGGACTGATATGGTCAAATTTAGTTCAAAGCCAAAAGTTGATCAACATGTTAATGCACTCTTTTTGTAAGAGCTCTCAAGCAGGAAATTAACTTTGACAACCTCGCAAGAATTCGATTGGTTCTAAATGAATGATTAGTTAAATTATATTTGTTTATTATGCTAAAGTGGTGTGTCCATGCATGAGTTTTTCATTCCATGATTCTCAAATGATATATAATGGTCGGTTGGAGAGTACCAAGCACTAAAAATTAATTAGTATGTTTATGGCTGATATTGTGATAAACCCAACCCTTGGGTTTAATTACAAAATGTTTCTATGGAGGGAAAAACTATGATCATCACAAAAGTTTCCTCTTTCACAAAATAAGTCATGGTAGTTTAAATATAATGGCAGTAGCTGTGAAGAAGATTCAGGTATCCATCGGTCAATAGACTTACTGACAGTACTGCTGACAAATCGGAGAGAGTAGGGGCTTGCCACTCGGGCCATGGATCCCAGAGGCCCAGGGGTAGGGGTGGCCATAAAAAAAAAAGATGTTTGTTGAAGAAACGGAAAGTGGCGGTGATCGTCATCCGTTCAAGACCTTTTTTTTTTTTTTTAGAGTAAGTCATAGCTAGCAGGAAGGTTACAGATTACAACCATCATGCTTCGAGGAATAGAATTAAAGAAGTCAAAATGCAAACAAATTGAGCAACATCTTTTATGTCAATCACGAGCTTAGGAAGGGCCCTTCTTCTCAGAGGGGCAAGAATTACCCCCTCCCCCCTCCTCCCCCAAAAAAAAAATGTTGCTGCTAATATCAAGAAATTTTTCTAAATTTTCATGAAATCTGTCAAATTTCTGTTTGAATTTAAGGCCAGATAATGTATAAATGTAAAGAGAAAATTACATTGTAGGCCAAAGTTTCTGAGTCAGCATTTAACCTGTCCAGGCTGGATGATTGACAGCTTTTTCAACCAATCAACACACGAATTTGCCTAGCAACAAAATCTGGGTAACTATAAGTGTGGCAAAAATCCTACTGGTACACTACATCTAGCTAGCGGGTGTATGCTCATGCAGTCAATGCATATACTGCACTACAAATATTTCTGCACACACACACTGAGTGATGACAACATGGTGATGAAAAAGGCACTTATGGGCTCAGGAAATGGAGGGGGGGGGCACTTCCATATGTGATGTATATGTGCCGCCCGAGCAGGTGCCTTTTTTGCACCATTTTTGTACTGAAAGTGCTTTTTTTACTATAAACAAATAATAATACAATTATTATTATTATTTTTGTCTTTTTTTCTCCATCATTTTGTATTGCAGGTCCCCAAAAATGAGGTTTTTCTGTGTTAATTTCGTACTGCTGGTCCATTTTTACAATATTTTTGTTGAATACTCATACTTCAGGTATCAAAATTGACTTCTTTCATACTGCGGGTATCAAAATTGTATTATTTAATACTGCAGTTACCACAAAATCTGTCATACTGCGGGTATGTTTTCCGGTTGGTGGGCTGCATGCACACTCCCACCACTTTTAGTATGAAGTGCCCCTCTCCCCTCCCCAGGTCCAATGACAAGAATCAAAACTTTCTGAGTTATGGTTATTAATTACCGCTATGAGCTTTGTAAATCCGATTCCTGTCACCCAGAATGTTTTGCAAACGGAAATTAGTTTATTCCTTTTGGTAAAAATGATAAAGATCCAAAGATTGCCATAAATGGATCAAAACTTGTGACAGGCCGCATTAACATTGAAATGTCAATGCGCAGTGGTAATGCATGATTGTGGATTTGAGGTTTGTTTTCCCCACCTAGTTACCGTGTTGCTATGGTGGGTGTGGCCTATTTTTCTGTTAATTCGTTTAGATTGTGATGGGCTGCAGTGTCCTGTCCAAAGGGAGTAATGAATTATCCACTTACATCAAGAAAGCTGGAGATTTAAAATTGAAGACTAAAATACCAATTGACTGGCTTAAGAAATATTAACAACTGGAAGTGCAATCAAATCATTCTTGCTTTTGATGCTGAATTTTGGTGAAAATAACACTTTTTGACATTATGAGGGCCCTGAATGTGGAATAAATTTTTGTCTTTAGCGTTGTACACTTTCGTCGGTAAATTTGTAATTTAACACCTCCCCCTCCTCTTTCCCCACAATCAAAAGGGTCTACTGATGCTACTGGTCTTATCTCTTTTGCTTTTATTGTTAAAAGTGATGTTTTGAGCTTATCCTTTGGAATTACAACAGCAGTGATGCATAAGCAGTATAATTGAACAGTTTGTAGATTGTCTTTTTTAAAAAGAAATATGATGATTAAAGGAACATTCCCAGGGATTTTCATTTTTGTATATATGATAGAGAAAAAAAAAAACTATGCTAATATCTTATTCTGTTTAAAAGTTATAACAATTTAAAGAGTAGAAAAATGTTCTTAAAAACACTGTGACCTTGTACAGTATATGTCCTTCAGCTTGTTGATGTCATCAAGGCAATTTCAGCACAGTTCTTATGTATTTCTTATAAATTTAATTACTCTTTTTTTGAAATTATTAAACAACATTTTTTGTTCATTATAGAGATAGGCTGGAATATATAAATTACAAGAAAACATTTTGCCAATTTTCTTGGTGTACATCACATTTACAATGAGAAAAAAAAAATCCAAACTATTTTTAAAGAAATACCAAAAGACATTTTGTTGAAATTATCTCTATGACATCACAGATGTTGTCAATCTGTCACTTTTGTCCAAATTCAAAAATACTTTAGAATTTCATTAATTCTAAATGGAATAAGTTATTAACATAGTTGTTTTACCACTGTATTTCTAAAATTTGTCTTTATCATATATCAAAAATGAAAATCCATGAGAATATTTCTTTAAGTCTTTATTGGCTCAAGCCATCTCAAGATGAATTAAACATTTTATTTCAAAAGCTGTTACAGTAGAATGGAATTAATGATTATCAAACAAGTATTTTGAGCATTATTTGTATGAAAAATTTAATTCAAATTCCAAAAGTGAGAATAATATTTACAATTGCACAATGATGCTATAAATGTAAGTTTGTCATGTAAAAAGGTTGAGGGACTTTCTTTTAATTGCTAATTTTGTCGATGTTTGGGGTAAATTTTACTATTTTGTGTGGAATTTTGGTGATATTGACAATTAATCAACCTAATGCTTGCTTGAGGCTATATATTTCTGTAAGTGCATAAAAAAAACCTAGTGTTAAATAGAAGATGCAGCAAGATTCAGGGGTTTTATGACATTTGATAGATAAGTCTTGTCACTGAAAGCTTTTTGTCATTTCACACGCAGTTAGTTCATTTCATTTACTTGGTACTTGAAACATGAACAATCTAAAGAAGGAAACTTCTGCCAGCCATTTTCTTCCTGAATGATGAAAAATCAAACAGTGTGAAAGGAAGGAGGAGAAAGCAGTCAAGTTAATTAAGTTGTAATTTACTGAAAATGAAATTAAAGTGCTTTAAAATGTCCCAAACTGTTCATATTGTGATTTTATTTTGAACATTTTGCTCCAGATGAAATAATTATTTTTGTAGGAGAGAGGAAATTCCTTTCATAGAGCACCCCTTAGGCAGATTCTTTTTGCTGACAGGATTTGAGATAAGCTTTTTTTTACATCTTTGGATATTTCTGGCTTCCTTGAAAATATACCAACTTATTCAACACTGAAAATAGCCTTGATAACTGTTATATTAGTTATTAAGAACATTTGTGCTCATTTCAAACAACTGGGATGTAGTCATGCATGGATCCGCCTTCAAACCTCCTTGTAGAAGTCCACTTTCCATATGTTACATGTTGCAGTGGTAATTTGGAATCAAAACATGAATTGTACCAATTTTATTTCAGCAGTACAGCATCAACTGCTAAAAGTCAATAATTGATTTCTTTTCTTAGCTGTCATCAAAATTATGATATTAGTTTTATTGATAACAATTTACAGTATCTTCATCTTGTATAATGCACTGTCCAGTTGACAAAAAGTATTAATCCTAAAATATCATGGTGCTCACATTTGTCGTGTAGGTTTGTCCTGCTCCCACCACCCCCACTGGCAAAGAGCATGTTGATTCTAAAATGTGCTCACTTTTATCCTCAAAGTTAACCTTCTGAGTGCTTCTCCCCACCCATCCTCACTCCAGGAAAGAAATCCACAAACATGCTACATCCACACCCTGCTATTGTGCAGGTACATCAATTTTTGATTTTATACTTCCTTGTTAGGTAGACTCCTGGGTAAGTAGACTTGGTGACATTTCCCACATGCATATATTCTACATTCAACAATCATGGTAACCTGTGGTAATACAGCTTTGTAGAGATCTGTAACCATATGATGCAGTTCTCGTTAGAGGTGGAACATTTCTTAGTGACACATCAGTTGGAATGCTCAAAGATATTATCATTTTGTGATATAAGAGAGCATTATTTTAGACTGTTAATTAGAAGAAAGTGTAGTTTTGTTTTGATGATGCTTTTCTCCTGTCATCTTGTTACATGAAGCCTGTTCTTATAGTAACTGAAACGTTTTGCCTCCGGGAAAGAATCAATAAAGCCTGGAATGAGAACTGAAGATCTCTGTTTTATTGGTTCTTAGATTTACAGTACTCTAGCTGACCATAATATTACATTCTATGTCTCTTCATAAAATAGGCCTACTCATTCATATTACATCAGAGAATTAATTAATTATTATCATTATTTTGAGGGGTGGGGATGAGCAGATGGACAGCTGCAGACTTCTTAGTGGAAAGAAAAGTCATTTTTGTAACAAAGGGGGAAAAATTGCTTTTTGTCCCATATTACTACTGCAGATACTCACAATTTTTTTAAATGAATAACACTTCTTCAACAAATGCACTCATTTGTGATGTTCAGTGTTTTTTAGTCACTACTCTGGTAAGATAAGCAATAATGAATAAAGGTGAAAGTTTTGGGACTTAGAATTTTCAACTAGACTTCATTTGATATTGGTGGTCTCGTAACCCTTGCTCTCTAGGGCTGCAGAAAGCCAATGAGACTTTTCTCAATTTTGAGTGCCCTCTATATCACCCTGGGCATAGGGAAACATTGCCACCTGTAACCACCCTTGTCGGCAGTATGTTTTTCTCACCCAATGCTGATATGGCCTGATTGCAGAGGCATACTGTAGCTAAAGGGGGCGAAATTGCTAAAACTCAGAAAATTTCAGCAGATTCTTTTTTGCAAAATAGAAACTTAAATTTTCGGTAATCCAAAGCAATCAGTCTTAGTCAAATTTAGAAATTTTTAAATTAGGCTAGAGTGGGCATTTCCCCTCAAATTCTCAGAAATTTTTGCTCAATATATCCTGACTTTTTCCTCAAATTTTGAGTTTTTCTCAAAATGTCTGACTTTACCCTCACAATCTCTGAATTTTTGCTCAATACTCCTTACTTTGCTCAATACTCCTTACGTCATTAAGAAACGAGCTCATAATGAGCTTGTAAAAACTTAGACAAGCCCATCACAAGCTCGTCAATACTGAAACAAGCTCATCACGAGCTCGTCAAAACTTAGACAAGCTCTTGGAGAGCTCGTCAATACTTAGACAAGCTCGTTGAGGTTGTCAATACTTAGACAAGCTCGTCGTGAGCTTGTCAATACTTAGACAAGCTTGTCACGAGCTTGTCAAGTCTAAATGTTGATGCTCGTTCAAAATATTGTTGAATAGAAGAGCTCAATCGCGCCATATAGAAACAAGCTTATTGCAAAAACAGTTTTGATATTGACAAGTACGTCAAACTAAGCTTGCGCAAGCTAAGATTACCTTTTTGTCAGATTAATAATCATGGATTTTGCAAGCTTGCCCAAGCTCATAGTCTGTTAAGACTGCTGAAAGCAAAGCTTACCTGTATGGTTTGTTCATTGTAAATTCTAATGGAAACTTACACTTACATTCAATTACCAGACACAAACAAATGTGAACAAGAAATCAATAGCATATTAGCAGGTAACTGTCATTATATAAAATGATAGCTCCATTAGCTTGTACTCTTACATATTACATTTGCATGATCATATTTACCACCTGACCATTAATCCTATCGACCCATATGACAAGAGAAGCAAATACAGCAACTAAGCAGTTACAAGTATGTGTACCTTTGTTATTTTCAGTTATTTCCATAATATTTTCTGACCATATAGGCCTTGCAAGACAGAAGGCCCTAATTATTTTTGAGCATAATCCTATAGGGTTTCTCGTGCATATTTCCTTTGTGCTTTTTTTTCCAGAGTGAAAATTCTCAGCTGTTGAAAAATACATTTTTGAAAGATTTTCTTTTTCGAAAAGCAAGTTTTAAAGAGTCACAAGAAGTGATGATGATGTTTTTGTTTTCTTTTTCAGCATGACAGTGCAAACTCATTTTGCCAATAAGGATTCATTCTGCCATTTGGAAGAAACTTACTTTTTTATGTTGGACATGGAATATACAATATTTATACTTTCGAATTTGCAAGCCTATTTCCCTGACAAGCTCGCTGCGAGGCCATTTCCTTTATGAGCTTCCTGCGAGTTCGTTTCCCTACGAGCTTACTGCGAGCTCGTTTCCCTGATAAGCTCGTGACGAACTCATTTTTGCTGTATACACTGATGAGCTTGCCAATTTGACGAGCTTGCCATTTTGATGAGCTCGCCACTTTAATGACCGCCACTTTGATGAGCTCGCCATTATGACAAGCTTGTCATTATATGAAGAGTATGTAATGGTTCCCATTGCGAGCTCGCGGCGGGCTTGTCATAGAGACGAGCTCACAATGAGCTCATTTTCTTTTTTGGATTCTGTGAAGAGCTTGCCATTTTGATGAGCTTGCCATTTTGATGAGCTCCCCATTTTGACGAGCTCCCCATTTTGACGAACTCATGTTGGCCAAAAATGAGCTCATTAAGGAATTTTGATGAGCTTGTAAAGGTTCCAATTCATTTTTAACATTTTGACTTCAATTTTTGCTCCATATATCTCAGTTTCCCAAGTTTTCCCTCAATATATTTGACTTTTCTCTCATAATTTTCAGTGACACGGACCCCTCCCACCAGATTCAGAATTTGTATGGTTCTGCAACCAATCCCCTTCCTTCAGCACCCTCTTCCCCTTCGTTAGGCACCCCTTCCCTTTCCTTCTGCACCCCCTCCTCCTCCATTTTTTTTCTCTCACAATTTGTCCATCCTCATCAAATAATCCAGGCCTGAAAAAACTTTTTGTTATGAATATTCATACTGAAAAACTTTTCCCTCTACTTTGCTTGTGACCACTCATAACCTTTATCAATGAAGTGCTGAATATTCAAAGCTATACATATTCATGAAGATTTAATAAACAAGCATACCGATATATTGATTCGCTCCACTCATGCAATGCTTGTGAAGGCTGATTTCTACCAACCTTTATTAAAAGTCTGTTTGATAGCTGGCAAGAGATCAGCTGATAAGAATTGTGCAAACCTTATGATGCTATATTGAGTGTTGTATTTCTTCAAATCCCAACTCGAGAGCTGTATTTGTTGCAGAAATTGGAAGGAGGTGTTTCTTGTGGATTTGGTTCTAGAGCAATTGTTTGTGTGCTGCAGAATATCACACAAGTAGACAGTTAAAACACATCAGTGTTGAGTCCGCAAGTTTCACCGTGTCCAATACATTTGAAATCAATTACAGCTCTAAACAGTTAATCATTTCTGGGTATATCTCATTACTGTGAAAGTTTGGTTTTACTCTGTTTAGTGGCATATTAATTTCTGTCGGTGTTCAGATGTATCCTATCCAGGCCATGCCACAGCCTATTGATGCTGGTTCCATACCATCTGGACTAGCCTGGCAGAAACAAGCAGAGATCATGCCAAGGCAAGGGTTCTACACCATCTATAACAAAGTAAGAATGACACTATTGCTGTCGTTGTTTTTGTTTTTGTTTTCATTTGAGTATATTAGTGACTGATATGTAACAGGGGCAGAACATGGGAGGGGATGAGCATACTTGTCATATATACATATAATTAAAACATATATTTGTATTCTCTCTTACAAAAACACAATGTTTTGCAAATCTTGGGAAATGCAGCTAGATTGTAACAAAAAAGAGACAGCTATTTGACCCCTCCCACCACAGACCCCTCCCACCAGGCTCCTCCCTTAAGGAAAGAAGATTAATCAATGTGTAAAGAAATAGCTTGCCAGTAAGGGATGTATTTGCAAGACAGATGTATTGCATGAATAGTCACTTTCATCAGTTCATGATTATGGCATGGAAGTTAAGAAATTCAGATTTTAGAGACATTTACTCCTGGGCCTTTGTGGTGCAACAAACAAATTATGCCGTAAGGTTTTAATTGTGTGGTCTGTATATAGAGAGTATTTTCTTTAATACAATTTCATCATTTTCATAAGAAAGATAATTAAAAGGTCAGATGTTAATTAAGCTCTTCTTTTAATAAACGACTTTATGAAATAAACATGAACGCGATAGTACGTAGCACCTTCTTGCTCAAAGCGAGTCCTGTTTAATTAAGATGACAAACTGATTCTTAACAACTCTGCCTCTTGACGAGTTGGTAAGAGAACCTTCAACTTATCACAAGTTGAATTATCTAATTAATGAGCAGAGGCTGTGACATATGTAGTTCATGCATTGAGAGATTGCACTGCGATAAGATCCCGCCTCCCTTCATGGCTGGGTATATTATCCAGGTACATGATGTTTCTCCTATGGAGTTTTTTACACATTCTGTATAAATGCTTCATTTAGTGTTGTCATAATGGATCCTTGTGCCTCACATGATATTTTATTCTTTAAAGAGGTGTAAGTTAAGAGTAGATGTTTATTGCAAAATTCTTTGAAGGAGTACTTCAAATGTACCCCAACGGCAGAGGCGTTAAGAATAGGGGACAGTTTATCACCCTAAAAGAAATTCACCCCGAATGCACGTTTTGGGAGGTAAAATTTGGAAATAATACAAATATTAATTTAAAAAATTGAATAAAGTGTGTAAAATTTAAAAGTTTGATAAAAAGTAATTTTGATAAATTTAGCAACAACCCCAAAATTACAAAAAAATTCCCCAAAATTTGGGAAATTTCCCCAAAATGGAGGAAATTTGCCGAAAATTTGTAGGTTTCCCTAAATTTTAAGGAATTTAATTTCTCCCAAATCTGAAGGAACTTTCTCCAAAATTTGAAGGAAATCTCCAAAAAATTAAAAGAAATTTTCTAATTAGCAGCATACTTTGATAGAAACTTCATTTACCAGTGCGGCTTGAACCAAAATAAGATCCCTCTCTTCACAAACAGATGTTTTTTTCTTCCAAGTGTACATTTACTACACATTAAAGCTATATGCTTTGTTATATGTGTATGGTTTCCTGTCTGTGGCTGACATATTTCAGAGTATGCAATGACTACAACATTATTTAAAGGTTAAGTGTGCTAAAAGTTAACCCAATCAAATTAGTTACAATTTCGTTATTATTTCCCAAGTGATGAGATTATAACTTATATTTATGACATATGTGGAGGAGAAATGAAGGCAAGACGTGTCTTCCATGTTCCACATGCATGATGATGAAGGCTTTCTCACCATAATCTCAAGTGATTCATAGAGAGTATCCTTTTCTTGAGCGCTACCCTCCCTCTCCTCCCGAGACAGCCTCCCCTCTAGCCCTTTTCATGTACAGCCATCCTCACAGTCATTTCCATCTTTAATATGTAGCAGATGAACACTATTTGGTAATAATGTAAGGTGGCTCATGACCATAGACTGAGGTTGTGGGAGGAGAGATGAGAAAGGCATTTCCACCATTGCTGACAGACATCAAAATACAGTACATAAATGTCATTATTCAGGAGCAAGTCTCAGCCCTGCTCAAGATCTTCTAGCATTTCAAATTTAGAATATGACAAAAAGGGTTTAAATCAGTGATTAATGTAATTTCATTACATAGTTATTCCAGAAATGTCACTTTTGTACATTTGTGATGGAAACCATCCTAAGACTTCCATTGATTTAAGTTCTTTTATTTATAAGGAAAATTACATTATCTGTAAAATGACTTCTGACAAGAATCTATTTTTATATCCATCCATTACTAAAAATATGCTGGTGGAAATAGAACAGTAGCCCACTGACACCATTAATGAGTCAATAATATTTGATAAATTGATAGTGAAATTTTAACTGTGATCTCAAAAAATGTATCACTGTTAATAATTTATTGCGACGTTGAAAGTAAAGTTTTTCCCTATTTTGGGGATAATGGCTAAATCTACCAGGAGAGTGCATCAGACTTCTTTCTCAGTAGGTTGGAAACAGCTATAGGCAGATTCAAAGGGTGTAAAACAGCGCCACGATCCACAAAAGTTCTGCCTAAATCTAGGTGTCTTAATAGGTAGGTTGAGTTTGATATTTGGTGAATTGAGCATATTAAACTTCTTATAGCTTCCAATGTAAGCTTGTGGTCATCTTGAAGCCAATTGCGATACCATTCTTTTCCCATCCCGCACTCAGACCGCCATTTCTCCACTTCCAGCTACCTCAGTAAGACCTCGCAAGACTCCTGGAATCTCGAGACCAGTAACAAACTTCATACCATCAAACCCAGTTGGGACCAATGTCCCAGTACAGTCACAACCACAGGGAGGAAGGACATTGTTACCACCCGCATCCACCTCGGCCACACCTTTCTCACCCACTCTCACCTACTTTCTGGCTCCTCTGCTCCTCTCTTCCCTACATGCAACACCGATCTCTCGATCAAGCATATCCTCTTAATCTGTCCCTTATACCTGAACTTTAGGTCACACCTCTGCCCCTCCATCTCAATTTCCAATATTTTTAAGAACAATCCTACCTCCCATCTTCATCTCGTTTCTCTATAACAGCAATTTATACCACCTGATTTAAACCTCCCTTTCCTTCCCTTCTCTGCCTTACCTTCCTTTTTTTTTTTATCTTAACTTTTTTCCCTTATTCATCCTTTCTCCCTCCCTCCCTCTATTCCACCCCTCTTTTCTCTCTGTCCCAACTCAAGCACCTTAGTTTTTAACACCCTCCTGGCACATTTGACTCTGACTGTCGCAGTGCTGTTAAACATCAAGAAACCAAATGTCTGTAAGTCTCAGGACATGGTGTATGTAAGCTTGAAGAAGGATATGGAAACTCATGATCAGACATGTTTGGAGAATGGAAAACTCTCTGAGTTAATTCAGACAATATTGAAACCCTATTCTTTACTAATAACTTGTTGACTTATATCAGCTAGACATTCAAGAAAGTTCTGAAGCTTTTTAAAAATTGTGTCTGTTTTGTTCTGATAGATTCACAAATAAGTCTTAAAGAGAGCATGACACCAATGAATACAAATTGAGTTTATATTAGTTTTACTTAGGTCGTTAATATCACAAACATAATATCCATCAAAAGTCCTGAAAAGAAAGCGTGTACATGAAAAAAATCAAAACTAACCAAGTAACTGACGTTCCCGACAATGCAAGAATTGAACAATGCTAAGCGAAACCGAAAGTTGTGTGGCGTCACTCCCAGAACGATCTCATTAGCGAACATACAAATACAGTGCAAATTTCTTAAGCAAAGTTTCTTCTTTGTGTCACGATTCCTCTTCTTCAGAATTGATTTCAGTATATCAGGTCCTTTCTGATGTAAATAAATGTTTTTAATATAGATGTCAATGTTTGCAACAATTACAAGTTGAGTCAAAACTTTAAAAGCCCATTAAAATTCATTTCATTTTGGAACAAATCAATGTACAAAGTCAATGGGTAATTTTAACATTAGGTTTCGTATTAGAATTTACTATGTCAGGCTGCTGCTGAAAATTCAGAATGTAATTTGGTTTCAACCTATGATTTCTTTTCAAAGAACTTAAACATTGTAATAATGTTTGATACATTTTAATTCTATGATAATGATGTAAATGCAATATATGTTATGATATTATCGTGTGAAATGTCAAATAAAGGAAACAATTCAATGCCGTCTTGTTCAACTTCATAAACTTACAGGTTTCAGTGTTAGGCCTGGCGTTAGACATGAGCTTTAAAACACTTAGCCGATAGGTCCATTATCCTTACCGCTTTTTGAAAAATGATGATATATTTTCATGAAACTTAAAGAGATGAATATATTAATACAAATTCAAGAAAATAATAACAGCTTGATACGTAATGTATTATTGAAAAATCTTGCCTATCCTAGTGTGAATAGTCAAATTTCAAGGAAGTTGAAAGAATACACACAATGTTGTTTGTGTGATGTTAAAGTGTCGAAAGAAATTTCTTATTGGGAGTAACATCACAAGTTTATTCTGGGAAAGAATTAGATGAGCTGGTGAGGGTGAGAACTATATTTGCTTTTTTCTCTAATTTCTGCTATTACAACCAATACAAATTTTAAAATACTTATCTGTCAAACTGTCAAAATAATCAGGTGAGTGTAATAAAATCCATGTCATGCCCTGTTTAAAGGTCCATGGACAATTAACCAAGTTTGCTGTATCAAGATTTTCTGTTAAAAAGAACATGAATGTAAGAGTAAAAGATGTTTAGAAAGTAGGCCTACTAGCAGTTTCAAATTCATGGTTGACTATAAAACTTTGAATATAAGCCCAACTTCCCAAGGTGAAGAAGGTTACTAAAATATAATTCAAATACAGGGACAAATTTCTACAAAATGAGGGTATATTAATTATTCTGGGATCTCTAGAATATTTCAAGCACTTTATTTGTACACAGTACTGAATATAATCATGAATATTAAAGAAATGTTATCATCCCATAAATAAATTCAGAAGTGAACGACGCCACACTGGTAATGTCACTTTTGGTTTTTAATTTTCCTTATTGATTGTGAGAAATCTGTTATGTTATCGGATAACACATGTAGCCCCTATGTTCGGTCCAGCGGATGTGTAATCGATAACATCACATTTCTTGCGATTAATAGGGACAATTGAAAACAGGAAGCGACGTTATCAGCTCGGCGGCGTTTAACTTCTGAATGTATTTATGAGACAATACCTTTCCTTTAAGGCTGCATATACTTCTCCTTCACAAAGTGGAGGGAGAGGAGGGGGCATGAGGGCATATTTTACCCCAAAAAAGTGGGGTACAGTGTTTGTCAAAATGTTATGTATTTTTGTTTATTCTGCCTTAAAAGTGTTGGGCACAAGTACCCTACCCCCTCTCAGAAATTATGGTCCTGATTATGACCTGAGAAAGAATAATTGTGCTTGTGCTCGATTGTGCCAGATGGGTGGACGTATCTGCAATCAACACACCAAATATTTGTGAGATGGTCAAGACTTTTGTTTGTTAAACTCCACAAAAATGTGCAAACAAATTGTTTTGTTTTAAATTTATTCTAGTAAATTTTTTAAGCAATTAGCTAATGGTGCCTTCACATGTTCATATAATGTTGAAATGGGGCTAAGTGCAGACACTCCATATTCTTTGATTTGTTTAACATGGGTGGCTGACCATAGGGGCAAGGGGTCCAAATATTTGCTAGCCATTATTTTTATGTGGTTTAAACCCACTCCATTTTCTTTGATTTGATTAACATGGGTGGCTGACCATAGGGGCAAGGGGCCAATATTTGCTAGCCATTGTTTGTATGTAATAAAAAATGCAAACGTTCTTGAATTATAATATATGATTAAAAGGATATTCATATTTTCCCTCAACCATGTTTGCCCCTCAAACTAAAATCTCTTCTAGCCACCTATAACTGGAGGGGTGGGATTGGCACATTCTCCTGTCACCCCGTTTACAGCCTGTGTACCTTCCTCCTTGGCCTTATTAGAAAGTAATGGATTCATAAAAAGTTCAATCACCTCAGTTATTTACAAGAAAGTTTGTTTATCTTATATCCTATATAAGAAGCCTATGTAAGATAAAAACAATAGCCCAAGGTTACAGCAATCTTTAACTTGATATTGCATATATAAATACTTAATGATTACCTATCCAGTCGTAATCAACATCAGCAATTAAATATCTTGTGTATTTATCATGTAGATATTCAAATCATCATCAGTTTTGGAAATTGAAATTTTTGACGTGCCGATTCTAGTAGGACTAAATGAATAAATTGAACATAATAACAATCATCATCATAATAACAAAATATCATTTTGGTAGTCAAAAATCTTTAAAACATAATTTTTCTTACATAAATTGAACCTCAATATTTTTGAAGGTGTTTGTTATCCATTATCTACAGTCATATATAATACATCAAGGCCTTGAAATATGTTTCCTGTTTGAGCACAGTGTATGCATGACTGGTTACACAAAATTACAGTTAGTCTTCAAATATTTCTTTACAAATCGCATATATTTTAAGCCTCTAAATATATTTCTTGTTTAATAAGGGTTGAATGATTTGTAGAATCTCTCCAAAATGACTGTACTTATTTTTGTAAACACACATCTGTTGTTCATGCATGACCATAGTGATATTTTCAAATTTGAAGAAGTAACACTAAAAGATGTATAATAGGCTTGCTTAAAAATATATATATATATCTTCAGGGGAGTGTGTAATCTATTGTAATGGTTTAGTTGGTCGAAAGTATAAAAAAGAAAACAGATTATCAACAGCCACTTGAGGACCAATGAATGCACTGGGAGAAATGTGGGGGGGGGGGAGGGGGAGGGGGCACTTTCATATGTGAGGTATATATATATGTGCCACCTGAGCAGGTGCCTTTTTTGCACCATTTGCGTAGTGCAGGTGTCTTTTTTTACTCTAAAACAAATTAAAAAAATTGTACTCAAATCGTTTTGTTTTTTTATAGTAAAAGAAATTGTCTTTTTTTTAATCATTTTCGTAGTGCAGGTCCCAAAAAATGAGGTTTTACTGTGTTAATTTTGTACTGCTGGTCTATTTTTACAATTTTTTTGTTGAATACTCAAACTGCAGGTATCAAAATTGACTTCTTTCATACTGTGGGTATCAAAATAGTATAATTTCATACTACAGTTACCAAAATATCAGTCATACTGCGGGTATATTTTTTGGTTGGTGGACTGCACACCCCTACTACTTTTAGTATAAAGTGCCCCCCCCCCCCTCCCTTCCCGGACCAATGACAAGAATCAAAAGTTTCTGAGTTATGGTCATGAATTACCTATGGATTTTGATAGATGACCTCTTGTGTGTTTTTCATGACCAATTTCAAGCTGGAACTTTTGGCTAGTTTCCTTCTTACAAACATGTGCATCTTGGTTCACTCCGTTGCGTTCCCTCCCAAGCACATACACACAGCATCTCAATCCATAAACACATGAGAGAGATGTGAAATTGTTTAGAATTTTAATGAATTTTTTTTTAATGAAAACTTAAAAATGATATCAATGAAGGAAAAAAATGTTTATATTTAGCTCTTTCTTTGTGTAAATCGGTAGTCTCTATATATATGGTTTTGAAAAAAAAAGGTAAGCTATGCAGCAGCTTTAGAAAATTAATGCATTTTGCTGAGAAAAAAAAAACAGTTTCAATTTGACTATTGTGTATTGTTTCATTCGCAAAATTATATATTTTCTCTAGAATTGTAATGTTATGATAAAGAACAAATTGTTTTCTCCAGTTGTCAAATGCATCACATGCTGTTTTTCTAATAAAATGTAAATTGTCTTGAATAATTTAATAGAAAATGGTAATTTTGTTCCTTGTTTTTTCTATTCTTTATGTATTTTATTCTCTCAAAAAGATCCATATCTGAATTCTGCAGCTGTTTCATCTGATCATCAGTATGCAAATGGCATGAATATCAGATGTCAACATATTAGTTTCATTTTAAATTTGAGTCTGCATAAGACTGATAATGTGGCAGGTGTATATGCACATTTAATATGTGGTTAAAATTTTGAAGCAACTAACCAGAAATTTGCAGGTCTATAAGTCTCACCTGCACAGGATGTTTTTCTTCATATAAGCTTTTTTGTTTATCGCACATATTACTTATTTGTAAGAGCTAGCATACCCCTTTCCCCACATAACTCTTACAACTATTTAACAGTATACCCCTGTCATGGGTCAGATTTGCCAACTAAAATTAGCCTACCAAAAGTAGAGAAAAAGAAGGGGAGGGGGGGGGGTGTTAAATTCCTAAAGTCACATTGATATACAAAAAATCACCATACAATGAATCACCATACAATGGACATAAATGTGGAAAAGGGGAGGGAAAGTGCCCCCTTGCACCCCAAAAACATTCCTATGACCTCTGTGCCATTCATGAATGTGGTGTTGGAAATGTATCATTACGATATCAACTTTGGATTTAAAGATATATGCAGGATGGAATCATTCCTATCTCAAAGCATTTCCATTATCATGCAGATAATCTTATTAATATGCGCATGCCACCCCAATAGAGTATGAAGAAAACTGTTAAATTTAGATAATCACAGCGCTAAAGAAAAACTATGATATTGATGATATAGACAAAGTAACGCTTAAGATGAAAAAAATGATGGTTGCTTCGCAATGCTCAAGTTGATAAAGAATTTCAGTCCTATCACTTTAAATGTATGTGGTAAATTTCACTTACAGTATGGTCATCAGTGGCATGAGTCCTGGAAGCCCATGAGAATTGGATACTGGAGAAAAGAAGGGAGAGAGGGGGATGGGGGGGGGGGGGGCTCATAACAAACAAGAGTTATGTCATTTTGCTCTGGACCCCCAAATCTTACTTTTTTTTGGGTTGATATATCCACCCTATTGTTGCGCTGAGTGACCGTGGCAATCCATTTGATTGTTGTCCATCGCCATCAGTAGCAATAATTTTAATGCCAATTCAGTAAAACTTAGCTTATTCAAGATCTGTGAAATGATTTACAAGAGCTATAGCTAAATTTGTTCTTTTCACCTGCTGAGGCTCAACTGAAATAATACGATCAAATTCAAACCTGGATGTTGCCAAAGGAGAATGTTTTGTTATATAATTTGTTGAAATTACCTATCTGTTATCTGTTGGTAAGAGAATACATTGAGTTGATAGTTTAATCACATCACCCAGCAGGAGTTGTCTGTATATAGCTGGGGAGTGCATGCAAAGGTTTCTATACCAAAGTACTTTACAATAGTAATGAACTGTGCTATCAATATAAGCCTGTACTTTTACACAAGTATTTATATGTTTTATGATATATGTATATATATTTAGGGGCCTACATTAGAGGAAACAATCTTTATGCTAAATGATCAAGAAACATGACAGAGACAAAGGTAAAGAATTATAAAATTGAAGATATTCAGTATTTCAAAGAATTCCAATGAACTGTTCGAGATATCTAGAGCAGGAAAGGACATAGTCCCACGTTCTTTCAAAATCTCTGGTGTACGGAGCAAGTAGCCTAATGATGCCGATACATACAGCAATCTTGGTTTAGATTACCAATAAACGCAATTCCTCATGGCCATAAGTAACATTTTTCAAGGGAGATTTTAGAGCAAACCAGATGACTCCTCTCTAGGCTCTGTACAATGTTTCTTAAGTGAATGGCTATCAAATGGCACCCAGTGGAAAATAGATTATAACATGCTCCAGGGCTGCTATTGACAATTGATTTGTATTATCAGATCATACTGTGTGTGTCATATATCTGGCTGAGGCACAGTTATTTGTCCTCCCATCTCTGAAAATGCTCCCCTGCCTCTGATTGTAAAGAAATTTTAATAAAGATAACTTTTAAACAGGTAAGGTTTCTTGTGAGCATGATTATGGTTTTTGGTTCCAATGCTAACAGTATATTCCTATGCAGTCATGCTGGCGTGAGTATGTATATGTGTATGTGTGTGTGTGTGTATGTATGTATGTGTGTCTGTGACAGCAAGCTTATAAGCGCGATATGAATGATACACTGGATTCATGTCATATGTGGTACACAGATAGCCGATGGTCAGTAGATATGCCCTGTTGTTTTTTGACAGTGATGTCATGCATATTAATTAGTAGGTGGGGCTTAAAGTACAAATCTTGAAATCTCATTTTAACAATAGCATGTCTATTTTGTTTTATATGTAGTTTATTTATGGTGTAAGTGTGAACATGTTCACGGTGTGAAAACATTGAATTACAATGAAATGCATAGTGGCATAGTGGGCGGGACTTTAAAGGATTTTGCTGAAAAGATTTTGTAAGCACAGTATCTCAAGAAGAGTAAACTGGATTCATGATGAAATAACCCTCTTTAGGAGGAATAGTCCATCAATCATTCATGGGCTTTGCACAAAGTCCTCCAGGCATATAATGCATATTTATATTTAGGCTCAGCTAAGGACTTATCTGATTCTGCTTCACTGCAAAGCAGGTATGTGGTTTTAGTCTCATATGAATGACTTATTGTGTACAGTGTAACAGTAGCTGGTTGCTAGCAAGTGAACTGTGAAGAGACTGAAGAGGCTCTCAGTTGGAAGATATAGATTACCCCTGTGCGGTGTATGGTGTAGCAATAGCTGGTTGCTATGGTAGCTAGTAAGTGAACTGTGAAGATCTCTTGGATTAAAAGGTGTGGATTACCCCTAATTTTGAAAAACCGAGGGTGTTGCATTGGAGGGGTCTAAGGGACAAAATTTTTAATGCATATCATATTTGGTATACATATCTGTTCCTTTGGTCTGTAGATGTGCCTTATTGTTTTTGGTGGTGATATCATGCATATTAATGAATAAGCGGGGTTGATATGAAAATCTTAAAATGTTTGCTTTGTTTCATATTCGTTATAATAACTATTTAGGTTAGTGTGTTCATCGTATAAAAACACTGACTTTCATTGAGACGCATAGTGGGCGGGGCTTAATATTATTTTGCACATCATGTGTGGTACACAGATAGCCCATGGTCTGCAGATGTGTCCTATTGTTTTTGCAAATTGATATTTGGGCAGGTCTTAAAGTGACACTTTTGAAAATGTGATAAATGAGCAACTGTATATGTCTGTATTGCATCATACTGGGCATGATTATATTGGTTATTGTGTAAATGCTTATGTTATCAACAGATGTCACTAATATGCATGGTAGGCAGGGCTTAATGTTGTAAACAATATATCTCATGAACGGATTTATGCCATAAATTGTATACAGATGTGTTATAATCTATACATTTGTTCTAATGTTGTGGTAGGGATGTCATGAATATCAATCAGTGGGTGGGGCTTACTGACAAATTCTTGAAAAAGGATAAATGAGCAACTGTTTTTGCATCATACTTGCGATGATCAAGTTAATTATTGTGCAAATGCTGATATTGTCAACAATTTTTATTAATCTGCATGGTGGGTGTGGCTTAATAAATAAATATGGAACAAATATTCCATTCATGATATGCTGACATGACAGTTAATATAAAACTTGCAAATCAATCAGCATATGAAAAAAAAAAACATCAGAACCACAAAATCTTTGGTTCTGGTTTCAGATCTGCACCCCCACTTTTCATATGATCTGCCTCCTACCCTCCCTCTGCACCCGATGTAACCAATGGGGATAGGCAGTGGCAACCTAGTTGATGATCTTGTTTTCCAAATTTCTGACTTCATATATTCAAGCTATAATCATCATTGGCTGTGTCTTAACTTTGCCCCAAAGATGAAACTTGCCCACAAGAATTGTGATCCTGGTTACTCTACTGCTGAGTACTAAATTGTTTCAGATGACTGGATCCCCCCTCCTTGATTCCTTTTCTCCCTCTTGATACATTTTTGAGGTGGAGGTGTGTAGTGAGGAAGAATGTCATGTTCACAAGGTATACTTTTTGTAAACAGAAGAGATAAATTAATTGTATTTCTTCATTATTTGAAAAAGAAATGGATAGTATATCACTTCAATACATGAAAACCAATTCTTTTATTAACAGTACCTTCCCTTTTACTCACTAAAAACTTGTTTGGTTTTCTAAATGTTTGAGTGCAGTTTTGCCCATGTTTGCCTTCATAGTAAAACTACAATGTAACTCTTTATTGTATTTCTTATGTCACTGTTTTTAACATAAACCTTGCAGAAGAAATGACTTTTTATTCAATATAAAGTCTCAGATAAAATTCAACATATTTTGTTTGATCTTCACAAAACGGAGAACAGAAATTTTCCCACTACATGTTTTGAATTTGCGTCTTGTAATTGTTTTTGTTTACACTGTTATTGTAAGATGCCATGAACCTTAAATTGAAAGATTTTTTAATTGCTTTAGTTTAATTCTAAGAAATATAACATATTGTAACTACCCTGTTTTTGTATTGGTACCCATGTTTTGCCCAGATCAAGTAATATCCCCCTGGTTCTTGAAGTCACTTGAAGTTCATCCTTGTTTATTACAAAGCACTGATAGTGTTATGTAAACAAGTACGTTAAGTTTCTTGTTAATTGGCTATAGTGATAGAGGAGCTTATTTGTATTTTCTAGGTTATACATAGAGGGACTGACTGGTCACATTCTCTAATTTGCATTTCTTTTCGGTTCCTATTGAAGATCAAGTATGTAAATGACCTGAACTTCTTTCCTTTATCCACCTTCTCTCATTCCATCCCTCTATCCCACCCCTCTTTCCTCTCTGACCTAACTCAAGCACCTTAGTTTTTAACACCCTCTTGGCACATTTGACCCTGACTGTCGCAGCGCCGTTAAACATTAACAAACCAAACGTATGTAAATGAGATTGACAGTTAGACATCTGGTATGTAAATGAGCTTAAGAGACACTACTTGCCCAAATTCTATTGGTCATAGTTGATCATGTGATACTAGGTGTGGTTCATTAGGAATCAGTGAGTTGTAGTGCGAGAAGCAACCTGAACATGTGAACACTTGGAGTTCAGAGCTTGAGGAGTTCGGACTGACAGCTGTATTGACCATACAGAAGCCTAGCCAGCTAATAGGCTTGGCTAAGGCGATGGAATCTCAGCTGCCAGCCTGCACAACCTCACAGTATTAGTATTTCATTTTACACCAGATTCAGTTGTTTTCAGTGCTTGGGGAGTGTGGGTTGACAGCTGCAGTGACCATACAGAAGCCTACCCAGCTAATAGGCTTGGCTGAGGTGATGGGATCTCAGCTGCCAGCTTGCACAATCCAACACCAAGAGAATTTAGCCAGCTCTCATCAGTTCAGTTCTAGGTTTTAGTGTAAGCAACAACAGAATTACTCTACCATAGTTGTGGAAGAAAGCATGGAAAAGTAAGATTGTATGCACCGTTGGAGCTATTGTTGGACTTGTTCTTAATAAACGTCAGAGATCCGAGACCTAAATTTCCCACTTGGTGTTCTGTGTTTTATTTCTAAGCATAGGCCGGCTCGGCTTGCTACAGTATTATAATCTCAAGGAAACCATCATAGTAATTACTAAGGAAATGTGGAATTTTTAGTTATAATTTATTCAAATTTGTCTAAAAGTGTTGGATATCAGAAGTCCATGACACCAGAAGCGGTTAATTTAATTTTTAAAAGTTTCAGATGAGGGCAGGATTTCTGAACTGAAAGTAGCAGGGATACAAAATCACAAAAATTAATTTGCCTACCAAATGTGTGTGTGTGGTGGGGGAAGGGTCACAAAATTCAATTTGCCAATCAAAAGTGGGGGAGGGCGATGCACCACATCATGCTACAATACAAAACAAAGCATATGAACCTAGATAGAAGGCCCCCCCCCCTTTCCCCACCATAATCCTGCCTATGTGGAAGTCTATTTTTGTCTCAAATATAGCCTACTATTGATTTTTTCAAACCAAGTTCAAGCTGAGTGTGATTTCTTCAGTACAAGTGTTGGGGGAATTTTTCCTTTGTTTCCTAACCAATCATGTGCAGATTTGAGGACAAAATTGTAAGCAGCAATACGCTCGCTCATGTATAACACACATATGATACATTGCATTTGAAAACAGTTTTTCATACGCTTGGTCCCATACCGTGCATGAATTGTGCAGATGGCCAAGATTCCCCCAGTATTTGATTGGTCAATAAGATTCCCCCAGTATACGATTGGTCCATTATGGACATGTGAATCTCAGCCATGTGACATTATTTAAATTAGGTTTCCAGAAATTGCCGATTCAGAATTGAAAATGTCTTACGTGCTGATAATTATATTTGAACTCAACTTGTTTTTGTAATTCCAGAACTTTCATATCCTGTCTTGGCTTGTACAGATAGGAAACCGATTATATTCAAAAAGAAGAATGATATTTTCACAGAATTCAAATCTTGTTTGTTCATGATTTTAAGGTCATATGTGTATTGTGTACATTCATATAAACTTTAATAAAAAGTTTTTCAATTACAGCTTTTAAGTCAAGAGGAAATAAGATATATTTCTGTGGGCCTAAAATGTGAAACTAGGGTACCCAGGGTTTTGTACTTAATCAGACAAAGATCCTAATTTGAGATATGTGTGAACCCAAAGATAGCAATTTGTTTATTCTGCCAAAATCATGTGTTCCTACTTCCATAGAATGGTCACAGAACATGCAGCATTTAAGATGATTGTTTATTAATATTCATGATGTGTGTAACTTTGCATAGCTTAATTTAATTTATGCACCAGAGAGAGTTTTATATTCTTAACAGTCTAGTAGTCTTTAAATTTTGTGTAGTTATAGTTAATGAAAGTTTAAATAATTCTTTCTGTATGCAACTTGGTGCAATGTATGAAAAGGACAGCTCAAATTCTCTTAATGTACTTCTTTAAGTTTCTGTCATAATTTTCTGTCACTGAAAATCATCAGACTGTTTTCTCCAGCTAATTATTTTGATTGAGGGTATGTCATGGAGATTCCATCTGATCTAAACCGCCCTTTCTTTCCCTTCTCTGTCTTACCTTCCTCATATTCCATTTCTCACCTTCTTTCCCCTTATTCACCTTCTCTCCCTCCTTCCCTCTATCCCGCATCTCTTTCCTCTCTGTCCTAACTCAAACACTCTAGTTTTTAGCACCCTCTTGGCACATTTGACTGACTGTCACGGTGCCATTAAACATCAACAAACCAAACCATCATGAAGATTCCAAACCTCTTCACCACATTCACCTGAACCCATTCAAATAACATTAGAGGAAGATTGTGAAAAAACATTATGTTAACATAAAACTATTCGTTATAGATTTCTGGTTGATATCACAAAATTTCAATAAAATTTGCATAATTTATTAAACGATCAATATTTAATCGTTTTTGATGAAACTTTTTGCTCGGTCACATAAAGTAATTGTTGCATAACCTGTTCATAGATCTTTAGTCTGTTATGTATTTTACGGCAAGCCATGTTGATCTGGACATTCAATTGTATTATAATCCCGAGTTGAGATAAGAACTGAACTTACTTTCTCTAAGATTAGTAGTTGTATGTATTATTTACCTGTCGTGCCCTTGTTTTCCATGAGAGAAATTAGATTCAACACTTTGCATCGTATAAGATAGACGATATTTGGCAGTAGGTCTATTATAAGAATTGTTCAGTTACAGAAGAACACATTCCAGTTCACCTAACTTTCATCAGAACAAGATAGGATGAATTTTAAATTCATATTGATTTTTTTGTTCCGATGCTAATAGTATAAGAAACCTATGCAGTCATGCTGGCGTGTGTAGTATGTATGTATGGGTGTATGTATGTTGAATATTTCAACAATCGCATATCTGCTTTGTTTCATATTTGGCATATTTATGTTGTTAGCTTGTGTGTACATCACCATGTTACAAAAATGCTTGAATTTCATTAATATGCAGAGTGGGCAGGGCTTAACATGATTTTTTTTTTAAAGAGCTTGCAAGCACAGTTCAAGAACGGTAATCTCGATTCACGTCATGTGTGGTACACAGATAGCCCATGGTCTGTAGATGCGCCCTATTGTTTTTGTGGTCTGTAGATGTGCCCTATTGTTTTGGGCGGTGATGCATATAAATAAGTAGGCGGAGCTTAATGTAAAAATCTTGAAATGCTCATATTTTACAATCACATATCTGTCTGTCTGTTTTGTTTCATATTTAGCAGAATCATGATGTGAGCTAGTTTGTACGTGTTCATTTCATAAAAACATTGAATATCATAAACATGCATAGTGGGCGGGGCTTAATATGATATTGCTGAAAGAGTTTGTAAACTTGATATCTCAAGAATGATTCATGTCATGTCAAATATTTCATGGTATGCAATGACATTAACAGTTTATACCAAATCAATCAGCATGAAGAAAAAAAGAAAAAAGAATCAGAACCACAAAACCTTTTGTTTCTGGTTTATATCCTGGAGAAAATTCAAATTCATATGTAGGCATGTGTATTTAGTAAGGTCTCTGGAAAGATAGCTGTAACAGCTGAATTGTTTTAATACAAACTAAAAATTGCTAAAAATGTCATCTGGGATTGTGTAACATATGCTTAGTTATTCACAGTTTGTTACCAACTGCTTTGTTAATAAAAAGGACTTATTTGTAACCTCACTTTATTTTCAAGCAACCTGCATATTTTATAAATTATAGTCTATTTCTGAAAAAGAAGATGGTGTAGTAAATCATATGTATTGTCTGTCACGTTCCAGCAGTAGTTTTGTAGACTTTAGGTAAATATACCTGTATGTTTATGAGTATTGATGACCTAAATTGCTGCGTGGTCACTCTGAAGTGGTCACTTGAGTTGGTGGATTTGGTGGTGTTGGTTAATTGTCCTTCACACCAACAATGCCTCCTACGTATGTATGAATAATTTACAGGTATAAAGATGTGGTTTGCTAAGAATATGAATTAGTTTATACAGTAGTATACTTAGATCATTTCTTTTCAAATAGGCCTGCATGCTCCAGATTGTGAGATTAAAGGATTAGTTTAGTGGTCAAGCAAGATTATCTTATGTGAAAGAGGACTTCAAAAGAAATATAATGGTGAAGAAACCATTCAAAAATCTTATTCTGTTGAGGAGATATCCAAGTTTAAAACTCTTGTCTTATCTTTGTAGAAATGACTGGTGTAGTAAGTCTTTTATGGAAGGTTGGCGCACTTATCCTCACATTCTTAGCAAATATATTCAACTTTTTTCCTATTTAAATTATTTTCCCTCAAACTCTTTTAGGTGGTATATTATAAGTACCCTTACAAGATTTTGTTTTACTACTTTCTTGACATATCCAATGGTTTTTAAGTCACAAAATTGAAGTACAAAATATGATAGAATACATTGAAAAATTTGAGGAATCTGAGGCAGTGACATCATAACTAGTCTGACTTCAGTCGTTTCTACACAAAATGATACCAAACTTCAAACTGAAATATCTCCTTTAACAAAATAAGATTTTTTAATGCTTTCTTCACCATTTTGTTTCTTTAGAAGTCTTCTTTCATATAACATAACAAGAATATGGGCTAAGAAGGGTTAGTCAACCCATAAAAAGCCCAAACTAACACCACCACCACACACAAAAAGACAAAACAAAGACGCCCAGAGTTAGTAAAAAACTTATCAAAATGAATTTGAAAATGTGAACAGAATTGCAGCTAACTACCCACTCAGGCAAACCATTCCACTCATTAACAAGATGGACGTGCATGACCCCTGAACTAATCCTTTAAGGTATTGAAAATCAACTGTATTTATGTTTTTTGTATCATATTTACAAATTTTTACATTTCTTTTATTTCCAATGTGTAAAGAATTTTTCTACTAAGTCATTTGAATTTTGACTATGCAGTAAAAGTATATGGTATGTGTTGTACATTATGGGAACATGACAGCATGAAGTGCATTAAGAATCCTTCAAGGATAGGAGCAACTGGGGGCCCATGCACCAGGCTGAAATTGTTACACAGTGCTGTACAATTTGGCAATTGACTACTGTTCCTCCAAGCCAAAATCTCTGGTGATGCCACTGGTGGTGGTCTATTCCCACTTAATCAAGCAACTAAGTTGCACAAATGTACATTTTTGTTGGGTAATTTTAACTTGTGTTACCCCCTCCCCCCTCCCCCACCCCTTCACTACAGTGCTCAAAGTTGCCCATGAGTACAACACATACACATAATGACAACAGGTAGTATTATATTTAAATTACTTATGATGCAATAAAATGTACAAATGAGTGCTTTACGCCCTTTGCCTTCAAAAGCTATGCTCTCAAAATTATCCCTACAGGTACGGCTAGAATATATAAAAACTCCTCTCTAAAAATATGGACAGTAATCATTCATTACTTTCATAGAACATCGCATTTTACTCTGTCTGTGTATGATTTAATGTTGGTTTTGGATGGGAGCTAGCACATGGAATGAATCCCCAAATGTACATTCCTACGATCTATAGTTCTCTTGAGAAATAGTGAGCTAGTCAACGGTAAGATTATATTCTATCTAAAGTTTGAATGTTCATCTGAAGTGGATGGTTCTTCTAGCAGTTGAATATTTGTGAAAAATACAAAAACTGACACTTTTGACATTCCTCCCACCCCCACTTTCGGAAGGTAAATCCCGCCCATACTTTCTCTCATTATTCTCTGAGTTTAGTATATTCCTAGCATTCTTCAAGAAGCTATTGTCTTTGATAAACAATACTGTTAATGGCAAATAGATTTGTCAAGGTATCAGAAGTTGTAGCAATATTAAATTCAATGGAATCTATTGTGAGTGTAACATCATTATTGGAAGTGCAACATTATTATTGGGAGTTTTGCATCCCTAACTGCTCTGGTAGTGGTGGTGGTGGGATCCCGAGGAAAAGAGGGGGCACTTCCATATGTAAGGTATATGCATATGTGCCGCCCAAGCAGGTTCCTTTTTTGCACCATTTTTGCAGGTGCAGGTGTCTTTTTTTACTATAATGTTTTTTTTTTAAATGTAGTAAAAAATTATCATTATTATTATTTTCTATTTAAACAAATTGTACTGCAGGTCCCAGGGTAACTATAAGTGTGGCAAAAATCCTACGCGGTGCTGGTACACTACATCTAGCTAGCGGGTGTATGCTCATGCAGTCAATGCATATACTGCACTAAATTTTTTGTATGCACACACAGACTGAGTGATGACAAGATGGTGAACAACAATTCAAAATGTGCTTACGGGCCCAGGGGGGAGGGGGGGGGGAGGTGAGGGGGAACTTCCATATGTGAGGTATATGTGCCGCCCGAGCAGGTGCTTTTTTTGCACCATTTCGTAGTGCAGGTGTCTTTTTCTACTAAAATGTTTTTTTTTTAAATTAAACAAAAAATGTCTTTTTTTTAAATTTATTATTTTTGTAGTGCAGATCCTAAAAAATGAGGTTTTACTATGTTAATTTTATACTGCTGGTCCATTTTTACAATATTTTCGTTGAATACTCATACTGCAGGTATCTAAATTTACTTCTTTCATACTGCCGGTATCAAAATTGTATAATTTTATACTGCAGTTAGCAAAACATCTGTCATACTGCGGGTATGTTTTTCGGTTGGGGGTGTGGGGGAAGCTGCACACCCCTACCACTTTTAGTATGAAGTGCTCCCCAGGGTTGATGTTTAACGGTACTGCGACAGTCAGAGTCAAATGTGCCAAGAGGGTGTTAAAAGGTTAGGTGCTTGAGTGGGTGGAGAGAAAGGAGGGGGGGGATTTTGACATGATTCAACAGTTGAAACTTGTTTAATTCTTTTAATTGTTAATTTCTTGTCGGAGTGGGATGTCCTACTGCTAAACTACTGCCTCCCACTGTTCTTTATAGGCCTTATTCCTTACTGATTGTGTGTGTGTACGTCTGTTGATTGTGGCAAAGGGATTGAATTTGATCCTGTGCTCATTTTCCCATGTAAACAGTTTTGGGACAGTTACTAGCTGCTCTCTTATCAGAGAGAGAGAGAAATTAGCTGTGATCCAGAAGAAAAAAAAACACAAATCTGTTTTGTGTCAGGTGCTAGTTGGTGGAACTAATAATGCTAACCTCAATAAAAATCTTGTTGAAATCCTTCATCTGGAAAATATGTCATAATACTCTTTGTCTTTCTAGCACCAGATCCTATGGGATTTCAAAATGCCCTGATGGTTTCTTGAAGAAGAGACAAGAAAATTTGTCTGTCAAGGGTATTGAACAGCAAAGTAATTTAGTTTACTTGCCATTTGGCTACAGTCTGTTTTGAGTGGATTAAATGCCTTTGTTAAGAATTTTCTGATTGTGTGTTGTGCAAATCCACAGTAACACATTTTTGGTGAGCATGCGAAGCATAATGCGAATCTATGTAATGGCGATTTCGTCCAGCTGTCCACAGTTTTTCCTGAGATTTCCTCAGAAATGTTAAAGTTTCTTCATAGCTTTTCAGAAAAGTTAGTTTATTCAGATATCCTTATTATTATTATCCTTATTATTATCCTTAGAATTTTCTTACAAAATGTTACAGTTTTTCACAGACCCTTAAGATTAAAGACTAGTTTCCTTAAAAAGTCTACAAATTATTTTTTTAAATCATTTGATATTTCCTTAAAAAAAATGACATAATTTTCCAATATTCTTTAGAGATCCTCAAGCATGTCTCTTATAGCATTGGAGATTTAAAATCCTTAAAAATCTTCAAAATATTTGGGCACCAACAGTTTTATCAGGCATGATTATTTAAACTCCGCTCTTATCATTGTGTTCATTTGCATAAAGTTGCTACAGTATATGGATTTACAAGACTTTTTTTTATTTAGTATGCACAGTTAGGGAGTGTGATAGGATGTGACTGCATATGGACATAGGGAGGGATGCCATGTGGGACATGGATGGGGGCGATGCGGGACATATGATAGAATATATACCATGTGGTATACACCGTGGGTATATCAGGCAGAATTATTTGACTCCGCCTTTTTTTCTTATTTAACAGTTCATTTGCCTATAAGTTATTATATGAACTGACACTTTTATACATAATTTGCTCAATCAGGGACTGTGATAGCTATGATGAGACTTCTTATGGAGCCTTTAGGATGTCATGTGGGACATGGGGTGGGATGCCATGTGGGACATGGGGTGGGATGCCATGTGGGACATGGGGTGGGATGCCATGTGGGACATGGGGTGGGATGCCATGTGGGACATGGGGTGGGATGCCATGTGGGACATGGGGTGGGATGCCATGTGGGACATGGGGTGGGATGCCATGTGGGACATGGGGTGGGGTGCCATGTGGGACATGGGGTGGGATGCCATGTGGGACATGGGGTGGGATGCCATGTGGGACATGGGGTGGGATGCCATGTGGGACATGGGGTGGGATGCCATGTGGGACATGGGGTGGGATGCCATGTGGGACATGGGGTGGGATGCCATGTGGGACATGGGGTGGGATGCCATGTGGGACATGGGGTGGGATGCCATGTGGGACATGGAGTGGGATGCCATGTGGGACATGGGGTGGGATGCCACATGGGACATGGGGTGGGATGCTATGTGGGACATGGGGTGGGATGCCATGTGGGACATCGGGTGGGATGCCACGAGTAACACAGAGTGTAACATAGGTTGGGATGCCATTTGTGTGACATAGGTTGAGATGCCATTTGTGTGACATAGGTTGGGATGCCATTTGTGTGACATAGGGTAGGAGGCTATGTTGTGTGACATAGGGTAGGAGGCTATGTGGGACATAGGGTAGGAGGCCATGGGGACATGGGATATAATGCCATTTGGGACATAAAGTAGGATTTTATGGGGACATTGGGAGGGATCGGTGTGGAACATATGGTGGGATTCAATGTGGGACATAAGGTGGGATGCCATTAGGTGGGAAGCCACTGATGCGGGACATAAGGTGGGATGCCATGGGGGACATAGGGAGAGATGCCATGTGGGACATGGAAGGATGCCATGTGGGACATAGAAAGGGATGTTATGTGGTACATATGGTTGGATTAATGTGGGATATATGTAGGATAGGATCCATGTGGGACATAGGATGGGATGCCATATGGGACATACTGTATGATGGTATGCCATGTGGGGATATGGTGGAATGCCATGTGGGACAAGGCATGGGATGGGAGGTCATGTGGGGCTTGTGGTGGGATGTCATTTGGGACATGGGATGGGATCCATGTGGGACATAGGGTGGGATGCCATGTGAGTCATAGGATGGGATGCCCTGTGGGATATATGGTGGAATGCCACAACGGACAAGGCATGGGATGGGATGTCATATGGGACATAAGATGCCATGTGGGAGATATGTTGGAATGCCATGTGGGACAAGGGATGGGATGAGATGTCATGTGGGAGATGGGGTGGGATGCTATGTGGGATATGGGATACCATGTGGGACTTGGTGTGAGATGCCATTTTCGTAATTGGCCAGGTCATATGATTTGGGTGTCAATTTGCATGGGCATTCGAACCATGACGGTATTTACCGTTCTAGTTTAAGTATGTTTTATTGATTGTCTCCATGGATAAGACCTAAAGGGTTGAGGAAATTCTCCCAATGCCTTTTACAAAAATGGTGTGTATCAAATTATAGTTTAGTTATAAAGGCATAGTAAATAAAGGCATAGTAAAGCATAACTAATAATGAAAGGGATTATTAAGTATTAAAACAATTAAGAAAAAGAATAGCTTTATAGAGAAAATAAATCTCCACCAAACTCAAAAACATGGCAAATGGTGGATGTGCCAATCTGACAGTCAGGGACATGGTAGTCTAACACTTTGAATACAAATATTGGTTGAATTTCCACAAGAGGTATGTAAAGGCATATTGAATATTTACAGAATAACGAGCTTGTTATAGATGTTGAGCTTGTTATAGAGTTGTATAGATGAAATTTGTTTTCCGTGACATTATGTGACATACCAATTAAATCATGAAAATTAAATGCCCAGATGTATATCTATACAATTGGCAAAGTTTCTATTATTGAGGTTTTTTGTCTGCTTTTCGATATTTTTTGAACCATTGACTATATTTGGCCACTGTAGATTCTTACCGCTCTCCAAAAATTGTTCACTCCTGCCAGTTGGGCCATTATTATACTATATCATAGTATCTATATAGTAGCTAGATACTTGTATCAGATCTTTTAATAAAATCAAAATAAATTCATGATTTTAAGAGAAAGAAAGATACTCATCTTAAGTGGTTATTAAAATTATAAAACATATTCCTTAATTTGCAAATTGCAAGATGCAAAAGTTTCTCCAGGGAGTAAATTTTCAGCATCGGTTCCAATGATGTTCATTCCCTGAAGCACAGTTGTGTCTCTTTGCAGTTTATGAGACTTAGCGATAACTCTAACAACCAAAATATAACAATCTCTGTTTATAAAATGACAGATTTGTGTCAATTTTTAAATTAGATTACTTGTTATGAATGCATAGTCAGGATTATTTGGCTGAAAGAAAAATTTAATTGTCTTGTTATTTTTTCTCATATTTTTTTAGTAGTGATATTTAAAGTTCCCTTCTACCAAAGATCAGCCACATCAGTAGCCTATTTCCTCACTCAGTATTTCATGAACTTTCTCCTTTGCATTGGAGAATCATTGCCCCATCAACGACTCCTGTGGAGAGTGATGGCGAAGCTTTGCAATTTTGAACCTTAAAATTCTAGGTACAAAATCTTCAATTCTTTTACCCCATCATGAATAATAAATATGTTGCCAACATGGTTCGGGTCATGTAATTAGGGTAGCACTTTGTCATCAATCTGTCAACAAAAAACAACAAAAAATAGGTTGCAACGGTAAACAGCAGTAGTACCAAGTTATACAAATAGTATATAAACCATCCGTTGTAAAACTAAGAAGAGAATTCTCCCTTTTTTTTATATTTCATATCTCATGGGTGTATTTTAATAGAATATGTGAAGAAAGACTTTGGAAAGTAATTTTTCTTTACTCTTATAAGCCCCTAGTGTCCCAAATTTTGGATCCCTGTTGACTAAAAAATTATGAAGAAACAGGTCAACATGAATCAAAAGGCGAATTGTTTTGGTGGAAAGGCTGGAAAGAGTTACGGTTTGGCCTTCTTAACACTATCCTAGTGAAACATTTACATCAATCACTGGACCATGTGGGATTTTTTGTTTTCTCTAGTATGTTTGAAATTTGTTAAAAATTCCATGGATGAGGTGATCCGAAATATATTTGGCAGCCAGGCCTCTCTTTGGGAATTCATAATTTTGATTTTTAGTTGAAGTTTCTGTTCTGGTCAAAGTTTTATTACTAGGAAATAGAGCAGATGGGCTATATAGCACAATCCTAGTTGTTTCCTTGGTAGATAAAAATAACCTTGGGAACTTGCATACATGGACAGCCAGTAAGATCAATTTTGGTCAAGTGGAAACAAATTGTGAAGTAAATTCTGAGAAAAAAAGTTATCTCTGAATATTTTTAAATGTTTATTTTGTGCTTTAAAAAATGTTAGTGTTTTTTTTCTTCAGAAAGAGTATTTGTTTATTTTCATAGTTTATTAAAAGCTGCTGTGTAAAATTTGTGCAGAATTATAGAGATTTTGGTCTCCCTTTAGGGTCTTGAAAAATGTTCCCTTAGTTCCCTTCTCTAAACTGTCAATATTAAAGCTCAAAGACGTCACTAAATAGATACATTTCTTCACGTCCTTCAAAGGTAATTTGAAACCGTAATAGGCCTTTTTGGTGCTGTCAAGCTGCTGGTAAAGGAATAATTTGCTGGCAGTTAACAATAAACACAGCTACTTTAGTGATATTTAAAGGGTAAGTGACACTTATAATTGTCATGTTAAAGTTTTGACGTTTGTGCAGTCTTTATCTAGCTTTAAAGGAATATTTCCGTGGATTTTCATTTTTTTATATATGATATAGAAAATATTTAGAAACAAAGTGGTGAAAAAAGTATGTTAATATCTTAATCTGTTTAGAGGTTATAAAATTTTAAACTATTTTTGAATTTGGACAAAAGTGACTGATTGGCAACATCTGTGATGTCATAGAGACATTTTTTCAGCAAAATGTCTTTTGTATTTCAAAAATGATTTGGGACTTTTTTCTCGATGAAAATGTGATGTACACTAAGAAAAAACCAAAATGTTTTCTTGTAATTAAATTATATATTCCACCCTATCTCTATAATGAACCAAAAATGCTGTTCGATAATTTAAAAAAAAGTGTGATTAAATTGATAAGAAATACATAGGAACTGTCTGGAATTGCCTTGATGTTATCACTAAGAAGACATAAGAACTGCCTTGATAACATCACCAAGCTGAAGGACATATACTGTACGAGGTGTTTTTATGAACATTTGCCACTCTTTAAATTGTTATAACTTCTTAACGGAATAAGATTTTAACATAGTTTGAAAAAATATGAAAAAATGAAAATCCATTGGAATATTCCTTTAAGTCCTTCACATTTTTTCAGTTTTGTGACAATTGTCATTGATAAATTAGAACATCAATGATGTAGTAGCTCAACATATTTTTGGGGGTGCGGTTACAAGCCCGTTTTTTGTTGGTGGGTTGTTAATTCGAGTAGGCTGGGGTTGTTAAGAAAGAAATACATGTTTGATGGGAAACCTTTTAGCTCAGACTTGAATCTGTTTGATTGACAGGCTGTCACTCGACCCTTGGAGTATACCTTCACAATGGTCTATTGATCCTTGAGGTAAATGAACATGGTATAAAATGCTGGCATCGGAATTTTTTCCAGTATCTTAATGCTTTGGGGCAGTATTTTGAAAACAATGATTCAAAACTTTGTTGCCATTCTTATCATTAGATTGGAAAATTCAAGGGAGATTCCCTTGAATTTTCCTTAGCGATAGCGTAAACAATTGTATTACATGTACTACTCCCCATTATGGTGCATGAATTTCTGAGACTATCCACAATTCATTAATTAACATTTTAAACAGTTAACATTGTAAGCTTCTTGATAAAAGGTTTCAACCTTAGTACAATAAAGTGCTAAGTATAAAGATTTATTTTTATTTTTTGGGGAAATGCAAGAGGGATCTTAAATATTATTGTGATGCTAGAACATAAATGATGTATTAGCTCAATATATGTTTTGGAGGTGGGTATAAGACTCTTTTTGTTGGAGGGGAGTAACATCGGGTAGGCTTAGGTAATAGAATACAAGTCTGATTAGCAGTGGCACAATAAAAGGTTGGGAATGCTCCAAAGGGTGGGTAAACCTTACAGGCCTTGGGCAAAATCGATTTGGGTCTAGCCTCTAACAATAACACTGCAATATCTTTGTTATAGGACCCAAAGCATCAAAGGTGTTAAAAGGAACTCGGGGGGAAACGGAGAGAGCAGGAAGTCAACTTCATGTGCATTTTTTGACAGTAATTTAGGAGCATTTTTCATTTAAAAAAGGGACACTCTTGTCAGTTGACAGTTTTTGCTTGTTACTTTTGACTTTCCCACACTTTCAGTAGGCAAAATCTGCCTATGGGTTGAATGATTAGGGAGCCAGGACCAATGTTGACAATTACCCATCGGGGGAACAAGTAAAAGGCTTCTTTAGAAATTGCTGCTTAGAGAATTATTAGAGGCATACCTCCTCCCACCACAGCCCTCAGTATCGGTGCCCGTGGTAAAATGATATGCTTTAATTATGTCAAATGAATACTAAATGTATGTGACAACCTCTATGTATTATGTAGTATTTGTGAGTGAGTGGATATCTGATTTGTTTCAACTTCAAGAATGACCTAGAATAACTTCAATTACGTATCAAAAGGGCACATCCAGGATTCAGACTGGTCCACCCACAACTTTCGAAAGGGCAATTCCTGGCCTCATCCACACAATTTCAAAAGGGCACATTCTGCTTCTTTCTCTAGGACCAGGGGCGGTGCCCCCCCCCCCCTCCCTCTTGCTGCTGTGCTTCCGATATCGCTGCAGAGGCCAAAATCCCCACTGCCCCAGGACTCTTGTTGCCACACTGCGTATGGGAGCTTTATTATCGTTGAATATGTGAAAACTGTTTTTCAGGTAAGCCTTAAAATGGCTAAACCCACACCAATATGATGCAAATTTTATTAACAATGTTTGCTTTTAAGTGAAATAGAAATATTAGACATACCAACAGCAAAATACAAATACTTTTGTAAAGAATCAAGACAGATTTACATCCTTGCAACAAGACATGATTTTAACTATTAGCCATTCTGGGCAGACAATTAATTATTGCAATTAATGAATCACAATTAATCAATATAAGCATCTAGGCCTTAAAGCATCCCACAAATACACTTCCAAGTGGCAATCATTACAACAAAATATAACTAAAACGATCTTTGAACTTTCTTTTGAAGTCCTCTTTAATATAAGATGGATTTACTTGACCCCTGAATCCTTTAAGATACCCATCACATATAACAGTGATTTTCCCGAAAATGGAAGTAAATTTTCCTATAATTGAATGAGTTTGTCCGGAAATAAAAGAAATTAACCCAAAATTGACCCCCACCCCACCACTAAGAATTATTTAAAAGGCATTGGATTTATGCATAAGTTACAGTGATACAATCTGTAGCCTTGCAAACAAAAAACAAGTTATTGTGGATAAGATTACTGCAAGCCAGGTCATGCGTCTAATGCGACAGGGGGACTGGTGCTGATTTTCAAAGGTTTTTTTTACTACGTTAATTTTTTTATCAGTGAGTTATTAACACTTTGGTAATTTTACAGCCAGAAATTAAATTGCATTATATGGTTTAAATAACCTATTTAAAAGCTATTTAGCCATTCTTATGCTTTTATTAGGTTTTTTAAACCCAATTTATAGCCCAAATGAGCTATCAACTACAAAAGTTATACCCCAATTGAACTACACATTGGGAGAAATCCCAAACGGGATATCAAGCTAGAGTAGCATATGTGCCAGATGATATTTTGACGCTCCAGCCAATGAAAATATAGCTTTATTTCAATCAGAGATATTCTGTGGTATTTCCCGAGCCAATGTTATTATATATGCTAAATTCCTTTGGAATGCGCCGAGTGAAATCCAAGTTGCACTGCAATTGCAATGCAGAATTTGTTCAAACTGCGCAACAATATGAATTGTTATTGCATCAGCATATCAATCTATTTAAGGCAAACATATCAATTGATCAAATTATCCAAACAAAACGCTTAGGATATGATTAAACGCTGCAAAAATCCGAATTTTTTAAGCGAGAACCTGGCTCTTAAGTTAGTCATTGCATAAGCTCAAATCCCTTAAGGAATGTTGAGCTAAAAATATTTTTAAGGTTGTAGTTGTTGCAATTCAAAGAGAAAACCTGGTTTTCATTGAGTTATGAACATTATTGCATTTATTTCTATAATTTATTGCCTTTTTTTAGGACTAGCTGTTAACGGGTTACTATAGTGTCATTCAACCCTGCTCCCAACGGCTCCCCAAAAGGTTGATATAAATGTTAGGTCCACATTTTGAGGCACTGACACTTTTTTGCTCTTTCAGTAAAATATAGGCTCCAAACAGTTGAAGACATATTTTGTCATAATTTTTGAGGAAAATTAAGGCCATCAGCATTTCTTTTTGTTTTATGACCCCCCTCCCCCCACCCCCTCCCCCCTTCTAAAAAACGATAAAAAATGGCTGGCCACTGCTTAGCTTCCCTTTATGGACACAGATTAATTGAGCAGGTAATGAATGTTGAGTGAGGGTGGAGGCTGGGATTCAAGTTCCACATCAAAAAAAGGAATTCAGATCAAAGCAGTCCTTGCTACCATATACACATATAGTTGCCTTTATATAAACACTTTGAAAATAGGGTTGCAATTTTTCAAAATAGTGGAAATGAAAAACAATTTTATGGACAGCTCATGACAAAATTACTCCTTAAGTATAAAAAAGGATAGTTCATGACAAAATTACTCCTTAAGTATAAAAAAGGACAGTTCATAACAAAATTACTCCTTAAGTATAAAAAAACTAATGCACTGATTCACATCAAGGCTTCAAATGATCTTGAACTTCTGTTTCCTATAGTTTTTATTTCCTATCTGGGATCGGCAGCGCGGAGCGGCATGATCCCCTCTCAGTTCTTAATCTTGATCTTGGCTGTCTCTGTTCTGGTTAAACTGCATTCAACCGTCTAACATTGTACTCTTCAGAAAGCCTCACAATTTGCTCTTCAAAGACCAGTGTGAAAATTGTCAAAGACTTATCTTGAAACTAACCATTTTAAGCAAAGATATGGAGAGTGTGTTGAGAGGAATGTTCTAAGACATGCTTTTATCATTATTATGAGAACTCATCTGGAAATGTCTCATGAAGCTGATTTATCAAAACAATTGCCAATTGCAGAAAGTGCATTGAGGGAGTACATTGACTTATCTACTGCTGATATGTCCCTATTCGTACAGAGTTCTTGAACACCTAAGCAGAAACGTGACGATGTTTTTTTTATCAGATGAGATATACTACAGGATCTGTGCCTCACAGGGATTCAATTTTGGAATTGAAATGGAGGGGAGTTTGCGAAAAGATTCTGCGAAAAGATGCAGCATAAGGAAATATTGAAATAAGTTGATCAAAGGCGATATGAATCAGATGGGTGTAATTTGTGCATCTCTGTCTTTGAAAGCCTGAATCCAGTCAATTTCTTCAAAATTCATTTAAAACTTTAGGTATCGTAATGAAAATCTGTGTAATCAAAATCTGTTAAAATGTTTTTTTCTATTTTGAGTATCAGATTATGTATAAAAACATGCACAGAAAGAACAGACTCAGCAGCATAGGCATCTCATAGTACACATGAAGATTTATATAAGAGGTTTCCCTCATTTTTATGATCATATTTCAAATTTCTCTGTTGTCCATAATTTTGAACTGAACATTTAGGCTCGAAGAAACACTTTGAGGATATTATTTTAACCACTTATGCTATAAAAAAAACCTGATCGAAGTTGCAACTTTTCTGTTAAATTTTTCCCCAAAGCCTCAATATTAAATTTGTGTATTTTTTTGCTTAAATACTGAACTATGGTAATTCCCTTAGCTGTGATTTTTCATTTAATTTGAACTCGAGGATATCATCATTTCTCATTTCCAGTATCACACCTTTGCATCAGCTTGAATATTTCAGCCTTATTTGTTCCATAGAAAAGTGAAGTGCTATAGTGCTAATGGGGACCTTATAATCAAACATTGAGATAACTTGCAGCTATTATTATGACTGTATTGTTTTTCTTCATGAAAGTACATTTCCTATCATTTATATCATTTTTTAGCATTCAGCATCTTGAAAAATCAGTAAAACATACAAACATGCAAAAAGTATATATTTGAACAGTAGATTACTGAGTTTAGGTGGTGGGGGGAGATGGGGTTCCCAATATTTCAAGAAGTATTGAAAGTATGTCGAAAATTGATATATAAATTAATTAATTAAAGTTAGATGCGCCAAATGTTTCTTTTCTACATAATATCACATGTTGCCCAACTTCATTATCCACAATATGTTGAATTAGCCCTCTGCTGCCCCTTGAGTATACACAAGCGAACATGTACTTTTATTGTCTAATAAATCTAGGTAGGCATGAAAAAGTAGAACATTCCTGGCAAATAACTATATTCAATTAAATTCTACATTAAAACAGGAAAAAACCAAAGAAGAATAGCAAAAATTCACCAACAATCCAAGAAATATATTTTACTGTACACTAGTGCTGTCATAATGTGTTGATTATCGCGATATCTCAGACATGAAATATGCTTCTTAGCACATATCGCGATACCAAAAACTCATACAGTACTAACAAATTTCGCGCAACTAGGCTACTACTTTGTACATTATGGTACTAACATTATGGTAATAAATCTAAAAGTCAAAATAGGCCATATGATTGTTTTTGAATAAGCTTTAAATATGTGCAAAAATATCGTGATACATAAAAAACTAATTAAAAATCATGCTCCGTCACCCCACACTGGCATGGTCCAATGTAAGTTTGCAAAAACAACGAAAAATTGGCCCAGAACATGCCTCTCACTTCAATGATTCATGGTCATGTTGGCTGATTTACCAAACGTGCACGCGATATGCGTGATGAAATCTAGAACATAATAGTCACGCGATCATGTCATCTGCTAGATGGAAATCATTTTTTCTTGTGTTCATCAATGCATTCATGTATACATAAAAGAAGTAGTGATATTAACAATTTGTGTCACGAGCCAGTTTTCTTGAATAATATCATGATATACCAATATATCACGATATTTTTCTCCACGATATAAATTGATATGTAATATAGCCATATCGTGACAGCACTAATGTACACCCACTTGTAGGCTTGTTTAAACCTGCTAAGCTTTTACAAAACTCTCCATCAAACCCACTCAAATAGCTACTCATTTCCGCTCCAGGGTATTCTTGAAACTATGAAATGTATTCATTTATTTGCCATTACAAGTGTGGAGCCACATTAGGGTGTATTAATTTGGACTTACTAAAACTAATTGTTTAATCATCCTCATCGCAACTGTGGAGCCAGCTTCGCGGAGTACTTAAGTGTTGCATCCAGTATTCTGCAGTTACTCCAAACAAATTAGTCTAACAGTCCAGAACTCCATTTCAATATTGCTTTATACCAATTTGCCACTTCTCATCTCAGTTGGCTGTAGCAGTATGTATAATGCCCCTTGAACTTGAAGCCAAGCATAACCAGGGCTTGTTGTTTTTGACAGAAAGAGCCCTTTACATGCTTATGTGCTTTTACTGTCATTAGCAAATACCTTCAGAAAAATAATTCCTCAAGTCTGGTTACCCCACCATTGTCCGTCCGTGAGCAGTTTTAAGATAAGCATGCTAGAAGTTTGCTGCTCAGCTTCCATAATTTCTCATTTTGTGCGGCAGAAATGTTGGATTGATCTCTCAAAAACTTATACAAAAATATTTACTCAAGTGTCCATTGAAGTGATCTCGAGGAGCAGGGGCTCAGTCAAGGTTTGTGCAGAAAAAAAGAGGGTCTTGTCATTTATCAGAATTAATTATTAAAAACTTCATTGCAAGTGATTGGATTAGAAGTGAGGAAGTGCTACCGAGGACAGCTTTTAAAGTGTAATTGCTTATCAAAAAGAGTTCTGAATTTTGCATGAAACAGAGATAAACTTTGAGATTATTGTATCTAATTTTCATTTTATATATCATTGATTTATTTGTTTTATCATGTTTGTGATGTAGTAATGAGAAAAAATTTATAAATCTTTATGCAATTCTTTAAACTTCTTTTCAATATAGTTATAAATTGGTACTTGCTGTGCATGGATTAGTTTATTTGGTGACTGTACTCCCTTACCCAGCTATACATTGCAGGGTCTGAAATTATAGATTAGATCCCGTTATTCAAAACGAGAAAAGGTGTATGATTGAATATAGTGGCATGCGACCCCTATGGACCATATAGTACCTGTGTGACCCATATAGCTCAACTGTAAATGTGAAGGCTGTCTGAATTGATCAAGCGTTCCGAAGGAAGCATTACTATTATTTTTAAATACTGCCATGCTTCAACAATTTAGGTCTTGCAGCAGATGTCCTAGCTTTTCCATACAAGACCAACTCAATCAACCCATCTGGTGGAGTAATCATGGATTACTAAAGACAAAAATAAGGTCATATGGATTTGCTTAAAGAGGAATAATGTATAAGGATATTGTAAAAGTTTTGAACTTAATATGGCTTATGAAGATGTAAAAATAATCCTTTCAAAGAAACATATTGCAAATGAAATGTTTGAATTAATTGTTTATGGCAAAAAGCATAGCTTATTGTCTTGTTTAAGCAAGTTGTCTTTCAGTTATTGGGCAAAAATGCCAGCATTGTTGGGTGCATCTTAACAATCTTGTGAATGACCACATTTATACTCATGGCCCGCCCCGCTGTTTGTTTTCTCCTCACAGATCTAGTGTTACATTGCCTCAAAACTTCCTTAATATGAAGACTAACAAGCAATTAAAAATGAAGTCAAATTGACTTTTCATATTCTTTGAAAATTATCATGTGAATTATAATAAAAACTCATATACTGTATATACACATTTGTGCAGGAGTGCAACTCTATTAGATTTGATAATGTAATTTGATAGTTTTAAATTCTAGTATTTATTTAATGAAAGAGAGAAATTGACTGTAATCTTAGTTTCTTTAATTCTTCTTTGATACCTACAAAAATTATTAGAATTGACAAAAATATTTCTTTCTGTCTTTCTAGTAATAAACAGCTGGAGAAAATCATGCATGTGGTAAAGAATTTAAAGAAAAAAATATATATCATCAGTCTCATCCTGTATAGTGCAGGAGAGGGCCATAAAAACAAGGAATAGAAAACTGTTTGTGTTATGGAAACAGATATGGAAGCATAATACATGCATTTTAAATTTTAAATCTATACATATACCTTCAATGATTCTTAGCTATAGTTATGATACACTCCCTTTAATGTATACTTGAAGTAGAGGCATATTATTAGTCAACTTGTTAGACGTGAAGCAGGTAGGCATTTTACAAATTTATGTTTGTAAAGGAAAGTGATATATTGCCCAACATACAGGGAGGTTTCTGAAGCCTAACCCTAAATCTAACCTGTTAGGGTGTGGATGGTTGGCTTCAAAACTGTCAAATCCTCCCTGTATGGTGGGTAATATATCACTTTCCATTTGTAAAAACAACATTTTGTCACTACAGATTTCAAGGAGTACTTGAAATTATACTTACAAAAAATCTTGCATTCATATCACATATGTACATGTTTCATTCATCTAGTCTTTCTGCAGATTTGTATTGCAAACATTTGAACAAAACAACTGCAGGATGTCTGTATAATCTCAGGTATTTAAAAAGGTTACTTCAAATTGAACCTCACCCTAACTGATGTCTGTTGTTTGTTTAATCTTAATATGCAAGATTTTTGTGTCATTCTCAAAAACACTAAAAGAATTTGTACAGCTTAAAATGCCCATGCAACTTGTGAATAATTTCTTTGCAAATGATGACAGTTTTTATCATTAAGCAGTGCAATCAGTCAACTAACTTCATATTTGAAATAATATGTAAGTGTCTGTTGCTGTCATTATGAAGAAAAAGTGCACAATTAAAGGTATTGTGAAAGTGCTTTTCCCGTTTATGCATTACTAACATTTAGAAAGAGGGTCAGTGACGTAGTGTTTGCACTCATGGCCAATTAAGCATAAATATTAGGACATTACTTTCAGGAATAATTTGTTATTATAACTACACTAAGGCTAGCAGCGATTTCTAGAGGAAGACGGCATTGTCACATACAGTGGTGAGCTTATACTTTCTCATCGAGCTAATTACCTAGTGCATAAATGTTTCAGACCAGATCGCCTGCATACATTTCTGCTAGGTGTCTTTGTGTATCTCTCCAAAATTGTCCGTATTTCAAAAGATCTATAGTCTAAATGTTTAGGGTCTGACTAGTGGAAGAGGATATTAATACATGTAGATTCCTTTGGGAAGTGACCAAACTCTCCTTTTGAAACATCGTTGATTCCAGGAAGGGCTTCAACGTAGTGTATGTTGGGGAGGGGGTGGGTGTGAGGAGGGGGTGGGGGCGAGGTTTGATGCTTTTTAATGCAGGTTTGTTCTGGCCCTCATAATTTTTTAACAGTAAACAGATGCAAGACTGAATTTTTCTCTATGAATATCAAAAATTATTGATGTCCCAACCTTTACAGAAATTTTAGCTTGCAGCATTCATGCAACAAGCTAACACTTCTAGCTTACACAAGCATGCTGCAAGCTTGTGCAAGCATGCTGCAAGCTTGCACAAGTGAGCTGCAAGCTTACAGCAAGCATGCTGCAAGCTAATATTTGAAACAAATACTAGCTTGCTAGTTTATGCAAGCTTGCGCAAACTAGCATAAAATATATGTTAGCTTGCGTTATGCTCGCTTGCACAAGCTTGAAAGTTTTTGTTAGCTTGCGCAAGTTAATTTTTTTAATGTTAGCTTGTTGCAAGCATGCTGCAAGTTTGTTGCTGCAAGCTTGTTGCAAGCTCATATTTTTGTTAGGAAAACAAAACAATAATATTAAGATTTGAATATTTGTTAATAATAATCACCTTTAAAAGTGTATGTACATGAAATTAAAGTGTGTTTAGGAATTTAAATTTACCTTTTTCTATTTCTCTTTCTCTCCACATGTTCATCTTTCTATCTTGCAATTTGTAGGTAAGTCTAAACAAATTTTAAATTATATTTTACATTACATTGACATAATCACTACTAACAAGAACAAAATAAGTTAATGGGTCACCAACAAATCAATTTCTATACTTCAAAACTAAATTAAGTCTTTATTTTGAATTCTTACAAAATCAAAATTCTTTAAATTTCTCCCAATTGTTTTTTTTTTTAATTAAATTGTTTTTTTATTTTTTATTTGGTCAAAGGAAAACTTTTACAACTTAGTTGAAGAAGTTTGACTTGGATAAAGAAAGCTTGCAATTTGGTCGAAAGAGTTTGCTGTGACCAACTAAACATGCAACTTACACAACTTAAAATCAAGTCTGATGCAAATCTGGAACATTCGTTTGATGCATGAAATCTATCGACTTATTGGAAGGATAGTTCATCTGGTGCGGATGAGCGGCAATTTATTACATTTCCTCCATGTCATGCTTGTTTGAATGATCTATTGATTATTACAAGCATATTTTCACACATTGAGTGACAAAGCATAAGATTTGTCACTGCCATAGTCATCTGACCTTCTCCATGTGGATAACTTGATGTTTAATTTGCTGCATACACATACCACTACCTCATTCCTTTATTGCATGATAGTATATGAGTGCTAGATCATTCCGGAAGGGAGATGGGGGGGGAGGGAAACTTAAAAAAAATAAAAAAATGTTTAGTCCATTTTCTTTTTTTTTTATAGTAAAAAAAGATCCCTACACTACAAAAATGGTGCAAAAAAGGCACCTACTCGGGAAGCATATATACCGTACATATGGAAGTGCCCCCCCTCCCCCCAGGGAGCATTCCTGACTGGTTGTTAAACCATGGAATCTGATCAACAATCTAAAAGTAAAATGGCTGACTCATCCATACTTTAAAGCAAATGTGGATTGTAGGACATCCATAAAGACAAACTGAAATGTTGTCAAGGATTCGCACCAAGACTATACATCACATTGCATGTTTAGTGCTTCCTGTGGTGTAATTTATAGACACTCAAAAATTAATTTGAAGTTTTGAACTTTTAGCCATAAGTGGGACACCAATCAAGGAATAATATCCCTTGATTATAAAGGGAGTGCCTCTTCCCCATTCCTACGTAATTCTGTCCCCTTCTCTGTCTCGTCCTGAGGGCTTTATGTATTTGAATATCCGTCATGCAAAGTTGCTTAGGCTCTGTAATTGTTAGTTGTCATTCCACTCTCAAGTACGCAAGTGCTCCCTTTGGGGTGTATGTTTTATTTTGATTTGTCATCTACCCTGGAGTTGTTGACAGGGTTAGGTCAGTTTGGGAATTTTAAACTCTGTTTACTGATGCAAGTATTCAAATTACAAATAAAAATAAAAGTTATTTTACGCTTAGTGCCTATGGGACTACATTTACCCTAAATGTTATTTAGAAATTAAAGGTACACACAATGAATGTGACTAAATTGTATCATTCTTATAAAAAGATTGATTTAATCTTTGAAAAGTTTTAGTATTAGCTTGTTTATAAACTTTATGGTGCTGAACTGCAATTGGTTATTAGAAAATATGATAGTCAACAAGTAATTTTAAGAGACTTTAAAATGCTAGTTTATTCTGATCTGTTTCCTACATTTATACATTGATGTGATATATTCCTTATACCAACGAATCATGGGTTTGGTATCTATGTTTAAGATAAGTTATGTCCTTAAAATTTTGTTTTTAGTTGATTCATTAACATACATGCATTGTGCGGCATATCTTGAATTTTAATGGTAATGTTATGTCAATAGTTCCTGTTCTCACTCAGATGGTCAGTTATTCAGTTATTACAAAATGAATTATAAAGAAATTATTTGTACTCAAACTAATCTTATTCTTTCTGGACCTCCTCCCCCTCCCCCTCCTATCCCTCATTCATCCCTCCTCTCTATATCACTGGAAAAGTGCAGGACTGACATTTGCACAAAACTTCTTTTTTAGGATTAAGTTTTAAAGAATTGAAGGAAAAGTTCTAAGAAATATCCAGAAAGATATTTATAGGTTAAATGTGAAAATCAATGTTCAAGCATCTCATGAAAGATTCGCGCCATTACATCAGTGATGTTCTGATTCTCCACATGTTGGAAAATAGATCATCTCAAGTGCCACCAAAAATGTATGCATTCGTTTATACAGTGTATGATTATACATATCATATATTCCTTAATAAACGCCCTTGGGGGCATTACATTTTCAAAACATATCTCAGCTTTTTTGAAACATTTTTGTTACTTTATTCCGTAACCTTTTTTCTTTTTTGTGTAATTTATTTGGCGCATCAGGAAATATTTGTATTTGTTTGTAGTGGACAAAACAATTGAAGCATTTTGTCTGTGTATTTCTGGGGTCAGTTCACAACTTTTAAAATGGGCGGGTCTTACAGGTCTTACTCTTAGCCTAACATGATAGTCAGTGAGAAAGCCTAATGTTGTGTTGTTGTTCTGGCCACTCGTGTACTTTTGTAAAGTGAATTTTGTTTACAATCTATTTAATGTTTCCAGATAAATTTACACATTGAAAAGGTTTATGTTTATGGGGATTAGATTATAATAGAATCTGTGCAAAGTCAGTTCTGTTTATGCTGATTTTCAACTGTAGCATTAGGCCTAGTTTTCAGGGATACCCTGAGTTTTGAACAAAGGTTGATTGTCACCGCAAAAAAATGGGGAGGGGGTGTTTATTAGAGGGGAGAGTGTTTACAGTATACTGCACATATATGTACAGTATATGTATAATCGTACACTCTATGTACACAGATTATTCTGGGAATGGTTTAACATGACACAGCGTATACACTATTTTAGGAAACATCGAGTGAGGGTGCTGCAAGAAGCAATGTCGTAGATGTCAGGGCACAATATTGGCATGTTAGAGGATGGCTAGCTGTTACCTTTATTTAGACCTTTCACTCTTCTTTTCATTATTGCAGTGACTGTAATAAGAAAGAATTTTATCCAGACTCCAAAAAAAGCTCTCTCAAAATCACAATAATGTTTGTTTAAAAATTCATACCACCTTAAGATGGAAAGTGGATTATTAAAGAATTTTCCTCTCTCCACATGAATTTTTCAACAAAGAGAACATTTGTTTGATGAACTCTGAATTTCATGCTTGTCTCCAGGTATCAAATAATCATTATTACCCTAACAAGGTTGTTATTGATATTGTCTACATGATGGAATGCAGGGACAATTATTTTTCTCTGCTTTGATCAAAATATTTTCATTTTGTCCAGATATGTGTTAGTTTTGGATTGGTTGCTTTCATTGTTTGGAAAACATGCAAAAAATCTATTAATTGTAAAAAGAGTGTTAGGTTGTGAAGTATTTTATGTTTCAAAATGGCCTCGTTCTTTCACTACATGTGTTTAAGCTTGAACCCTCAGAAAGTAAATAAATGATTGATCTTTCCTGTAAAATACATGTGGTAGAATGTGCAAAATATAACCCTTACTCTACCAGGGGTTTGAAAATGTGAGCCAAATTTGTGTAACTTATTTTTTCATATGAATTTTTGACAACTTTCCTTTCATTTTCTTTCATTAACAATTTGGTTCTAATGGAAGCTAAGATATGGATCTTTTGAGTAGTGAAAGCAAAATTTTAAAAAAGTGAACAAATATCTGCAAATTTGGTCAAGAAATGGGCCAATCTTTGCACGAGTATAATATTTTTTGTGAATATTGAAAACAAGAGTTTTGTGTAACATATTTAGATTCTTTATAAGTTTTCCTTAATCTGTCTCACCGGAGGCCCGAACCTGGTGCACTCGTGTGCTAGTATGCATTGATAACCGCTACACTATGTAGACATTATTTACTCAAAAGTGAAATTTAATTTTATAACTGTGGATCAAAATAGGGGAATTGCCTTTTATTTATTTATAAAATGAAAGGAAATTTCAAGCAGCTTCGAATGGTGGTTGAATGAAGCATGGGAGATGTACAGTTTTGGTGCACGATGTTTTGAAAAAATAGTGTCAAAAATGGCAAAAATTCATGAAAATTTAGAGAAGTTTCCTCAGAAAAAAAAAAAATTGCAGATAGGTACCGGTATAATACAAATTCGACCAGAAATCAATACTATCATGTCTTAGGACTTGCGTGCTTGATTTAGAAGCAGAAATATGTTCTTGAAGTTTGGTAACTTAAAAAAACAAAAAAACATTTTCTGTCAAGTTTTTAGCAATTTTTGAGTTGTACCTACTTCTCAAGCTACTTTTTCTCAAAAATCTTTAATATAACTCCTATAAAAAAGTCACATTTTGTGAAATACATATTCCAGTACTTTGATTTGATACTAAGATTACTCATACAGAATTTGAGGAAGGTCCTGTTTTTACTTTTAGAAAAAGGTAGTTTAAAAACGGCGATATTGCCGCGTGGTAAAGGGTTGAAAGAATATTCTGTGTTTGGAATTTATGTTCGAGTTGTATGTGAAACTTCAAGAAAAATAGGTAGAAAAATGTTGTGGTGAAACAGAAGTAAGTCCATTGGGTACCGCTGGTACCCCTTCTAATAGTTACGAAGGAAAAATTGGAACAGACCATTTAGAAATTATGAAAATATCACTGAGGCAATTTAGGAGCCTGTCCTGCCCTAATTCAAAGTATCTAAGTTTATAGAAGACTGTCCAATCTGATTAGAATCACCATCCCATGTATTATCCACCAGCTTCATCTGTGTTCTGTGTCGTATGACCGGCCTCCTCCCCCTTCTTTTTTTCTTGGATCAGCTCCTGTGAAAGAAAGTCATTGACTCTGTGTCATTGACTCTGTATCTGTGTCCCTCGCTGTGACTTTCGACAAATCATATGCCTTCATACTGAAAAATGTTTTACCTTCTACCATGGTTTTCCCATGTATACTGTTGAGTACCAGAGGCTCAGGAAGTGGGGAGGCAGTGGGGCAAACTGCCCTCGAGCAAATTTCACCTTCGTGATTACATGCTTTCTGCTTGGTTGGGAGGTTAAATTAAAAATTATTAACATAAAATTGAAAAATGTGGTAAAATTGTTGGATATTTTGGGAAAATTTTCCAAAACTGGCCAAACTTTCCCGAAAATTGACCAAAAATTGGCAAAAATTTCCCCTGAAAGCCAGAATTTCCGGAAAACTGGCCAATTTCCGGAAATTTACGATTTTTTTTTTTCCTTCAGAAATTGAAGGGGATTTCCCAATGGGCAGCATTTTTTAATGGAAACTTAATTTACCAGTGCAAATTTCTCCACTTGTTTGGGAGATTTTGTCCCTCCTGACATGATCTTATAGAGTATTGAACACTTCTATCCCAAGAAGATAATCAAGGCTTAAAGTCAGCAAGAAAATGAGGATGTATTTTTCTTGGGTCCATAGAATAATAAAGTGTTTCTCTTGTATGCGATGGTACTTTAAATCTCTCTGATAAGCATTTTCAAAAACTCTTTTGAACTAATGTATCCATTTTTTTGAAATATTAGTATTTCTTGCAGGTTTGTGATGGCAGGTAATGAATTTGTCGAACCCAAGAAGTGATCATTTGTAGTGAAAATTCACACAAATTTCAAAAAATGAACGCCTTTTATTTTATTTCATATGGGGACATGATAAACTTTTATTTCTGAAAAGTCTGTGTGTATTGTGGTATTGAAGTTATTCTCAAGAGTTTTTAGTTGACTTACATTATTCGATATGCAAAACTTAAATTAGGAAAAGCATTATATATCACTTGAGAGAACTTCATAATTAATTCATTTGTGTTTAGTGAAAATAATCAATTTTGATAGAAATTGGATTTTTAGAACAGATCAACAAGTAATATTAATTTCATGATATTCTGGTGAAGTCTTGAAGAACAAAAAGAATTGTATAAAAATTAAAATTACAAGTGCTTTTATTCTTTCCTGTTTTTGTTGAGAAATTTGATCGAGTTGGCCATCTTAATTTGATGAGAGTTGCATATGACATGCTTGTTTTACTCTCAAATGTGATACTTGTACATACCGAGAGGCATATCAGCTATTTGTTGACTAGCCATTGTCACGATGGTGTGCACCCTGTATTGTACACTAAACATTTTGATATTAAAAGAGATTTTGATGTGACATTAAAAGATATTTTGATGATTTTGATGGAACTTGATTTTTACAACACAACAGTATTAATTAGAAAAATTCTGGTTAAGATGATGAAAAAGCTTAATTCATTCTAGAAATAACTTTAAATAGAGGGATTTCATCACGTGATTCTATCTCAACTGGCAACCATTTTGCAGGAGAAGTGTCATTGGGTTTTGGGCATCTTCACACAATTCACTTACATCACACGTACAACAAACATACTGCATGCTAACCTACCTACCATTTCAGCGAATTTTACTGATTGCAGTCTTTTATTTGCTTCCGATTTTACTTCATACCTTCCTCAAGTTTTCACCAGTTATACAAATAGTAACTTTTACGTGAACGCCAGCTGATTGTTCATTATACTCAGACAAAGCCTACATACCTGATATAAAGTGCTAGCTGCAAATCCTAGTGGAACCATAGGTTGAAAGCCGTCGCATCGTACAGCATGCAGAAACCTACTTTGAACATCAATCAGGATTAGATGGAAATCAAGAAAACATTATTCCTCGGCACACATCTACAGTACAAGTGCAACCTACCTACGGCATACCAAGATTCCAGCATAATTATCTTACAACAATAATTTTATACAACAACATGCAAACATATATAAGTTTAAGTGTATAGCAGATGACAGTGTTCTCGCTCTACAAAACGACGATGTAACCAAAGTCATGTGACCTCATGATGTCACCTGAACATATAAAAAAATAAAGTTTCCTTGCCCACAACTTGAAAATGCAACTACAACCTGCTACATTATTTGCATATATTGTATAAAGGTACCTCGATTACCAGCTCAATATACAGTGTTGTTCATATTGATTTCAAGCGCATCCTTGTGACAAAGTCTTAGAGATGTTATTTCCTGTCTGCAAAAGGCATCTCATCTTGTGGTAATCACGTTGTTAATGTTTGGAAAACATTTTGCTCCTGAGTGATATTTTCAGAAACCAAGGAGTTAATAATAGCAGGCAGAAAGAAGAATAACATAAAAGTGGTTCTCACATTGCCTAGTATGTGGGTAGTGTTTCACTTCTGAGCATGACTATGACTAGACAATGACTTCCATGATGAAATTTGGGGCATAGTTTTTACCCTGTGTAGGATGGACTTTTAAAGTGGTGTCTGGTGTGGATATTTGTAGTAGCAAGACTTGGCTCGGTTGCTGAAGAGTCATTGAAAGTTGTTATTAGTGCAGAACTACTGTATACCTTCTTAATTGAGATGGAAAGTTGTTGTTGTGTGAGGGGCAGATAATGTGGAGATGTTGTGATGCATTACAGTGCATCAGAGAGTATTCCTGTAAAGTTTAGGTTTTGTTTATCTTGTCTGGTGGGAGGGGGAGGGGGAGGCACTTCCACATGTGAGGTATATATATATATATATATATATATATATATATATATATATATATATATATATATATATATATATATATATATATATATATATATATATATATATATATATATATATATACACATATATATATATATACCATTAGCAGGTGCCTTTTTGCACCATTTTCATAGGGCAGGTGTCTTTTTTAGTGAAAATTTACACAAATCCTTTTTTTTTAAAGTAAAATAAATATATCATTTTCGTAGTGCATGTCCCAAAAAAATGAGGTTTTACTGTGTTAACTTTGTACTGCTGGTCCAGTTTTGCAATATTTTTGTTGAATACTCATACTGCAGGTATCAAAATTGACTTCTTTCATACTGCGGGTATCAAAATTGTATAATTTCATACTGCAGTTACCAAAAAATATGTCATACTGTGGGTATGTTTTTCAGTTGGTGGGCTGCACACCCCTACCACTTTTAGCATGAAGTGCCCCCCGGGCTTGTCTGTTGCACTCAAAAGTGTAACTGGAAAAGGGAATTTATTCTGAGTTTGTTTACTGCTTGCATTAGTGTTCCAACGATTACACTGTAATGGGTTCTGCAGATTACTGATCATATTTTGTCATAATTGGCCCGATCCGATCCGATTTCCAACTACTTTTTATGATAGATAGTCCTAATTGTGAAGATAGTCCTAATTGTGATTAAAACATGCTGTGGGCAGTGCAAGTGATCATAGATAATTAAGTAAATCAACATGATATTAATGAGGGGATTATGTGTTGAAAAGTAAAAAAAAAGATACATTTTTCGACATTAACATTATATCATTTTTTTAACATTTAAAAAAGAAATTGAAAAAATTATGAGAAAAAAATTGCAATAAATTGGATCGGCAATCCATTGGTTTTTCACCAATCCCAAATATGCTGCTGATCAGTCATAATTTATCATTGGAAAATTAAATTGTTGGTATTAATGTTGCAATTAACACTGACCGTGGATGTGAGAAATGTAAGTTACACATGATGTTATTGTGGGTACTGATCAAATTTGAAGTGTTAACAACAACTTGTTTTCATGATATTGAGGCTACAGTAGGTGATGCGCGTATAATAATGAAAATAGTATTGATGATAATGATACTGTGGTCTTGTCCATTAATAGTGGTCTTGTCCACTAGTAGTGGTCTCATAAATCCAAATAGTGGTCTTGTGAACCAAAAATAGTGTTGTGGAACTTAGTGTTGTTAACGTATTTAGTGTTGTCAACGAACCTCTAGTTTGAAGCCTTAATAGCGCCATCCCCATAAATAGTGGTGTTGTGAAAATCCCTTAAATTAAGCCATGGTGGTGAAGACTAATGATGATCATAATGATGATACTGATCATATATATGATCATTGTAGAGACTGATGTTAAGGGTGCTGGTGATGATGGTGTTGGTGATGATGATGATGGTGTTGGTGATGATGATGGTGTTGTATTGGTGATGATGGTGATGAAGATGATGGTGTTGGTGATGATGATGATGATGATGGTGTTGGTGATGATGATGATGGTGTTGGTGATGATGATGATGGTGTTGATGATGATGGTGTTGGTGATGATGATGATGGTGTTGGTGATGATGATGATGGTGTTGGTGATGATGATGATGATGGTGTTGGTGATGATGATGATGGTGTTGGTGATGATGATGATGATGATGGTGATGATGATGATGGTGTTGGTGATGATGATGATGGTGTTGGTGATGATGATGATGGTGTTGGTGATGATGATGATGATGGTGTTGGTGATGATGTTGGTGATGATGATGATGGTGTTGGTGATGATGATGATGGTGATGATGGTGTTGGTGATGATGGTGTTGGTGATGATGATGGTGATGGTGTTGGTGATGATGATGATGGTGTTGGTGATGATGATAATGATGATGATGGTGTTGGTGATGATGATGATGGTGTTGGTGATGACAATGGTTTTGGTGATGATGATGATGGTGTTGGTGATGATGATGATGATGATGGTGTTGGTGATGATGATGATGATGGTGTTGGTGATGATGATGATGGTGTTGGTGATGATGATAATATTGATGATAATGATGACAATGACAGTGACTGATGGTGGTGATGATAACAACAGCGAAAAACAATATTAGTGAAATTCTGCAAGATAAAAGGGGCCAAGAAGATAATCATCACAAGAAGATGAATATCAGGTGAGAGGAAACAAGAGATGATTTACAACTTCAAAGATCAGAAAAGGTGGAGAATATAATCTCATCATGTCTCCTTTTTATTGAATAATTGTTACTAAAATGTTATTTTCCTTCTCTTAAGGTATTTCTGTTATCAATCCAAGGTCATACTGCTTTATGGAAACCAATAGAAAGATTCATTTGAAATTATAAATAACACTCTTACCTTAGAGGCTGTCAACTTTAAGGGAGCTCAATGTTACGATGCCATGATTAAACACATTGATAGTTTGCTATTAAAAGTCTTAACCCTTTTGATGGGTTCAAGCATTTTCCAGTGACTGCTTGATTCCAATGTGTCTATTTCAAATAGGATCAGAATATGATAGTTGGGGCACTCTAAAAGAATGAATATATTAATACAAAGAAACAAATAGAAAACACTTCATCTAGAATTTCTGTCGTTTGACATATTGTTCACCCAAGCCCTTCAGAGTTTTTGTATGGTCAATAAAAAAGAAAATGTCTGAAATTGGATCTCTTTTAAGTGTCAAAATTGTAGTCTTCATATAAAGGTTGCATACCATCATGACAAGGGCTATCAACCATCAGCTGATATTCCTCAGCATAATATTCCTCCCAGCATGATATTCCTCCCAGCATGCAACATTATTAAAGAGAACTGTATATTTTAGAGTAAAACAAGGGTGTCATTTATGCAAATGCTCATCCAATTAATATGGCCATAATCTTTGTTAAGAAAATTTGTATCTTGAGAAATCAACACAATTTACCTGGAGAAAAAAGATTCAACTTCAAGGTAGGGATCAATTTCCTTTTGTTTTTAGGAAATTAAAACAAAAGCAAACACTTAATGCAAAAGCTCATCTAATTAAGATGGTCAGTTAGATATCAAGATTTGTTTAAAAAATTGTTATCTTGAGAAATCAACACAATTTACATGTTGAAACACTTTGAAGAAAGATTGAAATTCCAGAGAAGGATCAATTTTGCCATTTTTTAGCACCATACTAACAACTAAAATTAAAATTGCTATAAGATTTGAACTTTCTGTCATTAAAAGTGTTGCTTGATAGTTCAACTTTTTTGATAATCGAACAGATTTTCAAGTTATCAATCTTAGTGTGTGTGTGTTTTTTTTTTAGTGCTACCACTTTGAAGGAAATCACCCAAAATTTATGAAAATGTTTTCAGCAAATTGTTTTAGGAAATGGAAACATGGGACTATAAAATGTATCATAATACAGTTCTTGTCCTGCTTTTTTTTTTTTTTTTGTAATAATAAGTGCATTCTGTCCTTCCTTGAATATGTGTTATAGCAATTAAATCTGTTCTTGTAAGCTATTTTTTTAAATATATTATTTTTATTTTTGGTTTATGTAGCTTGAATAGTTAAAAAAAAAGTCAGTAATTTAAGGGCATATTTCAGGATATTATTTTATGAAGTTAAAGAGCACTTGACCAAAAATTGATGGAGTATTTCATTGGAGTCTCCAAAATAATCCATTGCAATAGTTTATATGTGAACACAATGTGTGTGTATCATAATCGGCTGGTTGTTAGTACTTAACAAATGCACAGGAAGTTTTATTTTGTAACTATTTTTTCTTGTAAACGTGGTCACTCAAAAAACTGCTTGGAGTTGGCATCTTTTCATGGTTGGAACCGTCATTTGGTAATAATTTAGCGGCGAGTTCTTGCGGCGAGTCTTCTACTGCCGATAGGCAAGTGTAACATTAGGACATGATATTTTGAAAAGGGATTTATTATTACGCTAATGCAACACTCCAATACTGATTGTCATATGTTAAGCCACAGCCTCCTAGGCTACTTTATTGGCTACAAATATCAAGCATTAAGTTTAACATAAGCCCAGTTTTGCCGCTTTCGTACGTACCCATACCATTGTCTGCAGAAGTTACACGTATGTACACAAGTAATTAATGTTTGAGAGCACTCGGCAGTGAACAAACTCTTTGAGATTAAATCCATGGAAACATGGATCAATTTGTCACTAAAAAGGCGCCCTCACTTTTCGGTTGAGAGCTCCTTTAGGAATGGCTTTATAATGTTTCATATACAGAGGTGGGGATGTCTGACCAGGGTTTATGTTTTATCTGAAATGATGAATAGCTTGTCATCATCTTAGCAAAATGGCAGCCTCTTTGGTACTTACAAGATATCTCCAAAGGAAAAAAGCAGCCCCCACTTGGAGATTGCATTTGCATAGTAAAAAGACAGAAAAAAAAAACTTGAATTACAATATTACACGTTTAATTTTTGAGAGCAAAGAAATAATTTATATTTTTTTGTGTTTAATTTTTATACATTAATTCATTTTCTACCTCTCTCTGTTGTAACTCTTCTTACATGATTATTTTCGTTTTGGAGACTGAAATACTGACAACGACAAACTGTTTAAGAATACAATTAAACATCCTCTCTGTGGACCTTTTGCATCAAATTCACATTTAAGTGGTGCCATGTTACTAGTCTTTATCAAGTAAATATCTCCTGAAACTGTGACTTTTTATGTAGGGTACACGATGGCCTATGAACTGTAAAAATATTGAGGCCGAGCTGTTGCTAAAATTAAATAAGATACCTTCCTGATTCTAATTTTTAGAAACTGGTTGCCGTATTATTGTGCTTGAGTGGTTAGTTTTTATCCTGAGAGGCAGCACAAAAAACATGCAGACTGAAGGCTTTATTTGAAGAAGGGAAAAACAGTCCTTTGGGAGATAAAATGACCACAGTGTGCAATTACAGACACAGACTAATACAACATATTTGGGGGTTTGTAAATATAAGACTGTTTACTCATACTTCAAAACTTTTGAGAAAAGATTCAGGAAGAAAAATAGGAAGTTAACAATGAAATCTCTGAGAGAAGAAATAGTTAAAGAAAATTCTAATGATTATGTCAACTTTATAGTAAAAAAAGAGATAAATCAGGACTAGATGTTTGATATTAAAGGTTGTCACATGTTCTGCACTATGCAAAGCTTAATTTGTCAGAACATGTCTTTATTAAAACAGATAAATAAGCCTTTATTTTTGCATGATACTATCAAGCAGAAAAACTTTTTAACTTCAGAATTTTTTGTTGCTGGGGTTTGTTTTCTTCCCATTGTAACATGAATATTGTCTGTGTTGACATATACGTGCCCAGTTACTAAAGTTTCTTGTAACATCTGAAAGGCTTACTTGTGTGATGCTTTAAAAAAAGTGAAACATCAAAGGATTGCTTACTATTTAAGTTATTAAAAGTTTCTTTCAAAATCTGGTCTCACACCACATTTGTCGTAATAAAATCCAAGTTTTATTTTGATTTCCTTGTAAAGACTGGTGAACAATCCCCCTCCCCACCCCTAATATAGTAGAATTATTCACCTTTATTAGTATCTTTGAGGGTGGTTTATATCCATCAAAGATCTAAAAGAGGAATTCTAATCGGTGAAATTGTTGAAACAATTCTGTGTTACGAAAGAGATATTTTAGTTAATAAGCTTTTACAAATTTGCATTGAAATGTTTGCTTTCAAAAATGTTGTTCTTAGAAATGTTGTCTCAAATTGAACATTCTCTGATCCTTAAATTGAAGACCTAATATATTTTATTGAAATATAAAAATACCATACAATATTCCTAATGTTGGAAAAGATACTTATTTCAAGTATTATTTCCAGGATATTTTCATATAGTTAATGGTTGTGTATTAGATATGTACAATCAAGAATAAGATTTTTGAATGCTTTTGTTCATTATTTTGCTTCTTTTGAAGTCCTTCTTCATGAATGATGAATTTGCTTGACCACTGAACTTATCCATCAAGATCAATTGTGAATGCTTTATGATTGTTTACTTTCTTAAAAAATTCAAGTATTTTTTTCCCTGCACATTTATTTTCAAAACTTCACTTTTTTAAAACAAAGCAATGCATCATTTCTTGTCAAAAAACATGTAATAATAATAAATGAAATATAAAGCATCATGTTGATAGTAGTAAGAAGCATGCATGATTAGGCAAAAATAATAAAAAGCATTATTATTACAAAATTGGATCAAGATAGAACTTATTGCTAAACTATACACCAGCTTTTCAAAGCAGGAACAAGAGTCTAATTTCTTATCAAATATGCCCAGTTTATGATTTTTCATAAAAATCATTTTTCAAAATCATTTTCAACTCTCTTTAAATAAGAGAGACATTTGATAAAGCAATTTATAAAGCAATTGAAGATAAAATGTTGGGCATGGAAGATTATAAAATTTCTGTATGAATCAAACTCATCAATAATTCCAAATCAAATAACATAGTAATCAATATTCACCATCCTCCAGAATCAAAGCAATAATCAAATCACGCCAAAAGGATTGAAAAGGACAGGTCCAGAACAAGAGTTTTAGAGTTTCAAAATCAGAACTACAAAAAGAGGAATTACGTATTTAAGTACATTTGAATAATCCTCTTTTACTGTGTTCCTTCTTGAATGAATGACACACATAGCTGTCCATTGAATATACCCTGGACAACAAATTCATTCGTGCACTTTAGCTCCAGAAAATAAATAGCAGCAGGCTAAAGCTAGAAACTCTCTGTTCTTTGATTTACTTTTCAAAAAACTTCCAATTATATAAGCTCATGAAGTCAATATAATGGCACATTTGTAGCATTTTATCATGTTTTCCCTGAACAGGCCCTTTTGTAATCAGGTTGGTATTTCTTGTAATACTTAGGAGCATAGAATTTATATCTTGGAGGGTGTAACAAGCAATTTCCCCCTGTAAGTCATGGAAGCTCCCACATGTGTTTTATCCGTTATTGCCAGCAGTGGTTGCAGACTGTTTTTTCACTTAATTTCCCCGATTTTAATTGTAGTCCAAGATAATGACCACTGATGGGTGACTTAAATAGAAAGTCATTAGTGGGAAAGTGGAAGAAATACTCCCTCTGAGACGCCGATTTAATGTTCTCGTCTTTCCCCCAACCCATGGGGAATTTCCACACGGGGCATCATTTAAGGGATGACCGCATTTTTCTAAGTTGATCCATGGAAAAATAATTAAAATCCTGTCGATGGAGGATGCCATTGGTTGATATGAAGATTTTCTTTCTATTGAAAGTACGAATTAGCCAAATTTATTAAAGTGCTTTCTTTATAGGAATTTCTTTACAAGGCAAGGTTTTCTTCTCAGTGTGAACAATATGTGAGCAAATGCTTCAATGGTGTTTGATTATTAAGATAGGAACATATACAGAGAGACTTATTTTCTCTAAGTGTATGTTGTTCATGTGTATAAGCTAGGCTAGAGTAAGGTGTGATCAAGAATGAATACTTTAGTGACTTTCATCTAAGGTATATATGTTGGGAATACATCCACTTAGGGGGTAAAAATATTTTGAATTTTGTTAAAAGCCTATAGTTTTTGGAGTTATCCATGATGAAATTCCCAGTCTGTTCATGTATGTAAAATGTATGACTTAAGCTGGGGGCTGAGGGTGGATGGGGGGGTGGCTTCAGCCCCCCCCTCCCCAATAATTTAAGGTGAACCTGTTTTATCACGTTACCTGACCTAATTATTCCTCCAATATTGTTATCATATGTCACCTGACCTCATTTAGCCCCCCCCCCTTAAATTTTGAATGCTCCGTTGCCTCTGCTTATTAAGTTAAAGACATATATAACCATTGATGACTCCCAGAACATGTTTCTATTTAGAATGACCTGTTTGGAATGGATTATTATTGTTAGAAGTAAAACAAAAACAGTTTGTAGCTAACACTAGACCTTCAATTTGATTTAACAAGTGTGCACCTGTAAAACCCTTGCTTGGTTACAAACAGACAAAGATTTCAAAACAAAATATGGGAGAATTATGGCAGTTATTTAGAACATATGTGGTCTATCATCCTCCCCCACATACAATACTCTGCCTGATTTATGATGGGAAAATATTCAACTTCAAGAGTACTATTTTAAGACCTCATTGCAAGAAAATGGTCATAATTATATCTTAAATCTAGAGAAGAATAAGGGATGAAATATGGCATAAAAATACCTTAAGTGACACTCGTACAATAAACTTGCACAACTTTTTCTCCAATACTCAAAAGATTTTGGGTCATTCTGTGACTCCTGAGAATTAAAACAACTTTTCACCTGTTATACAATTGTGCCAATAGGTAGCCACTTGGTCCTCATAGGGAATGATGTTAAGAACGGATGTGTAGGACTGTATATGTGTTATGCTGACTAGATTGCAACATGTGATTTATCCTCCGGGGCTAACGATGACCAAAATATGGAATTCTTTCAGCTCACAAAGCTAGAAATATCTAGAGCAAAGTTTTATTAGAATTTTGCAAAAGTGTGATTCTACTTTTGGCATGAAGGCTGATATGTTTTGGGTTTGGATGAATAATTTTGTTTTAATAAACCACTATTCCAAAATTACTTGACCAGGATTTTGTTCCATTTATTGAAAAAATAAAGTATGTACTTTTGGAGGTAAAATATATAAAAGCTTAAAATTTGCACAGGAAAAAAACGTTTAGTTATGTTTTGTACTTTATTTTCTTGTTTTGATATTATCTACAAAACAGCTTATATTTTCAAAATGGATTTATATTGTCAAAATGGATTGGAATAAAGTCTTCACATTGCATTTATACTCCTATTTTGATACTTAATCAATTTGTACCAAAATAGCTAACACAATTTTTGTTTGCTTTTCTGGTACAGAGTGTATAAGTACAATAAAAGGAGTATAATGGTAATGTGAAGACTTTCTTCCAGTCCATTTTGACAATAGAAATCCATTTTGAAAATAGAAGCTGTTACAATAAACAGTGGTGTTTTGGAAATGTAATGTGAGCTTATGTGCAACTACAGAACAAAATTGCTGCAAATTACATCATAGTAAAACTTCTTAAGTTTATGAGAAAGACATACCAAAAGAAAAAAGTAGGAAAGGGGAGGGAAGGGGGTATTATAATCTTTTCATAAAAAATGAAAATATAAAAAATATTGACCATGTATAAGTGTGATCCAAGAATAGATTGAGCCATTCCTCTCTGACCATCTGTATATCCACTTGACCGGTACTTCATGTTTTTTCCATCATGTCCGTTTCTGCATTTTGACATCGTTTAAATTAAAATAGTGGCCCCCTTAGGTTATTGGTATACCACTTGTTACGTTAATTAGCCTTGTGCTTGCTGTGAAATAGATAGCCTATGGGGTCATATTTCACAATTTGGGGCACACATTTATAAAATGGCCAGGGATGATAGTTAAGAAATTTATACAAGATATTGTTTTACTGTTAATTGACCACAATTTTAGATAAAGTTTGTTGTGTAAGTGAAAATACATATCCTGGCTCATCAATGTACAACAACTATTTTGCATGAACTTTTCTCCATTAATTTTGTTCAATATTTCTATCTTTATTTCATTAGATATGTAATATTTTGATATTGATGTTGTGCGTGGTTTGAGTGGTCCGTGAAAATAAAGGAATTAAATGAGTGATACATCCTCTTCCACCTCTAATTATAATATTGTACGTGAACGAACTATTATTAGTTGAATCACTGTGGTGTAATATAGCAGTTATTAAGGAGGACTGATAGTGTGAGGGTGCCTTTTTGGTGAATTTCCCCAATATCTGTTGGCCTGATTTGCCTCCTAAAGTGGTCAAATGTTATGTATTATGAAGCTTAGGGGACTACTTGGTACATGTTGTTAGAAGAGATTTGTATCTCTCCACAAGAGTCAAAATGTTTTTGAGTCTCTAGAAAATTGTGCTTCTCACTGTTGCATCTAGTTCCCCTTCAAATATCGAGTTGTTGCATTAAGGGTAAATGTATTTACACATAGAAGCAGTTGAAGGTTTCAAAAATTTAAATAAGACCCCAAAAAGCATAAAAAGATTGTACTAGATTTGGTGACAATAATGGCCATTTTTAAAGGGTAAACCCCTAATTGTCTAATGTAAATCCTTTGTTTGGTTGTCTAGCGCAATTCAAAGCAACTGCTTCAGACAAAATGTTTTTCGATTGTCTGACATATATAATTTTCTTTATATTCAAGTAGTGAAAATTACTGAGGTGAAAAATTGTTTAAGATTTCATAAAAAACATTTGCCCCAAGCTTTTCATACATGTACACCACAAATTCTACAATATGGAATCCAAACTTTGATCAATTCCAAATCAGAACAGGAATTGATATAACCAGCTAAATATGACACTGAAAAATGGTATTGCAGTCTGAATGTCAAAAATTGTTCTACTGTTTAACTCTTTTTACCATGCTGATAAAATGAAAAATGAAAGTGACAATTAGGTCATTTTTCGATAGATTATTTGCATCTATGCATTATTTATACCTGAAATGTCAATTTTAACAGATAAGTTGTTTTTTTAAAACTTTTTTTATCATGTAAAATCTTAATTATTCTCACAATGCCCCAACGTTTTTTAATGCTAAAACATCTAATATAAAACATTATATCCTTTAATGCTAAAACATAATAACCCTTTAATGCAAAAACATTTAATATCCCTTTAATGCTAAAACATCTAACATCCTTTTAATGCTAAAACATCTAATATCCCTTTAATGCTAAAACATATAATATCTCTTTAATGCTAAAACATCTAATATCCCTTTAATGCTAAAACATCTAATATCCCTTTAATGCTAAAACATCTGATATCCTTTTAATGCTAAAACATCTAATATCCCTTTAATGCTAAAACATATAATATCCCTTTAATGCTAAAACATCTAATATCCCTTTAATGCTAAAACATATAATATCCCTTTAATGCTAAAACATCTAATATCCCTTTAATGCTAAAACATCTATATCCCTTCAATGCTTGAACATATAATACCCCTTTAATGCTAAAATATCTAATATCCCTTTAATGCTAAAACATCCAATATCCCTTTAATGCTAAAACATATAATATCCCTTTAATGCTAAAACATCTAATATCCCTTTAATGCTAAAACATATAATACCGCTTTAAATGCTAAAACTTCTAGTATCCCTTTAATGCTAAAACATCTAATACCCCTTTAATGCTAAAACATCTAATATCCCTTTAATGCTGAAACATCTAATATCCTTTTAATGCTAAAACATATAATACCCCTTAAATGCTAAAACATTTAATATCCCTTTAATGCTAAAACATATAATACCCCTTTAATGCTAAAACATTTTATATCCCTTTAATGCTGAAACATATAATATCCCTTTAATGCTAAAACATTTAATATCCCTTTAATGCTAAAACATCCAATATCCCTTTAATGCTAAAACATCTAATATCCCTTTAATGCTAAAACATCTAATATCTTTTAATGCTAAAACATATAATATCCCTTTAATGCTAAAACATCTATATCCCTGTAATGCTAAAACACCTATATCCTTTTAATGCTAAAACATATAATATCCCTTTAATGCTAGAATATCTAATATCCCTTTAATGCTAAAACTTTTAATATCCTTTTAATGCTAAAACATATAATATCCCTTTAATGTTGAAACACCTATATCCCTTTAATGCTAAAACACCTATATCCTTCTAATGCTAAAACATATAATATCCCTTGCATTTCAAACAATCATCAAGCCCTTAATGCAATGGGCATTCTCACATCTCAATTAAACAAAAAATTTAAGCAGAAAATACCTTCACTTCCAAACATGATTAATATATTGCTCCAAAGTCTTAGTATGCCCTTGAAAGTCATGCTGCATGCTGGGTAAAGTGAAATAGCCCTGAGATTTTCTTGTATCAGCAATTGCCAACCTCTCTTTTTTCATATAAATGGTGGAACATCAGGAGCAGAGCACTCTCTCTCTCTGGAGGGGTATTGTAAAATCTCTTTTTTTTTTCTTGTAAGTAACATTTAATTTGATGTGTAAGATTTTACACTGGATTATCTTAACATTTGGATGTGATGAAAGATTTCCACTTTATCTGTTGTTAATTTTTTCAGTAATTCTCTTTGGGAGCATGCTTTGGGTATATTGAAATGATATCATATTGATGTTTGATGTATAGTGACGTGAGGATGAGCTTAGTGGTAAATGATTGACTTTCATCATGTTCATAACAAACATTTCATTTCATAGATGCATTTTTGTTCTAAAATATAAAAAGGTTTTATTTGTTGATATTTGTTGGTTTGGCTACTTTGTGAGGGAAGGGACTTAAATAAGATCCAATAAGATTAGTATTTCATGTATGAAACATTGATATTATTACTGGCAAAAAGATCACTTTCATTGTGTGAAATAAGTTACAACCACAATCAAGCTCTGATATCAAATTTTCCTGTATTGAAGATGTATTGAAATGTCAAAAAGCTTAAAGGAAACATACAGTCTAATACAATCATTATGATAGAGCATACAATCTTAACCGACTGCCAAACACAGCAAGTCAAAATCATATTGCTATTAACCCTTTACAAACCAAAGGAACCCAGGTTCCACAAAGAACCCTGACCAACCAGAAAGAACCCTTTTACCTCTCAAAGAACCTCAAGGTATCTTAGGGTTCCACTGAGAACCTTGAAGAACCTAAAACCTTAGGCTTCCATTAAGAACCTTGAAGAACCTAATTCTAAGAGTGCATGGTACTATTAAGTAGTAGTATTAAAGTTTATAATAATTACACAAAATGTGTTAGATTGCTTCGGGAGTAATGAACCATGGTCAGTACATTTGTTATTTTCAATTCTATTATATAAAATAGGGATTATGTCAGACTTTATGTCTCTTTTGAGCATAGGTTTTGTCTGAACAATTGATTTATGAATTTTAAACAACATAATGTAAATGTTTTTCAAAACAGGGGCATATGTTCTGGTGCTCTACTGGTTTCTTTAGTTGATTACAACATGTGTGCATGTAAGTCCATTAATAATAATAATAAAGTACTTATACAGCGCCATTACTAAAAAGATATTCTATCGCGCTTTCCAATCAAGATGTAAAATAATAAAACACACTGAGAAACTGCCAAAAGAACCAAAGAAGAATCAAATTAAAAAATTATATAAAGGCCAGCTTGAAAAGGTGAGTTTTTAGGTTACGTTTGAATGAGATAAATGATAAATTAGACTTTACTGAATCGGGCAGGTCATTCCATAGTTTGGGACCGATGGAACAAAATGCACGAGAACCGAACGAAGTATGAGTACGGGGTAGAGAAAGAGGAGGATTACATGAGCTGCGTGTATTATATGTGGATTTACGGAACTGAATTAGCTGTTTGAGGTAGGCTGGTGCCTGATTATGAATACAATTAAAAACAAGACACAGAACTTTAAATTGGATATGTTTAACAATAGGAAGCCAACATAATTAAGTCAAAGTGAATGGAAAACAAACAAATATTAGTAGAAAGTTCCTGGAAGAGAGAAATGTGATTATTTTAGGGAACCAAGAAGAGTACCCCCCTAGTATTTGTAGATAAAGTGATCCTTTAGTACCTCAAATTATATGTGCAGTTTCTATCAATCATTGCACAACCAACTTGACCATGTTAACTTACACATGTCATATTTTTTCTACCCTAAGCTTTCTGTGCAGCTTGTGTAAGCTGGCTCCCTGGGGGTAAAAAATGGATGGAATTGGACACTCTCTTGTAGGTTATGACATACCCAATCTAATAATACTGCAGCCTTTTTATAGGATCTGTGCATGTAATATAAAATGTGTAAGTGTAATGTTTCATCAAATTTTCTTTTTTCATTCAACAACATGTCCATTCCATTTATTCTTGTAATTGTGTATGTTCGTTCTCATTTGTGGTGAGCATGCGAAGCATAATGCGATCCTATGTAATGCCGATTTTGTTTGTCTGGCCATCCGGCCATCCACAGTTTTGCCTGAGATTTCCTGTTTTTGAGAATTCCTCAGAAAATGATAAAGTTTCTTCAGAATTCCTCAGAAAAAGTTAAAAAAATTTCAGGTATCCTCATGGAAGGTTGGAATTTCCTTACTAAAGGTTAAAGTTTTTTTTAGAGATTCTTGAAGGAGTCATGTTTTTTGTGACCTTTCATAAGGAAGAGAATACTTTTAGAAACAATTTAGTACAAAAATAATGTTGAAATGTTATTCCTACTAGGAGATATTCAAATTTTAAAGTTGACAAAAAAAGCCAATAAACAAATAGGAAAAGGCTCAGTATGACATCACAACAACACATTCTCCCACAAAGTTTATGTATGTCATTAAAATCGGAATATGATATCGACCTTATTTTTGTACCAAATTGGCTCTAGAAGTATGCTCTTTGAAATAAAATTTTACAAAAAAACATGGGGAATATTCCTTTAAGACAGGTTGAAGACTTAGCTTCCTTAAAAAATCTACAAAACATTTGATATTTCCCTGGAAGAGAACTGTAAGATAATATAATTTCCCAAAATTCTTCAGAGATCCTCAAGTGTCTCTCAGAACACTGGAGATTTAAAACCCTTGAACTTTTTGAAAATATTTGTGCACCAACGGCTGTATCAGGCATGAATATTAAGCTCCACATTTATTATTGTGTTCATTTGCATAAAGTTGCTACAGTATATGAGCTGACAAGACTTTTTAGCTCCACATCCATTAAAGGTGTTCAAGCTTATGCGACGACTAACTTAAGAGCCAGGTTCTCGCCGGATACGTTCAGATTTTTACAGCGTTTATCAAATCCTATTTGTCTTTTGGATATTTTGCTGTGTTGCTATGTTTGTCTTAAATATATCGATATGTTGATGCAATAACAATTCATATTGTTGTGTAGTTTTAACGAATTCTACATTCCAAAATTCACTTACAATCTTTCAAATACTCGGATTTCACTCGGCGCAATCCGAAGGAATTTAGATATATAATAACATTGGCTCAGGAGATACTACCGATCATCTCCGATTTGAAAGAAAACTATGTTTTCATTGGCTGGAGCGTTTTGCACATATGCTAATTGACATATAACTTTTGTAGTTGATAGCTGATTTGGGCTATAAATTGGGTTAAAAAAAAACCTATTAAAGGCCAAGAATGGCTACATAGCTTAAATAGATTATTTCAACCGTAAAACATGATTGAATCTCTAGCTGTAAAATCACCAAAGAGTTAATAACTAACTCCCTGACAAAAAACCCCAAAAACTTTGTATGAGTCCCCTGTAGATTGCATTAGACATATGATCTAGCTTGCAGTAATCTTATACACAGTAACTTATTTGTTTGCAAGGCTACAGACTGTATTACTATAACTCATGCATAAATCAAGTGCCTTTTTAAAGAAATTTTTACTGGTCGGGGTGGGAATGGGGGTACCAATACACAACCAGCACCTTTTCTATCAATTTTTAAATTGTTATATGCCCCCCAACCCCGGGTAACTTTTGCTTTCTTTTTAAACATTTTGCTTCATATCCGGACAATTTTCTTCGATTTTCAGAACATTGTTGTGATTTCCTTTTATTTTTGGGTAGTTTTCTTCAGTTCCAGACAATTTTCTTTAATTTTCAAAGGTTTGTTTTTTAATTATTAAACATTTGCCCATTTTCAGAAAGTTTTGCTTAATTTTAGAACATTTTGCTTAATTTCGGAAAAAATGTCTTTACTTTTGGGATTTTTTGGCCAATTCTGGGGTAATTTCTTTTATTTACGGATAATTTCTTTCAATTGTAGGAACATTTTCTTCCTTTTTCAAAAAATCACCGTCATATGTGATGGGTATCTTAAAAGATTCAGGGTTCAAGTAGGATCCATCTTATCAGCTGATATCAAAAAAAACTTCAAAAGAGAGTTTAGAGATCATTTTAATTATATTTTGTTATAATGATTGCTACTGGGAAGTGTATTTGTGGGATTCTATTAGGCCTAAATGCTATTATTGATTAATTGTGATTCATTTATTGCAGTAAATAATTATTTGCTCAGAATTGTCAATTATTAAAATTATGTCTTGTTGCAAGGATGTAAAATCCATCTTGATTTTATACAAAAGTATTTTGCTGTTGGTGTGTCTGTTTATGATTTCTACTTCATTTGAAAGCAAACATTGTTAATCAAATTTGCATCATATTGATGTTGGGGCTTAGCTTTTTTAGGCTTACTTGAAAAACAGTTTTCACATATTCAAACTATATTAAAGCTCCCATATGAAGTGGGGCAACTAGAGTCCTGGGAGCCCATAGGAATGTTGGCCACTGATGCATGACATAAGCTGGGATGTCATGGGGGGCATAGGGAGGGATGTCATGGGGGGCATAGGAAAGGATGCCGTGGGGGACATAGGGAGGGATGCCATGTGGGACACAGGGAGGGATGCCATGTGGGACATAAAGAGGGATGCCATGTGGGATATATGATTGGATTAATGTGGGACATAGGATGGGATTCATGTGAAACATGGGGTGGGATGCCAAGTAGTTCATAGGATGGGATGCCATGTGGGACATATGGTGGCATTCCACATGGGAAATATGGTGGAATGCCATGTGGGACAAATGGTGGAATGCCATGTAGGAGATATGGTGGAACACCATGTGGGACAAGGGATGGGATGGGATGTCATGTGGGACATGGGATGGGATGCCATGTGGGACATGGGATATCATGTGGGACTTGGTGTGAGTTGAATTTTGTTCAATTTTTTTAATATAAATATAATGGGTGTCAATTTGCATGGGCATGCAAACCATGACAATATTTACCGTTCTAGTTATTTTGTGGAATATTCCTACTTCACTCAATGTTTGTAAAAAGAGCTATATAAGGTACAGAGGAGGGAGTGGTCAATCCAATGTCAGCATATTGCTCTGTACAATGTCAAAATTGTGTGTTCACCTCTGGACCTCCTGGAGCAGTGATAAATTCCCTTAGAAGAATTTAAAGCTCTAGTGATGATGCTTTCTTTCAGTAATATCCCCCAAAGTGAAGGACCCAGGTTGCTGGTGTCAATGAAGAATTATCATTTTCGCAAAGGGTCATGATCACTGAAATGCTTAAGAAACTTGGTATGTCTGTACAGATTGAAAAGGTCAAATGTCAGTGGTGAAGTATGAAGTAATGATTTCACTGATGGATTTATTTGTGTCATACAGTCACCATTTGAAAGATTAAGTTTTCATCCATTTGGAGAAAGAAAAAAAAAAAAAAAAATGCTACCTGAAAAAGATTGACAGAACTTGATGTTGAGTAATGGCTAAAATGATTTAGCTGTATATTATGTCCAGATTTTACTCTGTGGTCATTTTGTCTCAATTGCCCTTGGATTTATTTGATTTATCTATTTAACGATCTCAAGATCTCAAAATATACAAATGGTAGTACAAATGATAATATGTAAAAAATGAGAAGCCTGTTCAATAAAGAGATCATGTTTGAAGGGATGGCATTCAATGAAGCAATAAGCTGAAGAAATATACATTTTGGCAAATATCCTATTTCTCCTTACGATCAACTCCACAATATGTCCAAATCCAAGGAGAAAATGTTAGGGACAGGGACTGCGGAACAATTTTTAAAGTGGTGGGGAGGGGGAGGGGGGATCTAAAGAAATTAAAAGACAACTTCTCATTCATATTAAACCGTGTACTAACTTCCAACCATATTGATACATATAGTTTTAGGGAGAGGAGTGGGGAGGGTAGAGGGGAGAGGGTTTAAGTTCCATCACTGACGTTGCTGCTAATTGGGAAATGTTGGTCATTTTTGGGCACTTTCCTTACATATTCGGTGACTTGTTTGACAATTTTGGGGAAATTTCATTCAATTTTTGGCAATTTTTTGGAAAATTCATTTATAATTTTGGAACTTTCCTTACAATTTTGATGAATCGTTTGAAATTTTTTGGAAAGTTTTCTTATTTTTAGGCAATTTTCCTTGATTTTAAGGAAATTTGACCCATTTTCGAAAAATTTGCTCAGAATTTAAAATAATGTTACCAGCGTTTCCTTCAATTTTACTTTCATTTTCAGGAAATATTCTTTTGATGTTAAGGAAATTGCCTTCACAATTAACAATTTTCTTCAATTTTTTGGAAATTACCTTCTTTTTAGGCAACTTTGAGGAACTTTTTGTTAATTTTTAGTTAATTTGGTGACAAATTTGACCAGAAATTCAAATAATTTAACCAAATTTTCCTTAAGTTTTACCAAATTTTCACTAAATTTTCTTGCGAAAGACCCCCTTTTTTTGTTCAAAATTGTTGTGTTATATTTTTAAAGGTGGTCTAATAGCTGTGCTATAATATTAGCCTACATCTGGCTACAATTTATTACATTTGGAGATATAAGAGTTAATTTCGGCACTAAAAACATTATTTCTTTCATAAAATGATACAATCCGTAGAATGCCAGTATAGGACCATTCTCGGGAACGTTCAGTTACTTTAGATGTGAAGATAAGTTCACAAAAGCATGCACGGATATCCCGAAAATATGTAAAATTTGATTAAACTCAAAATGATTAAAACGGTTTTTAATATGTTTCTTTTCCAAAATGACTCAATTCTTGTACTCGGGCTCATAAGCATGCACAGGTACTGTACCTTAAAAATATGTCAAATTTCATCCACTTTTAGGCCTTCAAAATGACTAACCGCAGAGCTTCTGGTAGCTTTGCCCCCTGGTCCTCCACCCCCAAAAGCAGGCCCCTGGACCCTCACTCCTCGTCTCACAAAGCAAGTCCCTGGACAGTACCCGCCCCTGGACCCCATGTGATTGTACCTATATGTTAGTAACCAAGGCTATGAAATATATGCCGTGGTATATAGGTCTAGTTCCTAGCAGCAATTATACTATATTCACAGAAAGCATAGAAATATGATGTGTGGCACGAAAAACTTCCTAAAGTGATGCAATCCGTTGAATGCTGTAGCACCCACTCCCACAGACTTTCAGTTATACATACCCCAGGTGTGTAGAAAAAAGCATACGGATACATAAACACATGTCAAATCCTATCCACTTTTAGGTCCTTATAATGACCAAAAACGCAGAGCATCCAGAGGCTTTTCCCCCTGGACCCAACCAGGGGCCCTTAAGCGGGCCCTGGACCCACACGGATTAATGGGCCTTTAAAGTAGGACAGCAAAATTTTGTGATTAAATTCCCTGTTTATATTATCTGGTGACGCCTATGAATTTGGTAGTGAAAATTTATTTCAATTATAACATTGCACGCTTGTAAAAAGATTTGATGTTTGATGACTTAAAATGGTTTGTAAGTTATGAAAACCATTATCTCAATTAATCTTCTTGTAGCCTTTGTGCATCATTCCCAATGCATGGCTAAAACAGTCATGAGTATAATTTCATGTACATCAAATTTATGCATGCATAACCCAAAAATTAATGCATGCATAACCCAAAAATTAATGCATGCATAACCCAAAATTGCATGCATATTAAGTAAGCCTTTAATAGATTTGTTTTCCTTCCAGTGTTTTGTAAGTTCAGAATAACTTTGATTTGATGTGAAGTTGACTTAATGTTGGAATATCATGCATGATTGACGTCCCTTACATGTCAACATGTTATGAACATTTAATGAGTTTAAAATTCTTTGAAGTTTAGAAAGAAGTGATTCAAAGAAAGAAACATTCATCAACCTTAAAAAGGAAACAAAGAACAAATTTAGACAGACAAGACAATGCAAAACACTACAAGACAATACAAGACAATACAAGACAATACAAGGCAATACAAAACAATACAAGGCAATACAAGATAATGCAAGACAATACAAGGCAATACAAGGCAATACAAGACAATGCAAGACAATACAAGGCAATACAAGACAATACAAAACAATACAAGGCAATACAAGATAATGCAAGACAATACAAGGCAATACAAGACAATGCAAGACACTACAAGACAATACAAGGCAATACAAGACAATGCAAGACAATACAAGGCAATACAAGACAATACAAGGCAATACAAGATAATGCAAGACAATACAAGGCAATACAAGGCAATACAAGACAATGCAAGCCAATACAAGACAATACAAGGCAATACAAGACAATGCAAGACAATACAAGGCAATACAAGACAATACAAAACAATACAAGGCAATACAAGATAATGCAAGACAATACAAGGCAATACAAGACAATGCAAGACACTACAAGACAATACAAGGCAATACAAGACAATGCAAGACAATACAAGGCAATACAAGACAATACAAAACAATACAAGGCAATACAAGACAATGCAAGACAATACAAGGCAATACAAGACAATGCAAGACACTACAAGACAATACAAGGCAATACAAGACAATGCAAGACAATACAAGGCAATACAAGACAATACAAAACAATACAAGGCAATACAAGATAATGCAAGACAATACAAGGCAATACAATGCAATACAAGACAATACAAGACAATACAAAACAATACAAGGCAATACAAGATAATGCAAGACAATACAAGGCAATACAAGACAATGCAAGACACTACAAGACAATACAAGGCAATACAAGACAATGCAAGACAATACAAGGCAATACAAGACAATACAAAACAATACAAGGCAATACAAGATAATGCAAGCCAATACAAAACAATACAAGGCAATACAAGATAATGCAAGACAATACAAGGCAATACAAGGCAATACAAGACACTACAAGACAATACAAGGCAATACAAGACAATGCAAGACAATACAAGGCAATACAAGGCAATACAAAACAATACAAGGCAATACAAGATAATGCAAGACAATACAAGGCAATACAAGGCAATACAAGACAATGCAAGACACTACAAGACAATACAAGGCAATACAAGACAATGCAAGACAATACAAGGCAATACAAGACAATACAAAACAATACAAGGCAATACAAGATAATGCAAGACAATACAAGGCAATACAAGACAATGCAAGCCAATACAAGACAATACAAGGCAATACAAGACAATGCAAGACAATACAAGGCAATACAAGACAATACAAAACAATACAAGGCAATACAAGATAATGCAAGACAATACAAGGCAATACAAGGCAATGCAAGACAATACAAGGCAATACAAGACAATACAAAACAATACAAGGCAATACAAGATAATGCAAGACAATACAAGGCAATACAAGGCAATACAAGACAATGCAAGACAATACAAGGCAATACAAGACAATACAAAACAATACAAGGCAATACAAGACAATGCAAGACAATACAAGGCAATACAAGACAATACAAAACAATACAAGGCAATACAAGATAATGCAAGACAATACAAGACAATACAAGGCAATACAAGACAATACAAAACAATACAAGGCAATACAAGACAATGCAAGACAATACAAGGCAATACAAGGCAATACAAGACAATGCAAGACACTACAAGACAATACAAGGCAATACAAGACAATGCAAGACAATACAAGGCAATACAAGACAATACAACACAATACAAGGCAATACAAGATAATGCAAGACAATACAAGGCAATACAAGGCAATACAAGACAATGCAAGCCAATACAAGACAATACAAGGCAATACAAGACAATGCAAGGCAATACAAGACAATACAAAACAATACAAGGCAATACAAGATAATGCAAGACAATACAAGGCAATACAAGACAATGCAAGACACTACAAGACAATACAAGGCAATACAAGACAATGCAAGACAATACAAGGCAATACAAGACAATACAAAACAATACAAGGCAATACAAGATAATGCAAGACAATACAAGGCAATACAAGGCAATACAAGACAATGCAAGACACTACAAGACAATACAAGGCAATACAAGACAATGCAAGACAATACAAGGCAATACAAGACAATACAAAACAATACAAGGCAATACAAGATAATGCAAGACAATACAAGGCAATACAAGGCAATACAATGCAATACAAGACAATACAAGACAATACAAAACAATACAAGGCAATACAAGATAATGCAAGACAATACAAGACAATACAAGGCAATACAAGACAATGCAAGACACTACAAGACAATACAAGGCAATACAAGACAATGCAAGACAATACAAGGCAATACAAGACAATACAAAACAATACAAGGCAATACAAGATAATGCAAGCCAATACAAAACAATACAAGGCAATACAAGATAATGCAAGACAATACAAGGCAATACAAGGCAATACAAGGCAATACAAAACACTACAAGACAATACAAGGCAATACAAGACAATGCAAGACAATACAAGGCAATACAAAACAATACAAGGCAATACAAGATAATGCAAGACAATACAAGGCAATACAAGGCAATACAAGACAATGCAAGACACTACAAGACAATACAAGGCAATACAAGACAATGCAAGACAATACAAGGCAATACAAGACAATACAAAACAATACAAGGCAATACAAGATAATGCAAGACAATACAAGGCAATGCAAGCCAATACAAGACAATACAAGGCAATACAAGACAATGCAAGACAATACAAGGCAATACAAGACAATACAAAACAATACAAGGCAATACAAGATAATGCAAGACAATACAAGGCAATACAAGGCAATACAAGGCAATACAAGACAATGCAAGACACTACAAGACAATACAAGGCAATACAAGACAATGCAAGACAATACAAGGCAATACAAGACAATACAAAACAATACAAGGCAATACAAGATAATGCAAGGCAATACAAGGCAATACAAGACAATGCAAGACACTACAAGACAATACAAGGCAATACAAGACAATGTAAGACAATACAAGGCAATACAAGACAATACAAAACAATACAAGGCAATACAAGATAATGCAAGACAATACAAGGCAATACAAGGCAATACAAGACAATGCAAGACACTACAAGGCAATACAAGACAATGCAAGCCAATACAAGACAATACAAGGCAATACAAGACAATGCAAGACAATACAAGGCAATACAAGACAATACAAGACAATGCAAGACAATACAAGGCAATACAAGACAATGCAAGACACTACAAGGCAATACAAGGCAATACAAGACAATGCAAGACAATGCAAGACACTACAAGGCAATACAAGACAATGCAAGCCAATACAAGACAATGCAAGCCAATACAAGGCAATACAAGACAATGCAAGACACTACAAGGCAATACAAGGCAATACAAGACAATGCAAGACAATACAAGGCAATACAAGACAATGCAAGCCAATACAAGACAATACAAGGCAATACAAGACAATGCAAGACAATACAAACATAGATGAAGAATTTTTTTTAGAGAGATGATGATACTTGAAGTAATTGACAGTGCATTTGCCTAAAAAGTTAATTGTTAATCTCTGTCACCCCAAACACGCTGCAAAATAGTCTCTTTTTTTAATTTTTCGAAAATCTTTACGCTTCGTAAAAATCTATACAAATCCTTACAAATGGCGTGGCAGCCTCTTTTGCGCTGCCATATTACATATCATATTAAAACCTATACACGTAGGGAACTGTTTTGGCAAACACGAGCCCCGTGATACAATTTGTTCGATCACATGATCGTTCTGTCTCCCGACGCTGCTCCATGTGCTTCAAACTTTTCAACATGCGGCCGGCCTTTGATCGGATTTCAATCGAAGAGAAAATATGTTGGTCATCAGTGTGATAAGGTCTTTAAGGACCAGAAAAAGCGGCGTTCTTGTGTCGAGTGATTGCTATTAACTTCTTCATTTGCTTGTTGATGAAGATGGTATCCTTACAAAGGTCCAAATTGGAATTTTTTTATATAAAAATTCCGCCCGCAAGAAAGGGCAAACAAACAGGCCTTATATTAAGTCTTCAGATCAGAGGTTTGTGGTCAACAAATTTTTCACCTGTTGAATTTATAGGCTAGTGCATTAAGATGCTTCACATTTTGAATATAAAATATTTAGTGTTCAACTATTATGGCTGTGGTCAGCGATGTCGGAACCATGGGGGCAAAGGAGGCCACTGTCCCCCTTGCCCTAGCATAAGAGGGGTGAAGGGAGCAGGAGATGCCCTTTTGAAATTGGGGTGGACAGGGGGAGGAGGTGTTCTTCTTAAAGTTGAGAGCAGACTGCACAGGAGGTGCCCTTTTGAAAATTATATAATGTTATTCTAGGTCGTTCTTGAAGCTTGAAAACAAATAGAAATCTATTCACTCTCAAATCCTGCATAGTACATAGCAGTTGTAACATACACTTAGTATTATTTGACACAATTAAAGCATGCAATTTACCAGGAACCCCAAAACTGAGGGTCGTAATGGGAGAGGGGCATGGCCTTCAATAATTTTCTAATTTTAAAAAGTAGGCCCTTTACCTATTCGCTCGAGGGCAATTGCCAATATTAGTCCTGGCTTGATTCCCAACCTATAAGTGGGGTTATTTGCCTACCAAAAGTAGGGAAAAAATAAAATGAAAGTGTGTGTGTGTGGGAGGGGGGGATAAGATAATCATAACAACATACAAAACATCACCATACAAAAATATACATTTGGAAAAACTGGGGGTGAGGCAAGTGCTCTCTTGCTCCCCCAAATCCTGACTATATTCAAACGACACGCGCTCTCCCCCCCCCCACTTTTTTTAAAAACTGACAAAAGTGCCCCTTTTGAAAATAAAAAGTGGCAGTCAATTACTGTCAAAAAAGTGCCCTCACTGTTTTTGTGGTGGTTATTGTGAGGCTAGTACAGAACCTGGAGTTTGTATACATATTTAGTGCAGTTTAAATAGCACAACGTACGCAACTTCCGTGTATGGGTGCTTATTAGGAAGCAACTTAGGCCCTAAAAAGTGGTGCAATTCTATTGCACGCTTATTACGTCGAATATGGTGTTCCTATATATTGATTTTTGATTTTGATTGTGATATTTTGATCTAAATTATATAATCATACAATGTATGCAGCTTTAAGGTGGACTAGACCCACAAGCGTCAAAAAGCTTTGGTGAACATTTGTGAGTCTCCGGAAAATTGCTCCCTCATTATTCAGTCTAGTGCCCCTTTAAACAATCATGAGTGTAATTGCATTCAATTAGATAAGGTTTGCATTTTTGTTGGTGATGTGAAATGCTTAAAATTATACACTGAAGTTCTTTGTAATTGTTGCCAACTTTTAGTTGAGGAAGCTAATCCCCTTAAGCCTCCTCTCTACCCTTCCTCCCCCCCCCATTCCCCCTCTTCCCATCCTTATGCTTCCATTGTGGTCGATTCTGGTTTGTTTTATAATGGGTGTTTCATCTTAAAGGAATATTCCTTCTTTTTGAATTTTGAATTTTTCATAAGAAAGAGAAAAAATTAGAAACAATTTAGCACAAAAATCATGTTGAAATGTTATTCTACCAGGAGATATTCAAATTTTAAGGTTCATAAAAATGCCAATAAATGAATAGGAAAAGGCTCAGTATGACATCACAGCAACACAAAGTTGATGTATTTCATTCAAATCTATCATCCTATTCTATTAGAAACCTTATAGAAAAATAAATCAATGAAAGTTAGGTATTTACATACATTGCCAAAAATACCTTACTTTAATAACTTTTGGAAAATTGTTTCTAATCACAGAAACAACCTATTAATGTTCAAAGAAATACATAAACATTTGCAATGGAATTGCCTCTATGACATCAAGCACGAATTCATCATACTGTACAAAAACTTTAAAATGCAAATGGGAAATCTTTAAAAATCCATATCTCCTGAACAGAATATGATATCAACCTGATTTTTGTAACAAATTGGCTTTCAAATAAGATTTTACAAAAACCTTGGGAATATTCCTTTAAAAATCCATATCTCTTGAACGGAATATAATATCAACCTGATTTTTGTACCAAATTAGTTCTAAAAGTATGCTCTTTCAAATAAAAATTTACAAAAATCCATGGGAATATTCCTTTAAAGGGTGAAAGACAAAAACTTTTGCTCCAGCTTTCTCACAAAGACATTATTGCACCCTGAAATTTGTTCTGCAAAAAGGCTGCTGTACTGTAGCCCCAAATCTTTATGAAGTTAAGCGTCTATAGTATTAGTTTATTCTTTGATAATTGTCAAATTCATCAGTGCCTGACTCGATCAGACAATGACTCTGTCTCAACATCCGCTGTCAAGTTTTAATATCCTCATTGCAACGGTTGATTTAGCAGCCGTAAAAAATGCTTCTGGTTGCAACCGTTATTATTTTCTAGCTGTTTTTGCAATAATGTTCAATTTCCCAAATTCTAAAGAGAATATTGGAAGTAAAGGATTGCATATGTAGGAGAAGGAATCTTGTAACTCATGTATAGAGAAGTTAAGACTGCAGCCTTAATTGGTCAAAAAGAAATTAAAAAAATTCCAAACATTATTTTGGACTTTCCTTTTGGGAATTTCTAGTTTGTGAATAAATTCATATTGTAGGGGTTTGATTAATTTTAGTTATTGGGGCATGATATTGTGTTACAAGTAAAACATAAACTAATGACAGCACATTTATGCTAAGAATTCTGCACAAGGTAGCATTGAGTTTTTTAATATGTATAGAATATGTCTGAGAGGGTTCCCTGGGAAAGGTTCATAAATCAACTTTGAAGGTGGAAAGTTATGGAGGAATACCGTAATCAAGGCTACATGCCACAAGAGTATCACGGTGATACCTTCTTTGTCTTTTGTTTGAAATTGATGAAAAGCAACAACAATCTAGTGGATTAGAATGACAAATTCTTATGGCTCCCCTACAAAGGATCCTCCATTTGAATTTGCCTAGGAACGTACCTTATGAATTTTTTGATGATTTTCAATGCATTACTTCAAACTTTGATTACCTTTTCACTCTCATTTGTTTTACTTTCCCTCTCTAAATAGCTATTTATCTAAGTCCCATATACACACCTTATTCATCCCATGTTTAATGTGTCAGAATCCTTTAACCCATACTATACCAGAAGGCGATATTATCACTGTTTTGGGTGCCCCATTTTTGACCACGCCGCCCAAGCGTGTTTTCAAAAAAGTGCTGGTTAAGTAAGGGTTAATGAAGCCGTGACAGGTGTGCCGACTCAAAAATATATGCAGCATGGTCATGGTGGGCGGCCCACTGGGTCACTGAAGCGGAATGAGCCCGACTGCTGCTTGGAAGACAGAGGACCATTTAATAATCAGCCTGTGCTTAACTCTTACTCTACCACGCGGTGATATAATCATCGTTTTGGGTGCCTCATCATTGACCTCGCTGCCCAAGAACATTTTCAAAAAAGTGCTGGTAGAGTAAGGGTTAAGTAATTCATTCTGAAACCTTCTTTAAGGTAAAGATTTATCTGATATAGTGTGTAACTTGTTTGAGACAAAACACATATTTTTTATTGTTGTCATGTTTTGACTAAATAAATTTGTTCACAATATAATTTCTTTTTGAAATAAGATTAGTATTAAAGTGTATAAAAAATCAATCAAAGTGATTTATTAAGTTTAGTTTAAAAAGCTAGTTACTGGAGATGTGTCATTTGTATCCACATAAAAAAAAATGATTAATATATGGCAGTGTCATGTTAAACTGGAAACATTGACGACTCAGTATGCAGTGTTCATTCAGGTGGAATTACGGGGGTGCAAGGAGGGGCTAATTTCTCTTCACTCTTTTAAAATGTTATATCTTTGTATGGTAATATTTTGTCTATTAGCATGATTTTGTGAAGGCGACCCCCACTTTTGGTATAGGCAAATTTTATTTTATGCCCCCCCCCCCCCTTCTCCCATCCTCCCCTTTCACTCGAAATTAAATCTTGCCCATGGCCTTATTTATCATATGTCAGATGCAAAGTTTTGGGTACTAACTGACTAATGTCCCCTTTTAGACATGTTTCATCGTATTGTGCACAAGGTACTCGCAGAGGTCAAATAACTTCACATACTGAACACTTCACCAGTTGTAATGGATATCTCTGATATTTGCTTACAACATCATTTATCCAATCAGCATAATTTCAATGAGAAACTTTGATACCCAGGAGATGTGAATATTAAACAATTTTTTGTTTATAGTTAGATAAAGAGAGATGCTCATATTTCAGAAATGAGACTGCATCTTTTATCGCCTTGCTGGGTTTTTTGCTCACAGACGGGACAAGATGGATATGGTGAGTATATACAGAGAAGAAAGGGCAATTTAATACTGTAACCTAGAATGTGATGGTTGTATTGGGTTAAACCTCTAGCAGAGAATTATCATATATGAGAAATGTTCTGTTTTACGAGTGCTGAAGACTTTGTTATTCTTTTTATTTTAAGTGGACCAAGCTCACTTTCAGCTTTCTAATAGCTTCTGGCAGCAAAATGAAACAAATTTCAGTGATAGTAGTGTAATTATTTGCTTGGGGAAGGGTAAAGAATATAATATTCATCTTACCTTCTCAGAAAAGACAGGTAATTAAGACTATCTCTATCTCTATCTTTATATTTACCTATATCTTTATCTATATCTCTATCTATCTATATCTATCTATCTATGTATATATATATATATATATATATATATATGTACATATATATATATATAAAGAAAGAGAGAGGGAGAGAGAGAGATTTTATTTTATTTTTAGATTTCCCTATATTCAAGAAGATTTCCCCAGGCAATTTCACAGAAATTTCCCCCCAATTTTTTTTCTCAGAGATTTCCCCCCAAATTTCAAACAGATTTCCCCCCAAATTTCAAACAGATTTCCCCCCAAAATTCAAAGAGATTTCCCCCAAAATTCAAAGAGATTTTCCCCCAAAATTGTTCCACTTGCAGCTGGGAAATTTTGGGAGTTGTTTCCCATGGGATGTGACCTTTTCTATCCCCCTCAATCACAGCTTCCTGTGACGACGACGATGAGTGAACACACAATTACAATGACAGGGTCTTCGCCGGCGTATTTGGTTATGATAGTAACAATGTTATCACGAAACGCTGAATACGACCTGGACGAGAACACAGGTACGACCTACGGACAGACATAAGATCGACAACCAAGTCAATGTCCTCGGCCTTTAATAACCTAGTTGTGGTGCACTGGCGTGTCTACCCACTCCAGGCTTGAACCCAGGGCCTCGTGGTCTGTAGACATGTATAATAACCGCTACACCACAGTTGGTAGACGGCTTCCTGCACAAAAGTCTGATCTTTTATATCTGTAAATTGCCCTGAATGATGATGTAATATAAACTAAACTTACAAACCTGTGAGATTTTCTACCTCTTTACTCAACATCAGAAAAGTAAAAATAGCATTTAAAAACTTAAGATTTTAACTTCCGTAAGACTGGTCAACATCAGGGGCTGGGGAAATGCCCCTTTTGCTCCCTTAATAATCGGTAACTAAATAGGGATGTATAATTTATTACTGAATAGGGATGTGTAATCTATTCCTGAGTAGGGATGTATTTTATATTTTATTTGGTCATGATAAGCAATTAAGAAAATGTAGCACAAATGATATTAATGTAGTTGGTACTAATGTGAACAAATCACATACCATTAGATATTTGGGTGCCCTGCTTGATGAAACATTGTCTCTTAGATCTCATGTTACAAAAAAATGCCAAATTGCTATGTTAAACACTCAAAGACTCAAACAAATTCGCTACTCTCTCACCATTGATGTATGTAAAACACTTGTGCAATGTCTTGTTATATCTCATTTAGATTATGCTAATGCTATTTTAATCGGTTTACCTATTTGTGAATTAAATAAGCTTCAACGAATACAAAACATTGCTGCAAAATTTAATCTCGGAAGGGACTATAGAGATAGTTCCACACAAACCCTCAAAGATTTACATTGGTTACCCATTCGGGCTCGCACTGATTTTAAAATTGCTTCACTTATTTTTAAATGTTTGAATAATACCGCACCACAATATCTTATAGACTTAATAAAACCTAATTTATCAAAACGTCCTGGATTGCGATCCCGTAACAATGGTATTTTCCTAGAAATTCCCTTTACGTCGAAAAAAACGTTTGCCGATAGGTCTTTCAGTGTGTATGGCCCCAAATTGTGGAATAATCTCCCTTTCAATGTTAGGAGCAGCGGTAATTTTGAATCTTTTAAGAAATATCTTAAGACTCATCTTTTTACTAGAGAATTTATTTTTTAATCATTTAAAATGTTATCTTGTTTCAAATTAATTGTACATATACTGTTTCTGAATATTTATTTTGAATATTTTTATACTTCTCATCAATTTCCAGCGTACGAATTTTAACATTTTAAACATTTTGAACTTTTTGATATCTTAAGTATTTTTATATTTTACTAGCCATAGCCATTTTTATCATCATTTTGTCTTCTAGAATTTAATTTGTATGTCATGTGAAGCGCATTCGTTACGTTGTATCTATAATGTCTGTATTGCGCTATATAAGTTGTTAATAATGATGATAATATAATCCGTTACTGAGTAGGGATGTATAGTCTGTTACTGAGTAGTATGCTGAGTCGGGATGTATAATCTGTTACTGAGTAGTATGCTGAGTCGGGATGTATAATCTGTTACTGAGTAGTATGCTGAGTCGGGATGTATAATCTGTTACTGAGTAGTATGCTGAGTAGGGATGTATAATCCGTTACTGAGTAGGGATGTATCATCTGTTGCTGAGTAGTATGCTGAGTAGGGATGTATAATCCGTTACTGAGTAGGGATGTATAATCCGTTACTGAGTAGGGATGTATAATCTGTTACTGAGTAGTATGCTGAATAGGGATGTATAATCCGTTTTTGAGTAGGGATGATGTGAGTAGTATGCTGAGTAGGGATGTATAATCCGTTACTGAGTAGGGATGTATAATCCGTTTTTAAGTAGGGATGTATAATCCGTTCCGGAGTAGGGATGTATAATCTCTTACTGAGTAGAGATGTATAATCCGTTACTGAGTAGTATGCTGAATAGGGATGTATAATCTGTTACTGAGTAGGAATGTATAATCCGTTACTGAGTAGTATGCTGAGTAGGGATGTATAATCCGTTACTGAGTAGGGATGTATAATCCGTTACTGAGTAGGGATGTATAATCCGTTACTGAGTAGGGATGTATAATCCGTTACTAAGTTGGGATGTATAATCGATTACTGAGTAGGGATGTTTAATCCGTTACTGAGTAGGGATGTATAATCCGTTACTGAGTAGGGATGTATAATCCGTTACTGAGTAGGGATGTATAATCCGTTACTGAGTAGGGATGTATAATCGTTACTGAGTAGTACGCTGAGTAGGGATGTATAATCCGTTACTGAGTAGTATGCTGAGCAAGGATGTATAATTCATTACTGAGTAGTATGCTAAGTAGCGGATGTATAAATAACTTTTGAAAAGGTTTGGTTAATTTATGAATATATTTTAAATGTTGTCATTTATGGTTATTAACAATTATTTACAGGCAGCTTCAGCTTGCAAGGTGTTTCTTGCACTATACCCCTTTAAATCCACACCTCTGGCGCCCTAACATTCCTTGCTTTCATTCAGCTGGCCCCTCAGGGGGAGAGAGGTCAAAGTTCATTCTATCACCTTAATCGCTCCATGTTTTCATAGAGATGAAAGTTTGACTTTTAAGAACTAGAGGGAGAATTTTTATTAGTAAAAACTGACAGGTCGCCAGATGCGATATGAACAAGTGGGAAATCTTCACAAAATGAAAGAGACATTTAAAAAGAAGCAATAATGTCAATTTTTCTTTTATGTACACAATATCTTGATATTGGGTGATATGGTAATGAGTCTATAGAGTAGTTAGGGAGTTCGTTGACCGCTCATTTTGTTTTTATGAGATGCAAATAAAATGTATGGTGTTATAAAGGTTGGTGATGAGACAACAGTTGCTACGTTGTTTAAAAAATGATTGAAAATCACGAAGAACAAAACCGCTCTACAGAAACTAATTCTTAGTAACGTTTGCTTTGATATTCATCAATAAAAAAAATCAGCGCCGATTATTCCCAAACAAATATATGTTAACTATTAGTGGTCAAAAGAGCAATGTTCAAATTGAAATATATTTTATTTTTGTCTTCTTCTGCAATAGTCTGAAGTAAAATAGCTGAAGTCTACCACCCTTTAACTAGGTCATTATTTATGTAAAAGGAAGGGGAGGGGGAGAGGGTGGTCTAGCTTCAAACTTTGCTCATTCATATTCCGTTAATAATGGCAAATTTGTACTTAAGTTGGAGAGTGGAAGGGGGTCCGGTGTCCCACCAAAAACATACTCTGGGTCTGTTTGAGCTGGGTAAGATTGTGGCCCAATAATTGTAATGCTAGCTGCCCCACTTCGATGCAGTTATTATAGTTAGTGATATGTTGTTTTACATGCATGTCCACCTACAGAAAAAAAAGTTTGTAGGAATTCATATAAAAACAACAGGCCAAGTAGATTGAAACAGTATGTTCTGTTATTATTATTATTATTATTATTGCACTTATATATATATATATATATAGTGCCTCTCCCGTGGATCAAGGCGCTTTACAATAAAATTGATAATACATAGACAAACTTTTAATATACAATATCAAAAAATTAAAGAATTGCAGGACAGCATAAAAGAATTGGTAAAAAATCCCAAAACAAGATAATAAAACAAGAAAATAAATTTTATAGACAGCCTAAAACTTATTCAGTAGGAAAAAAATGAGTCTTATGGGCCTTCTTAAAAGTATAAACAGTTTGAGCCTGACGGGTTGCAATATGTAGATTATTCCACAAACGTGGTCCCAGGGCAGAAAAGGTGCAGTCCCCACTGACACGATTAGTTCTTGGCACCACAAGGCGAGTGAGATCCTAATTGGATCTTAGACCAATGCATCCAGGCTCATAAATATGCAAATATTCTATTTGCCAGAACCTTTTCTCTATTGAAAAACAGAAGTATGCCCTCAGATGTAACCATAAGAATAAAACCTAGAACAATAACACTGCCTTATCAATACCTTTGTTGATCTCAAGGTCTTTGCTGTATTTATGAATCAAATGAAGTCAAACTATTCAAACCTTGAAACAGAAATAGAGATATTGTCAGTGATAATCACCATCCTAAAAGCATTCAAACTTCCTTGACCTGATTAATAGACTTGGCACCAACACTAGGTTTGCAAGTAAGATTGCTGAAATAATAGAAACTTACCTATAAATGCTTGTGATAACCACACTCGGCCTTATTACCATTGTTCTATTTTCCTGGGTTTTTGTCAAATTAATTGTTGTGGTTTGACGTTTATCCTTTCAAAAATATAGATTGTGCCCCAACATCTACGACATTGCTACTCGCAGCGCCCTCACTAAATATTTCTTAACTAATGTACATGCTGTGTCTGCTTAAACCATTCCCCAAATAAACTCTGTACATACACAGTGTGAGTATAATTGTACACTGTATGTATGGGGGTGTGGGGGCAGTGATGTGTAAATTTTTGGTGGCCTTGAGATATTTGAATTTCTAACATGTGGGAGATCAGAGCATCGCTGATGTAAGGGCGCGAATCTTTCATGTTAACTTAATAATATTTGACACATGTTATCAGAAATCTTATTAAAGGGATATATACATAAAATAGCATTGAGGATGCAATAAACATTAGACATCGATGTTAGTCCTTGATGGTTTTGTTTTGTAATGACAGTGCTGAGCCATGCATATCACTTTTGTTTGCTTGTTGTTGTTGTAAGGTTTTTTTTTTCTTTGGGGGGGTGGGGGGAGGGTTATAGTCTTATAGTGGGACAAAAGATTGTTGTGTGAAAAGTCTTGAGATTTAGATATATGTACTGCCAAACTTCTAATTTGCAACAAAATGTATTTATGTGTTAAATTTTCATCTTGCAAACTTAAATGCCACCTGGCAACTCATATCACCCATTTCCACATTTGTTCATTTAGTTCCATTACATTCTTCTTGTACTTGAAACTCACATATATTGCTTTCTGGTTATTTCTCCTGGGGTTCACTTAAAAATAGAATGATGATTAAAAAGAAAAAAAAAAATCATAAGAAAACCCTTGTACATTTCATCTGTATTTGTAATGTATACTCTTTAACAGCTATTATTTGTAGAGCAGTTCAGAGTGAAGTCTAGATTGTTTGATATTAGTACTTCCTCTATGTCTTTCATGAAGAAAATATGTGAAATGAAAATGGAAAGTAGAATATGAAAGAAAAAAACATCTACACGGTCTTCGTAGAACAAAAAGAAAATGATTTCAAGGACGATTAGCTGTCAGCAGTTTCTTCCGTCAGAGTTCATTGTTATGCAAAATCTTACTGACATCTTTTCAAGGCATGATGAAGAGTGTTGCTCAGTTATCAGTTCCCTTATGTTTGTGAATTAATTATTTTTCTTCTTATAATTTGAAGTTGCATAGAAACTGAAAGGACTTTTATATTTTTCCATTTTTGACCTATCTGTGTCTGATTAAAATTCCTTAGAAACTAATCAGTGATGCAATGTATTTCAAATGTGTAAAAATAATCTATTTTATGAATAATGATGTATTAGCCAACCCTCAAAAAATAAAATAATCATTTATAGAAACAGGTGTGATATTTAGGCTTATCGGACCACATGTTCAATGTCATTCTTGGAGAAGGTAGTTTTAGATTAATTAGCATCATTTTGTAAACTGTACTTCAAATTGATGTAATCTGTAAAGTGTGACACAGGTGTAAAACATATTATTGAAGACTTGTTGCTTCAAATAACAAATGTGCATCTACTTGTAAGTAGGGTAGCCCAGGGAATGTAACGCACCTAAGCAAAAACATCAAATTCTTGAAAACGAAGAATTCAATTTCAAACTCATAATGCCCAGTACAGACATTAACCTTGATGCTACATAATGTATAACACTATCAGTTATTGTTGTCCAAGAGGTATATATTCTGACTCAAAGTGACAAAGATGAAACGTGATATATTCCCCCTATATGAGGGGGGGGGAGGGGGGAAATGACGCAGTACTGATTTGATATGGTAAACAGTTTAAAGTAATGGTAGAAATAGAATAAGTTTGAAGGTAAACTTCATCAACAAAATCAATAGAATATAGATGCTTTAAAAAATTATTAAATGCTTAAGTGCTATCCCCCACTAAAATAAGAGGCAAAGTATAAAAAAACATGAAATTACATATAGGCCTACAATAATACAGTAACATTTCTTCACGAAACTGGTGTATGACATTTGCACTCATTTGCACACTTCTTGACTGCGACACTTTCCCCCATTAAGGCTACTGCTTTCAGTTAGGCTAATAAGAAATTAATCCTAACCACTGCCACGGTATTGTTAAAAACGATACAAATTTTGGAAACAATTTATTCCATGCTGGGGTAATCCTATGCCATTTTGTGGGGAAAATACTGAAAGTACTACAGTATCTTACATCATCGATATTTTGATATAAACTTCAACTTTTTCACGCATAAAATTTGACATTTTAGCGGCCCTTGGTCAACACTTCAGGCTTATTATAACTTGCAGACAAGGTCTATGCCGTGGCTTTTGGTAAATAGAAAATGGTGGCGTTAATCATTTTTTCAATATTAGGCAAGAACCTTACGGTGCGACAAATTCTCCTGTGCGACAAATTCTACCGGGTCGGTCATCCTATTAGTTACAAGTGGTAAATGTTCCTCTTATAAATTAATTTTACCCCCGTCTCACACATGCACCCCATTCCGCTCACAAAACTTTTGGTTCCCTTCGACTATGAAGTTGCCATTGTAGCAAATTTACTGTACTTACATTTGACAGGTATGTCAAAATACAAAATTTTATGTAACTTTATGTGATTGGTAAAGAATATCACTCTTTGGTCACATGGCTAGGCATGAAATAAGATTTAGACTTTATTCAGTCTGACAGAGTATGTAAACTAGAGCAGTTATAGAAGGGTCTTAGACCTTAGAAGTTGAACTTGTAAGGGATAGAACGTCTGCTGATAGATTGTTTTACAATACCATATGTCTTAAAACTTACTGATAAGACATATGTTTAGCACATCCGGAAATGTAGATTTAAAGGACTAGTTTAGTGGTCAAGCAAGTCCATCTTATATGAAAGAGGACTTCAAAAGAAACCAAATGGTGCAAAAAGCATTGCAAAATCTTATTCCGTTAAGGAGATATTCAAGTTTAATGTTTCAGTGCTATCATTTCTGTAGAAACGACTTAAATCAGACTAGTTGTGATGTCACAGTCTCAGATTCCTCAAAGTTTTTATGTATTTCAAAGAGAGTTTCTTTAATTCTTTCATTATTTCAATTATTTTTCTTCAAACTTTCTTCTAGTGGTATATTTCAAATACCCTTCCTAGAATCAGTTTTACTACTTTTTTGACATCCTATGCTTTGGAAGCCACAAAATCGCAGGACCAAATATGATAGAATACATAAAGACTGAGGAATCTGAGGCTATATGACTTCACAAGTAGTCTGATTTCAGTCGTTTCTACACAAATGACACCAAATTTTAAACCTAAATATCTCCTTAAGGCAATAAGATTTTTAAATGCTTTTTTCACCATTTTGTTTCTTTTGAAGTCCTCTTTCATATAAGATGAACATGCTTGACCAATGAACTTATCCTTAATAAAGGCGGATGGAATGTGTGACAAAAGGATATGAACAATCTCACACTATGTAATCAAGATTTTGATGTGATGAAATCATGCACAGTCCATTGGCGTATACCAAAAATCAATACCAAAAAAATCAATAGAAAATTAAAAAAAGGGAAAAAGATAATAAAAGTATTACATGAACTTTAAAAGAAAATCAAACAGGTGAAAACAAATCTAGAAAATGCACAACTTTGCAACGACTTATGCAAACCCCCTCCCACTTTTCGATTTTGGACCGATGACCTTTTGGGCGGCTTTTCAAATTTTCGGTCACTGGATCAGCCCCCTCCCCCCAGTGAAAAATCCAGTGAAAAATCCTGGCAACGCCAATGGTACAGTCATATGCATATACACAGATACACAAATATAAAGCATGGTGATCCTTAATGATTGAAAATCACACATTCATAAGCAGATTGCCTCTAGCTATAATATAAAATGTTCATTTGTCAATTAGGGACCAACTTGTTTCATACACAATCAGGTACTTATTCTTTACATCATACCTTATTTCTAAAAGCAAAATGAAATGATGAAACTCCCAACATGTATTTGCTATTTAAAATGAGATTGATAAAGCCAAGTTAGATTGACTGTTGTTTGTATTCAGTGTCAGTAGATAAAGGAGATGTATAACAGCAGTATAACTTTAGAGACACCCCCTTCCCCCCCTTTCCCCCTTCCCCCTCCTTCCGATATGGATTCCTAGAGGAACTCCATGTATGACCAATCAAATCTCGAAGAAAATGTCCTTAAAGTTCCAGTAATTCAGATCTCATTTTGCCATAACTTGTTTAAATAAGCAAAAAAAAGTTACTTCTTGCATCAAGCGAAAGCTTGGATCATTCTCTTCCTCGTAGTTTGTTTCCTATATTTATTCCACTTGATTCTCCCCTGTACTTTGACATATGAAGAAAATAAACTTTTCATGGTTTGTCCATCTGAACACACTTGAGAAACTTTTTGACATCATAACTTCTTATCATCTTATGTCACAAATTGACTTCCTTTCCAATTAAATAGAGCAGCAGGCCTTTCCTGACAAGGGGATACAACATTCAATGCCATTGTTCATTTTTCCTCCATACTTTAACCCACCAATCAAAGAGGTTGTACAAGCTCTCGTTATGATAATGACAATTTTTGTGGCCTGTCGTGTAGCTTGTCATTGACATAGCAGGAGCGGAGCTAATTTGAGGAGAGTTAACTGCAAGTTAAATGAGCATTAACCATGCAAATTTGTTCTCTTAGATGCCATGCTTAAATAGATAAAGGTTTCCAAATGACTGGGTAAGTCAAGTTAATGGATCAAGTCAAACAAGTTAATCTTATATGAAACAGGACTTAAGCAAAAAGGTGAAGAAAGCATTCAAATATCTTATTCCGTTAAATATCGAGCTACTTAAGTTTGAAGTTTATATCTCATTTGTGTAGAAACGACTGAAATCAGACTAGTTGTCAGGCCACAGCCTCAGATTCCTCAAAGTCTTTATGTATCCAGTCTTTTTTTTCCCTGCGATTTTGTGGCCATAAATTTATTGGATATGTCAGCAAAGTAGTAAAATAGAATCTAGTCAAGATAGTCATAATTTACTGTGCACCTTGAGAAAAAATAATTCAAAAGGTAAATTCCAAAAAGCATGACACCAAGACCTAAATAAACAGATATTTTTGACAAACATTTATTGATTATTACTTTCATCCCATCATTTTTCACATTTCTTTCGAAAGTTACAATTTCTAAAAAGAATTTACAAAAAATGAAATGAAAGATTAAATCATATGAAGTTGCAAGGCACATTTATCATTTTCATAACATTAGTTCTGATAGGTCAGACAAATGTCCTTTTCTGTTGTGCCACCTTGCAAAAAAACTGTTTATTGCCAGCCAGTGTGCTAGGTCTGTTGTGTCTGTTCCAGTCTAGTTTCTGCCTGCAATGCAAGACTGTTTTGGATAAATGTTTAAGTGTATCATCTGGTATTTATGTATGTTTGAAGCCACATCTTCAGCATGTCTGGGCCGACTCAATCCTCAATTCTCTGCCCACATTCCCAAGAACTGAAGAGGAAAACTACACAAAATCAAAAGCAAAGTATTTCAATTTAGAATCTATAGTATATTGTAAAATAAACCCCTGGTTTCTGCCAAGAATCTTTTAAGATTGGTATATCATGTACCCATCAGGGGTGTTTTGCAAAGGGCTCAGTCCCTCTGGGTAAAATTGCCAGAAATTTAGAAGATTCAGGTGGGGGTAAAAGAAATGCAAACAGCTTTCAAAATTTGCATTGAAAGAAGCGGAAAGTGAAAAATTATACTTCTATGCATTATTACATATATTCACAATAACTCCATATCTACCCAACCATTTTCAGCTCGACTATTCAAAGAATAGTAGGAGTTATTCTACTCACCTTGGCGTCCGCGTTCACCTCTGCATTGGGTAAAAGTGGAGGAAGGTGGGGGAGGGGGGAGGGGGGGGGGGCGGAGCAAGATCTATAAAAAGCTTGTCGCTATTCAAAAAAGTACATTATTTAAAAGTGGAATAAATAAATAGAATGTGCATAAATGTCTGAATTAAAATTTGCAGTGTCATAGATGGTAATTAAAATAACAAATGATAAGGCTTAAAAAGAAGTGAAAAGTTTTAAAATATCTTTAATATTGTTTTAAAGATTTTTTAGTGGAAATTATTAGACTTCGCCTTAATTATTTAAGTTGACTGCTAATTTGCATAGAGTTGTTATATGAACTGACATTTATACAAACAAACATAGTATGCAATTTACATTTGAAAAGGGACATTGACCATTAATTACTCTTTTCATTCTTTTAAGTACACAAATAACTTCTACCGATGTACTACAGGTGGCCAGTTATTTCATCAGGAATTTGTTTGCATTCATTCAACTATGAGATGTGCTTCTTTCGTAAGTGTTCATTGCACTATTAGAATTGGCACTTGGATTTAGAACTTGATAAGGGTCCTTAAGTATGACATGTAAGATGGTAATTACTAGGGATGGCATTGTTGAGGGAGGGATGGATGCAGGGAGGAAAAGATGGCATCAGGAAGGGAGAGATAGGATGGCATCAGAGGGAGAGGATGATGGATGAATGGCATCGGGTAGGGAGGGATGGCAATGGGGCGGGTGGATGGAGAGCTTAGGGGAGGGGGAGAGATGGATGGCTTCCAGAAGGAATGGATGAATGGCATGGGGAGAGGAGAGGGATGGATGCCATTAGGGAGGAGGGAATAGATGGCATCAACAGGGGAGAATGATGGATTGATAGCATCGGGGAGGATCTGATGGATGTCATCAGGGAGGGAGGGATGAATGGCATCGGGAGAGATGGATGGATGGCATTGGGGAGGGATGGATGGCATTGGGGAGGGATGGATGGCATTGGGGAGGGATGGATGGCATTAGGGAGGGAGGGATGGATGGCAATAGCGAGGGGAGGGATGGATGACAACAGTGGGGGAAGGATAGATTGTATCAGGGAGGGATGGATGGATGGCAGTGGGGAGGGGAGAGATAGATGGCATTGTGGAGGGAGGGATGGATGGTTGGCATCGAGGAGGGAGGGAAGGATGTCTTTACGGAGGAATGAATGGATGGCGCTGAAGGGGGATAGATGTCTTTCAGGTGAAATTCATCAAACTATTGACATTTCATACTTAGCTACAGTAATCGCAGTGCCTATTAGATGTATGTCATCATTTGATAAATAAACATTATTCAAAAGTGCATAAATATATGGAATGTGAATACTGCTTAAATAAAAATTTGAAGTATTTTACATGTTTTCCAAAATAACAAATAAGTAGACATGAAAAGAACTGAAAAAACTCGGTCCTCAAACCGGAATACCCTGGAATGCCATAGGTATATAGCTGGGGAGGCTTACAACCTTCCAGAAAGCATATCAGGGCTACCTGGCCATCCTATCCAAACTTTCCTACGACCAGCCTCCCGCTCAACACAAAGATCTAAAAACCAGACATTTACAGAACTGTATACTAATAAGGACTGTTTCAAATACTCCTTTATTTCACGAACTGTAAAGGACTGAAACAACCTACCAGAAACTATCTCAAGTATAATAGACAACAACAAATTCAAGAAGCAATCATAAGAAGTCAGGAATCAGTTTTCATGCACACACACCCTATCCAGTTCGCTTTACTCCACCAGGAGTGTTAAACTGTAACCATCAAGATCAAATAGGGTTATTGTTATTTGTTGTTCTTAAATTTGAGATGTCACTAAAAGGTCCTAAGGTCTAACTTATCAACTTCCTCTGCAACAACCTCTTCCACCACATATAATCTCCTCCCATCCACCCCTTCTACACCTAACCTTACTCACCCTTTTCTTTTTACCTAAGTTTTTCTCCCACATTCAGCTTTCCCCCACATTCAGCTTTCCCCCTTTATCTCCCTTACAAACCTTTCATCTCCTCACCATCCTAACTCTTACACCGTTATTTATTAACACCCTCTTGGCACATCTGATGCTGACTGTCGCGGTGCCGTTAAACATGAACAAACCAAACCATCTAAGGTCAATTAATAATGGTAAATTTTGTGTTGCAAATCCTGGGAAAACCGTAAGGACTATTGGGTTGGTACTTGGTGGATTGATGGATGGTGATCCCATTACATGATTTCACATGTCACTTAAAGGTCACAAGGTCAACAAATGATAGTGAATTTTGTGTTGCACATTTTTGGAAAACTGTTAGTGTTATTGGGTTAATGCGCTACGCGGGGTAAAAGGTTACTTATTAAAATGAAATAATATTCTAAACTTTAAATTTGTCACCAGAAAGTTTGTGTGTTAACATCAGTGGTAGTGCCTTGAGGGTAGAAGGTCACTTATTAAAATGAAATAATATACTAAACTTTAAATATGTCACCTGAAAGTGTGTGTGGGGAATAAGATATTGTTTCTAAAATTTGTCTCTATAATGTATGAAAAAATTAAAATCCATGGGAATATTCCTTTAACAACTTTATAATTAAGAATATAAAAAATTAAATATCACTTACATGTAGGCCTACTCAATCTCACTTACATCTAGGCCTACTTTATCTCACTTACATGTAGGCCTACTTAATTTCACTTACATGTAGGCCTACTTAATCTCACTTACATGTAGGCCTACTTAATCTCACTTACATGTAGGCCTACTTAATCTCACTTACATGTAGGCCTACTTAAAATCCTCCATCTTGTTTGAAGAGCAAAATAAACTAAACTGTCCTTTTTAAAATAACAAACTCATTTCCAATGGAAGCTTGCAATTGGTTAATTATTCATCTCTTAGAGACTGGTCAGGTACAATACGTGCAAGATCAATTATAACATGGATGACCAAAGGGGGTATTTTCAAAATTATACAAAGATTGAATGAAGGAAATGTTTACAATTATAAGCTACAAGTATTAAAGACTGAACTGTACATCACAAAATCAAGAGACCGTATGGTCCATTGCACAGTACATAGAGGCATGAAAATGGGTCAAGTTTCTAAAACTTTTAAAGGTCTGTTTTTAGGACCAATAAGTGATGTTAATAGAGGACACTGTGCAGTGCAAATAAGATATTTTGATAGTTATGCAAGTAGTAAATTGAGTGTAAGTGATGAACAAACAGACAGGAGTGACAACCAGTGAAAATAATAGTACAAATATTGAAATTTTAATTATCTTGGTCTATACTTCTCTCATATATTACATCATAGTTAGGCCGATATGGTCAGTATAGAATTATGGAAATAACTGAAAATAACAAAAGTACTTGTATGAACAATGTAGGGGGTAATTGCGTAGTTCCTGTATTTGCTTCTCTTGTCATATGGGTCAAAAGGATTAATGGTCAAGGGGTAAATATGATCATGCAAATGTAATATGTAAGAGTACAAGCTAATGGAGCTATCATTTTATATACTGACAGTTACCTGCTAATATGCTATTGATTTCTTGTTCACATTTGTTTGTGTCTGGTAATTGAATGTAATTATAAGTTTCCATTAGAATTTACAATGAACAAACCATACAGGTAAGCTTTGCTTCCAGCAGTCTAACAGACTAGTAGTTTGGCTAGCTTGCAAAATCCATGTTGGCTTACATAATCAACCTAACAAAAAAGTTATGTTAGCTTGTGCAAGCTTAGTTTTGACGTACTTGTCAATATCAAAACTGTTTTGGCAATAAGCTTGTTTCTATATGACGATGATTGAGCTCTTCTATATTCAACAATATTTTTGATGAGCTTGTCGACATTTTGACGAGCTATCGATCTGAGTCAATACTTAGACGAGCTTGTCTAAATATTACCAAGCTTTTGACAAGTTTTGACGTCACCACGAGCTAGTCTAAGTTTTGATGAGCTCACAATGAGCTTGTCTAAGTATTGACAAGCTCGTTTAAGCTTTGACACGCTCGTCTAAGTTTTGACGAGCCTGAGACGATCTCGTCTAAGTATTGACTAGCTCACGACGAGTTTGTATAAGTATTGACAAGCAATTGCAACGAGCTCATCTAAGTTTTGACAAGTTCGCCAAGAGCTTGTCTAAGTTTTGATGAGCTCGCGACGAGTTTGTCATAAGTATAGACGAGCTCGCGACGAGCTTGTCTAAGTATTGACGAGTTTGTGACGAACTTGTCTAAGTTTTGATGAACTTGTCGCGAGCTCGTTTCTTAATGACGAGCTCATCGTGAGCTCATTTTTCTGTAAGGGATCAGCAACTCTCCTTCAAAGAACTAGGTGAATGATTAAAAAACAATGGAGAAGCAATTACTCTATAGGTTTGGCATGCTACTCTTTAAAAGGAAACAGAAAGTAGTATATTAAAGCTATTCATAATTCGATTCCGAGAATACCCTCAAGAAATTTTTATTTTCTTAACCAGAAATGTGATATGTAACAGGTAGTGGTGCAAGGGGAACCTTCCCCAAATGGTGTATATTTGTACAGTGCAAGTTCAATGTTAAAAAGTTTTTCCATCTATAATTTAGATTTGATGACATTATCTGTTTAATTTTAGTTTTTTTTCTTTACTAGTCTTTTTCACTATTTTTGTTGTCAAAGTGGTCAAATTTGTGCCAAAAAGTTAATTGGTCAACTACAAATGTAATTCCACTCTCCCACCCCTTCCCCTCACAATCAGAAGCCTAGCTCCATGCAATTATTCACACAATATGTCCTAATATATGTTTGAATGCAAACTTCCATTATGATTCAAATATGTCTACGGTCTACCTGTTTTATTATACTTATACTGCTTAAAGTCTTCATATTTGTCCTGACATCTGGTAAATTCATAAGAAAAGAATGTTGAAGAAATTGAAATTAAAACTTGCTTTCACTGCCAAGACCCAAATAAAGAAAGCTTTCACATCTGAGAATCAATTTCATTTCAACAATAGATTTATATACCCTGCAGAAACCCTCAGTTTCTTTCATATTCTTATTTCATGACTTATCATGTGAAAGAGTACTTTGTGTAAGAGTGAATTTTGAGAGAGTATAATCATAATAGAGTTATAAAGTAATAAATAAAATCATAGTTTTTCCAAGGGTCCAAAATATGTAGCCATACTGTTTGATCTTTTGAAGTAAGTCATGGTGATACATATGTTGAGGAGGTCAAATGAATTTTATTGCAGTAACTTCTGTTGAGTGTTTGTGTACTGGATATAGGAGTTGTGGGTAATTACCTCTCAGTGTACACATAACGGCATTTAAATTCAGTTCACTATCAGCTGCTTCTGCTACAGTGTGTGTTTACGTACACTGCGGACTAGCTCAACAGTTAAATTTGCAGCTGTTAATCTGCAAGTAATTCTTTTTGGGAAGTTTGTTTAATCGTGCTGGATTCTGAAACATAAAGTTTATTTTGTTTTTGAGCTACCAGGAGGGCATGATGCTTATGGTTTACCCAGCTTACTGTTCACCTTCTGTAAGTCCATTTCATTTTTATTTTCCTCATTCATATTTCAATAAGATTTTAAGAGGAAAACAGTATTTGAGTGTTTCAATCCGTAATCGTGATTCTTCTAAGGGTTTTGATTAAAGATGTCTGCAGCTATCCTTTTCCTCCAATGTGTCTTACTTGACATAGTTAAGCCTTGTTTACATGAGGCTACTACATGATGCTAAAACAGTCGACAAACTACATGTCAGAGCAGTGGCGTAGCCAGAGGTGGGGCGATCGCCCCCCCCTTAGTATTTTAATCCATTGGTTTAAATTGGTGCTGTCGATTTACCATGCTTTGACATTCCAGGTACTTATTATGTTTTTAGATTTCAAAAGGGCACTTTCTCTCTTCGGTAATAATATATTAAAGATATATGGTGTATTAAAGCTCTCTTTGACATGAATTTTGACACCTTCTTTACTATGCGTTGTGACATACTTTTTTTCCCTTGAAATGTCAATTTTGCGAGAGCTTCTGGGGGTTTTCCCCTTGGATCACTACTGGGGCTTTGCCCCTCACCCTCGACCCCACCAAGGGCCCTTAAGCGGCCCCTAGACCCCACGCCGACAAGTCGAACGATTTGCGCTCGAAGTGACACCTTTGGTGTCACCTCAACTATACCACTAAATATCTTGTCAGTTCAATTTAATCCCCCTCCATATGAAAATTCTGCCTATGCCACTGTGTCAGAGTATAATCTGCATGAACCACTTCAATCTGCATTCAAACAATTTCATAGTACAGAAACTGCTTAATCAAGGTGCATAATGACCTACTGTGGACCATGGAGAGGCAAGCAGTGTCACATTTCTTGCACTCTTATACCTAAGTAGTGCTTTCGAAACTATCAATCACAAAGTACGATTACAGGAATTAGAAGATATCTTGGATATACATGGTATCCCACTCTCCTGGTTTAGATCCTATCTCTCAGGAAGATCTCAACAGGTTCTTATCAATGGCAAATTTTTATCTCCACAACTATTGCATTTGTAGTACCACAAGGATCAGTGCTCGGATCACTGATATTTGCCATGTACATTCTGCCACTTGGACAACTGATCTGTCAGTTTAATCTTGATCTGCTTATGTACGCTGATGACACAGATTTCCATTTGTCCAACAACTATGGAAGGTGTCAACCTAGCAGTAACCAAATTAAAGGACTGTTAACAGAATTCAAGATTGGATGTCACTAAACTTTCTTAAACTCAATGCCGATAAAACTGAAGTGATGGTGATAGGGTTCAGAGCGCAACTTGCGAAATAAAATTTGGCTTCTGTGACTATTGCTTAAGCACTAATATAATTTAGCCCTGTTTGTAATCTTAGTGTGATGTTTGGCACTGGCATGTCAATGTCTGCCCATGTGACCATATCAAATCTGCCAATTACCACTTAATAAAAAAGTAGGTTGAGAAATTTAGATGCTTACTTTGGATGCAATTAAATTAGCCATTCACACTCTTGTAACCTCCCTCCAGAGTAGACTATTGTAATTCACTTTTAATAGGAGTAGACAAGTCCCTTATTGCAAGGTTTCAAAATATTTAGCATTCAGCTGCCCAAATTATCACAAAATGTCAAAAATTTGACCCTGATTCATTTAAATTGGTAAACCTCCACTAGCTCCCTGTTAAACAACGCATTAATTTTAAAGTCCTCATCATGATCTTCAAAGCTCTCAACAACCACGCTCCCACCTACATCTCAGATTTATTTACAGTCTGACAGAGTCCCACACACCTCAGATCTTAAACATCTTCTACTTTACTTCATGTCCTTAGAGCTCATCATGTTATATTTGCAGACAGATATTTTTCTTGCCATGGGACAAAACTTTGGAATGAACTACCATCCTATATCAGAATGCTACATCTACTGTATCACCATTTTTAGAAAACACCCAAAGACCTACCTATTCGAACAAGCTTACCAGAGGTAATTGCCTGTATTTCAAATCACCTTAATACAAACGTTTGGTTTTGGTACCATAGAAATTTCAATGATTAATTGATTGATTGATCAATTGATTGATTGATTGATTGATTGATTGATTAATTGAAAGTCCTATCCGTAATTGCATTCTTAAGTTGAAAGTAAGCCCTATTTGAGATACATGCAAAACCTTAAATCGTATTGTCTTTGTAGTTTCTCTTCTTTTTGCATTTATTTTACACATTTGAAGAAAACATTTGTAATATTTTTGACAATCCAAGTCTTATGGAATATATGTGTATTCTGCTAGTTTTACACCATAGGTGTAACCACTGTATCAATCTAATGTGGTTTCTTACTTACCTAATACTTTAAAATGTCATTAAGATTTCATAATCTTTATAAGATCACAACTAGATTCATTTTATTGTGAGAAGACAAGATAAAAATGAAAAATTGATAACAATTAACTGACCTTGTACCTAACAAGTAGTTAAGATCTAGTGGAACCAAATCCCCATGTATTTGAGGAAGGGAGACCAAAGATTGACAGGTGGCAGGGATGCCGGAACGATGGAAGGAAGGGCAAGTGGGGCAGACTCCAAAGAAAAGGCAGCATGTCCCTGACAATTTTGAAAAAAAGCTAGTACAAGTTCAGACTACCCCCTCCTCCCACCCCCTATCCACACCCCCATGACACACATAAACATATAATATATATACATCAACACTATATATATATATATATATATATATATATATATATATATATATATATATATATATATATATATATATATATATATATATATATATATATATATATATATATATATATATATATATATATATATATATATATATATATATGTATATATATATATATATATGTATATATATATATATATATATATATATATATATGTATATATATATATATATATATATTATATGTATATATACATATATATATATATATATATATATATATATTTATATATATATATATATATATATATATATATATATATATATATATATATATATATATATATATATATATATATATATATTTATATATATATATATATATATATATATATATATATATATATATATATATATATATATATATATATATATATATATATATATATATATATATATATATATATATATATATATATATCCCCATATACCCCCATGACACACATAAACATATAATATATATACATCAACATATATATATATATATATATATATATATATATATATATATATATATATCCCCACCCACCCCCATGACACACATAAACATATAATATATATACATCAACATATATATATATATATATATATATATATATATATATATATATATATATATATATATATATATATATATATATATATATATATATATATATATATATATATATATATATATACATATATATATCCCCACCCACCCCCATGACACACATAAACATATAATATATATACATCAACATATATATATATATATATATATATATATATATATATATATATATATATATATATATATATATATATATATATATATATACATATATATATATATGTATATATATATTATATATTTATATATATATATATATATATATATATATATATATATATATATGTATATATATATATATATATATATATATATATATATATATATATATATATATATATATATATATATATATATATATATATATATATATATATATATATATATATATTTATATACTATATACTTTCATTAATACTTTCTTATTATATTATATACTTTCATAAGACTGGCTATGGGGACATTTAGTGACATATCCCCTTATATATATTACTGAAAAAATTCAAACTAAATAAAGAGAGCATATATCAACAACAATGATCAAATCAATGATCAAAAATAGTTACAACGAAAAGAGTATAAATTAGGCATAAAGAATTCTTGTGCCTTGGCCTTTGTCGATAAAATTGACAGGAATTTCCTTTCATGATTATCATCAGAAAACATAACATTGATAAAAAAAGAGCACTTCTGCCCCCATTACCTCCTTCAAAAATGGCAGAAGGATGATTCCCCCTGCGCCCTTCTAAAAGGGCAAGAGGGTGATTTCCCCCCTCCCCTCTCCCCTTTCCAACATTCCTGGCAGGTGGGTAGGTAAATCTTCAATCTATAAGATACAGCTTCCTATGAAGACAATAACATTTTAGATTAGGATCAAAATGTAGATGCAGGAGTGTAGCCAAAGGGAGGGGGGAGGTGGGGAGGGGGCACCCCAACTTTGTGGTTGTCGGCAATTTGAAATGCTTGTGGGCAAAAAGGAAAAGGGAGAGGAAAGAGTCAGTACTATGCCGGTACATTATATTTTACGACAAGAGATCAGATTTTCCGACAAACGGTTGTTTAGTTATTTTTTCTGTCACTGCAATTCAAAACATCGCATTTCCCGACAAAGAAGATTAAATTCCGACAAAAGCCTTAACGTTGTTTTTCTTCCAACCATTTCCTTCTAAACCGATGAATATTTTTTGGCAGGGGTGTAGCCAAGGGTAGGGGAGGAGGGTAGCTCATGGGTGCTCATGAATTTGAAAGTTTAATGCAAAATTCTAAATTAAGCAACGTTAAAAATCTTAGGGTTTCATTACCCTCAGATTTTGAAGGTTGACCATTTCTTGCTTCCTTTTTTAATATAACTTCAATGGCATAGGTACCAGGGGCCCAAATAATGAAGGTCTAACAAATTTTCAGATTCCATTATGGCATCTTTTCTTGAAATTTTCTTCAATTTTCTTCATTTTCAGGAATTTATATTTAGTTTTCACAAAATTTGCTTCAATTTTCAGGAAATTTCCTTGGAGATATCTTCTTCATGTTTAGGAAAATTGCTTCAATTTTCGTAAAATTCCGTTCAATTTTTGGGAAAATTGCTTAAATTCTTATGAAAATTGAAACAATTTTCATGAAATTTCCTTCAATGTTTGTAAAATCTCCTTCATGTTCGGGAAATTTTCATCAATTTGGGGGAAATTTCCTTAATTTTTGTAAAATTTTGCTTCAATTTTTGTAAAATGTCCTCGGTCCATTTTCGAGAAATTTTACCCTAATTTCCAATAAATTTCCGAATAGTTTTACTGTAAAAAGATACTTAGTACATTTTTGTAGGTTGTTGGGATAAAAATTAAATATCTTCCCCCCCCCCTCCCTTATGTCAAGTATTGCCTCTGAACTTAATTGCCAATTTTTCAGCAAATTAGTATTACCTGTCGGCAAGTAAAAGCCTGTACCCCTCATTGGAAACCTCCTCGCTACGCCCCTGTATAGATGTCAGTGTACCCAATTTACCTGCGAAGCTCAAGAATGCATGTTCCCATCTGAGCCCCCTCTTTGTGTTTGGGATAATAATCACTACTCTTGAGTGTATCTAACCTCACCTTCATCTACTTGGTGTAATTAGTGTATTGTTTCCCATAACTGTCAGTGCATCTCCACAGCAAATGCACAGTAGGGGCATAGAGAGGGTCACCTCTCAGGAGGGCAAGATCATTGGGGGTGGGGGTAGTAGGGCATTGGATGGGAGACAAATCTGATCTCCAGGCCGACAATGAACTTATGGGGGGAAAACAGGCATAATGACATATTAGCTGAAGAGAAACAGTGCATTCACATGTTTTGTGTCTGTATTAACCAGTTATGAATATTGAATTCTAATAAAACTTCCAAGAGACATTTCCCAAAAGGGTCACAAACATTTCTAGCGAGGGCAATTAAGTCTCTGTATTCCATTGTATATATTTGTTTAATTTCATGCAATGGGGCACTAACGTTCACAAATGGGCCCTATGCTCGATGTAGGCCTGATCCACAGGGGCATGCTTATTGCTTGCAATTTACCTAGGTGTGTGGGGTTGTGCCACTGTGTGAAATTAATTCCTGTGCTCATGTTTGTTTGCAATATAACACCCGCCAATTTAAACTTTGCAGGGTGATGATCCTTTCCTAGTTCATAGGCTACTACAGAAATCTTTTGATTCCTGAAGAATATAGCCAACATAATTCACATTTCTGTAGCTTCATACAGCAGGTGTTTTTAGCTTCAGTTGATTTCTTTTATTTTCTAGATAAAAAAGTATCTTCTTAAACATCAATGACTTAGTCAACACCTTATCAAATCTACAGTGTTGAATTACACCACCAGTGTGTTAATTCCCACAAAGACGGTGTGTCCCCATAAGACACCAGGTGTTGATTTACACACTCACGTTGTCACTTGAATCATACCTTTCTAGAGGGCACAGGATTGAAATCAGGTTCATTTAGATTCCAAACGTGTACTGTGAAATATAACCAACAGTTTTCTGTTTTGAAATCATAGGTGGAAAATTATACTTTTCCTTCCCCCTTATGATTTTTCAAAAAATGAATATAAAATAATCTTGGACAGATTGTAATCAAAGTGTAATGGTCATTAAAGGTATAGACATATTCTTCAAAAATTTCTGGGAGGGCTTTTATCTCTTAAAACAGGCAAAAAAAAAACATATCACTATGCCTTTAAGCTGTTTCTCTGAAAAAACTTAAATATATCCCAAATACAAAAATACAGGAGAGATGATGATAATATTTCTTCATATCAATTTTGAAAGCTTCTAGAATACTTCTGCTTGAAATATTCTTCGACAAAGTCAATTTAACCTGACTGCTTTTGCTCTAAATTCTGTTTTTTTGTCTGCGCATTGTCATTCTTCTTTTCAATGCACAAAACCAGGTTGATTGTTTAAATTTACACAATCCGCCCAAGCTTTCATTTAGAAGGCTTTTATTCTTGGAGGTATGCTTGAGAGATTTTCAAAGTTATTAGCTTAATAAAATTTAATCATAGATTTGTAGTGATATATGCTGGCTGTCTGGATGTGGCTTTTATGATTAAACCTGTGGGCGCTGGGTGGTGATTTTTTAACCTTGATATATTTTGATTTTTCTATGCAATATATTTTAATTGCTTGCAAGTTATATTGTATGTGGGTTAGTGTTTTGGCATTGTAGTGTTGAGATCATGGCTTGTGTTTTAAGCAAAACGTAAATAAAATATACAACTTATTTTATGTGAAATACATTTTTGTAAGCAATCTATGTGTGATAGGAGCACTTTTTTTAAATGAACGCAGTCATAGACTCTAAATACTTATAATGCTAAGCAGACTTATTATTCCGGGTAGGGGGGGGGAGGGGGTGGTGGGGAAAGGGGGGAATTTTCCTCCAACATTACAGTAAAAACTTAAAAAAAGATATTTTGTGGAAAAAAAATGATGGGCCCCATGTCCACCTATCCCCACTTTGTAAATAAAAATTAGGGCTCTGATGTTAAAGGTCAGTTATCGTCTGTAATGTGGAGGTAAATATATTTCAATTCGTGTGTTTTGATCGGTCGAAACACAATGGTATAAGATGCACTTACAGTGATAGACCAATCAGAACCGTTTTGGAATCAAATGTACGCCGCCACATTTTAATCACGATAGATGGCCTTTAAGCATTGTACAGCAACTCCTGACCGGAATATGTAACCAAAACATAACAGGCATTGTGAAAACTTATTAGTCTCTTAAATATTTAACCATTATATTGTTATCTATTGTTATTGGAATTCTAGAATAGTCATACCATTATATCATTTTGATATTTTTGATCAACTTTCAAGTTTCAGCTTAAATAATGTAAAAGCAGAAAAGTATCCTCAAAATATTTGATTCATCTGTATGTGTAGATTTTCCTTCTATGTCTATTTATATACTAATGTTTTTCAATTTTTTTTTTTTTATCTTGAATTCATTATTGTTTAGTGCTTGTCATGTTAATTTTGTTAAAATAAATAAATCAAATGTGATTTTAATTTTCACAAGCAATCCAATTATGGTAATAACGTTAAAAGACAGGAGTAGACATCTTTAATTGCTTTTTGTGTGAGTCTGATTGTTTAATACATAGAATGGCCCGGCCCCTACCATCATCAGATCTAAAACTACAATCAGTTTCAGACATTAATTTCTTAAATTAAGTAGTTACCTTTCAAAGCATCTTTCTGCCACATATTTTGCAAATCAAAGATAAAAAAAGGGCAAGGCCATTTGCTCTGCCCCATGTGAAAGCCACCTTAACTCTTCTTCATTCAAAAGAAATATGTACGTGCATATCTGCTTGTACCATACTGAAATTTTAGGAAAAATTTAGGCATAACACAATTGAAATGTCATACTTCAGAAAACAAATAAAAGTGAAAGCAATTTAAGTTTTGATTCAACAAAAGTGCATGTACAAATGGTGGAAAAAATTGACCTACCTGGGGTAATTTTAGGAACTGCCACCATGTCAGTTATCAGCTATGACACTTTTGTAATCTAAGCCTTAATATGAATAGGTATGATATGCTTTCATGATCACATTGTGGTGTGATAATCCTTGCCTTTTGACAGCTAGATATATCTTTTCCAATTCAATTCAGCTTGTATTAACTTAGGATTTGTAACTTTTCAAAATATGTTTGAGAAAATTGATGGGAGGAGCATGCAGGAAGGACAGTATTGTCCTTTTATGAACCATACTTAATTCTTGTTGTATCAAGGTAATGTGGTAATTACTTGGGCCATGATTCTCAACTTGAAAGTAGGAGGGGAAAGGCACAGCTTCTTGTGTAAAAAGTGAGGGGGAGGCATGGCTTCTTGTTCAAAAAGTGGGGGGGGGGACATGGCCTCTTGTCCAGGGGGGGGGGAAGGTGCCAGTTGCCTACTAATGGGACACTTGAGGGACACTTTTCATTGTCAAAAGGGGCACTTTTGTTAATTATTTAAAAATATTGAGAAACGTGTGCCCCAGTGTTCCCCCCCCCCTCCCATGCTTATTCCTACACCTATGTATGACATCAACCATGTACATGTTAGGCATAATAGAACTGGCCATTAATAGGGTATGAATTTAAATAAAGTCAGCAACCATAACCATTAAGAACAGTAGGCCTTATTTTAAGGTTTACTGATTAAGAACAATAGGCCTATATATTAGATTTACTGATTAAGAACAGTAGGCCTATTTATAAATTTGACTTATTAAGAACAGTGGGCCTATTTATAAAATTGACTAATTAAGAACAGTGGGCCTATTTATAAGAATTACTGATTAAATTACACAGAGCACTAGCATCACCTGTAAGGCCAGCTAGTTAAATAATATCAAAATTCTTTAAAGGTGACATGAAGTCTGCATGGCCTTTTCTTCATTTAATATGATAGATATTATAATTAATAAGTCAACTGAAGAAATTTCACTTTGTACCAAGCACATATTTTCTAATTTATTAAACTTACAGTGGAGTGGCTATTTTGTTCATATGGTCAATGCAAATTAGAATATGAATGTATTTCTTTATAATTTCAAATTGTCTAACTTTTAAGAAATATTTTTTCCCTTTGCATAAATTTGTATTTGTATATGATATTAATCATTCAAGCCCTTAGAACTTCATGTCAAAGCACTTTTAAAAGAAAATTTCAAAGAGAATTTCAAAGTGAATTCTAAAGTAATACATTATGTGTGCTATCATATAGGGGAAATTATGCCATCATATAGGGAAAATTATGCCATCATGATTAGACAAAATGGCAGCATCCATGTTACAACTTCAAACATGGATAACTTGAGAATGGAATAAGATTTTATGGTAGGGTTTTGGTTAGTTGGTTTATTTTGTAATCATATATCAAGCTAGAATATTTGACTTTGTCTCCTTTAAAATAACAAAAAATCCCATTAAGCTAGGTCTGTACAAAAAACTTTGAACTTTGAATATTTCGCCATTTAAGTTGTATGCAAATTTGTTATTTCATTAGGTGAATCTTATTATCAATTTTAAGCCATTGTTTCGTAAACCTTTGTTACCTAATTTGAAGAATTGAAAGCCCACTCATGCTGATGTCTTCACCATGCAAGCACCTTTAAATGTACTTCCTGCATTTGTAAATCTTTGCCAATGCCGTGGTCTGTTTTTGTTCATTTCCGGCAGAAGTGATCATTCAGGGATATTCCACATGTAGTACATCGTTCAAAATTATGACAAAGGTGGCTTGTCAATTTCTGCAAAAGTCTTTAATTGTAGGAGCCTTTTTTGTTGTCTGAACAAAGTCAATGATGAATTGCTGTTTCTTAAATGCATTTCTAGCTTGATTATGAATACTGACAAGGTTCATTTGGGGTCCTGGCAGTGTGTAGGGTTAGGGGAGGGGGGTGAATTATAGCTGAACATGATCAATAGAACCCTAGAAGGGTAAAGATCTGCTGAAAGTAAGGGACACCCATAACTGCCTCTCTGCTTTGTGGTCCATGACTGTATAAAAAGCATATAAGGGATTCAAATCATAATTAACAACCACAACACTTTTATAAGAGTTTTCATTATCTTTTGTTTAAATATCTTAAATTTACTTCAATATGTCCTCAGCATAGATGTGTGCATCACAGTTCTTCGGTGTTCGTGGCTTGGTATGGGTGGGTGTGGGTGCGGAAGTGGTATGGTACACCCAAATAATGAATTGCCTACTTTTTTGAAGTAATGATGGCCCTTTGATCTTCCTCTATCTGGTGTGCTTATGATCTTTGAAAACATTAAGCGCTTTGTTAATCCTTTATCTGTATTAAGAAAAACATTGATTCTCATTGTGCCAAACTTTTGTATTGTACATGAACTTTGAAGGCTTCAAGTTTCATAACAATTCCCTTATAGAAAAACTAGCTTGCAGCAAGCTAACACTAGCTTGCAGCAAGCTAGCACTAGCTTTCAAGCTAAGCGCGCATGCTTACGCAAGCTAGCGCATGCTTGCAAGCTAGCGCATGCTTGCGCAAGCTAACATTTAACTTTTTAAGAAGCTAACATGAAAAGTTTCTGCTAGCTTGCAAGCTAGCATGTAATTTTGTTAGCTTGCAAGCAAGCTAACATCAAATTTTGCTAGCTTGCGCAAGCTAACATCAAATTCATGCTAGCTTGCGTAAGCTAACATCAAATTTTGCTAGCTTGCACAAGCTAACATCAAATTTTTGCTAGCTTGCGCAAGCTAACATCAAATTTTTGCTAGCTTGCGCAAGCTAACATCAAATGTGTTAGGTTGCGCTAGCTAACATCAAATATTTCTAGCTTGTGCAAGCTAACATCACAAATTTTGTTAGCTTGTGCAAGCTAACACAATTTTGAGAGTTTATGCAAGTTATTACACAATTGCTTGCAAGCTTGTGTAAGCTAATATTTTGTACATGTTCCTAAACTAAATGTTACAAACCCAACATTAAACTTAATTGCTTGTGTAAGCTAATATTTTCTACAACATGTTCCCAAAAAAAATGTTACAAACTTAACATTAGGCTTTTGTGAAAACTTGAGATTTTCAGTACTACAGTATGTCGGAACCTTAAGTGTGACTGAAATACTGTAGTGATGATAGCTAGGGTAATTTTACTTAATATAAAGTGATCAACTTGAAAGTCTTGAAAAGTAAATTCAAACATACAGTAACTTAATTAATTTCTGTGTGTGATGAAACATTCCCCCTTTCTGCATAAGAATAAATGTAAGAAGACATATTCTTGAGAAGAAAAAAAAGTCAATGTCAATTTATTTTGCAATTTTCAAACTTACTTTTCATTGTGATTCTGATTGGTAAATAAGTACATAATAACCTTGTTGAAGAGAGAAAATAAATAAAAGTTTTTGAAAATTATTACAAAATGCATCACTTTTCTTTTACATTTAAGAATGTCCCAAAGACATGGCCATGAGCTCGCCACGAGCTGGTCAACAATAAGACGAGCTCGTCAACAAAAAAACGAGCTCGTCAACGAAAAACGAGATCGTTGCGAGCTTGTTAGATTGTTGATGAGCTCGCGGCGAGCTCGTCAAAACATAGATGAGCTCGTCAACAACTGGACAAGCTTGTGACCAGCTCGTTAATAATCTGACGAGCTCGTAAAATATAGACGAGCTTGCCAAAAGCTTGTCAACAACTGGACAAGCTTGTGACGAGCTTGTCAATAATCTGACGAACTCATTAAAAAATAGATGAGCTCGCCACGAGCTCGTCAACAATCTGACAAGCTCTTTGCAACCTCTATCAACAATTAGACAAACTTTCCATGTAAGAACACAAATTGAAGCCAGTCTCACATAAGAAATATGTAAGACACAAATTCAAGTGTAACTCCTACAGTATGTAAGAAATATTTAGAAATAAACACATTGTGGGAAATCTGTGGATAATTTTTCATCTTTAATATTCCCTTTCTTATTATTTCTACATTGATTTAGATAAGAAACCAAAGAGATATGACCATAAAATAATTATAAATAAAATCAAATATCTGAAAGTTCATCAGTAAAACATATATCATTCAACTTCCAGTTTAATAATAACTTGGTCAGATGTGTACTCAAAAGAAGCATGATTGTCACAAATGCAAAACTTGAGTGAGGGGTGCATTATACTACTCAATGTTTTAATTGTGCTACATAAAACATTTTGTTCATTGTGCAATATTCCTCAGTCTCCTCAAGCTCATTAATTTCTTTATGTTGACCAACACCTCAGTGGTGCTACAGTATCCCTTGATCAAATGACACACTCTTCCATATTCATCCTCTCCACATGCATGAACAAACTAAATACTGGAAGTTATTCTTTCCCAAAACCAAACATGTTCAATGATACTATCTCCCACAACTCCTCATGTCACCCTTACAACCCCCTGCCTCTGCCTCATGTTGATTCCTCTCCCCTTCATGACCAAATCCCTTGAAACTCATAAGTTCCAATATGCCATGCATTCAGCCCCATGATGTTGTATGTCTCATCCCCAATGTTGCATTTAACTGAACTCAGCATGGCCAAAATCTTCCCTCTTTTAATCCATTCCATTTCTGTATTAACCCATGGAGCTATAAACCACTTCTCTGTTACAAATACACACAGGCTTGTGTACTTAACCTTTATGTAATCTCCTTACAGTATTTAGAGTATGTTACAGTATTTAAGAGATTCCTAATACTCAAGTTTTCTTACTTTTCTTTACTAAAAAAATAAAAATTATCTTTCCATCTCAATGCTCCATGGCTATACAAGCAACACTGTGTTTAAATGAAAGTTCACTGACATCAGATTTCTATCATGCCCACAAGTTGAAGGAAGTGTTATCCCTGTTAGCCAATGAAAACACAGGATGTTCTTTATGAAGGTCAAACAGTTTAAATTTAAAACCAGAGAGATGCCATTTTAGGCATATACTGTTCAAACTAGCAAATGTTATTAGCATGTCTACAGGAGTCAGGGTAGTGATTTCTGCTATAAATGTAAGTTCATTTTCTTTTATCTTTCTATACAATCTATTATTTGTATGATAAACATGTTTTTAAAACAAACTTAGGATTTCCTCACTAATCTTAGTTAAATTTTGGAAGTATGTATGGCCTCTAATCAAACAGTAATTAGGCCAAAGAGCTTAGGCCAAGCTTTGTTGTGTAAATTTCAAAGAGTTATCTGAGATCATTAATGCAGAGAATGTAGACAAGAAGTTCAACTAAGTTAATTTTGAGATCAGAGAATTTAGAGCATAATGAAAGACTAGTTCAAAAGACCAGAAAAAGGCAATTGTATTTGCAGTCATAATTGTAGAGAAAACTAATTTGTTTTAATGGAAGCTGGTATCTATTGCAGAGAGGATTAGGTTCCAGACAGTTAAAAAAGACATTAATATTACATTCATGGCCTATTTGATAATGTTCAGTATAAATGTTATTACTCAAATGGGGATTTTTAGGGGTGAGGGGTGGGAGGGGCAGTATTATTGGTATTTGAGAGGGATATCAGTAAGATTGGGATTTAAAGGTTATCATTGAAATTTGAGGGGGCTATCTATCCTCATGCCAAACCTGGTGCTTTCCTAGGATGGAATGGTAGAGGAATGGGTGAAAGATTAATATATCAGAGCATATTTGATAAGGTTTTCCAATCACTTGGTTGAAGTATTACAGTAGCTTACCATAATATTTCTATATTTGATAAATTTGTTTTTTCCAACAGACCTTGTTGAATTGTTTTCAGAGTAACAGAAGAAACTGACCAGTTGGCAATTGCCCTGATCCTTTTTATGGCAGACTCAAATAAATGCACCTATTCTTGAAGACCAACAGAACTCTCAGGACAAACATAACTGGCTTGACAAGATATAGTCTCCAGCAAACCCAATTATTGTGGATAACAATGCAATTGACCATCAAGGTATGAAGGTAAGAACTATTTTTTGGCACCAATGACATGGCAAAATAAGTGGTGCAAGAAAACTTGACTAAATTGGATAAAATATTGCTTATTTCATAGTTTATTTGACAAGCTTTTTTTGGAAATTAAAACAATAAATTCAGTGCATGGTTCAGTGCATAAGTCCATACATGCAAAGAACTTTGAAAGGGACAGATGCTAAAATTGTAAACAACAACATGGCAAAGTGTGTTGTAACTTGCCCATTTTATAATATATTTTTTACCTGGTATAACTATATAAAAAGTGTAACAAAATTGTATAGGCCTATATTGGAGATAGGCCTATATTGGAGATAGGCCTATATTGGAGATAGGCCTATATTGGAGATAGGCCTATATTGGAGATAGGCCTATATTGGAGATAGGCCTATATTGGAGATAGGCCTATATTGGAGATAGGCCTATATTGGAGATAGGCCTATATTGAGATAGGCCTATATTGGAGATCGGCCTATATTGGAGATAGGCCTATATTGGAGATTGGCCTATATTGGAGATAGGCCTATATTGGAGATAGGCCTATATTGTAGATAGGCCTATATTGGAGATAGGCCTATATTGGAGATAGGCCTATATTGGAGATAGGCCTATATTGGAGATAGGCCTATATTGGAGATAGGCCTATATTGAGATAGGCCTATATTGGAGATAGGCCTATATTGGAGATAGGCCTATATTGGAGATAGGCCTATATTGGAGATAGGCCTATATTGGAGATAGGCCTATATTGGAGATAGGCCTATATTGGAGATAGGCCTATATTGAGATAGGCCTATATTGGAGATAGGCCTAATTTCATATTTTTGCTGATGTTTATCAACACTGATCTATCCATTGTAATTAGTAGCTCGTTTTCTTTATCTAATCATCACTTTAATTCAAATTAGGGGTGGGGGCAAACTCTTAAGAACAAAATCTTTTATCAAAAGAAATATTCATTTTGATTCATATCATGTGTCAATGTTCAAAGCTTAGCAATTTATCTCTTTTAGGCTCTCCCACTTCATGTAATTTCAATTTGTTCACTTGGCAAGTGGAAAAGTGTCAATTTTGTTCCCATTTGCTGGTCATGTATTGCTTATCTTTGAGCAAACCTGCAGCGCGTTTGCTTACCTGGTTTAATCCACCTGGCTGAAGGGGAAAAATACTGAAGAAATTAGAGAGGTCCTTAGATTGTGACAATTTGTGCCAGAGAAGTCATGGGTTCCCAGCTGCAGGATTAATCATAGAAAAGCATTTGCTAAATGGCCTTTTTTTGGCAGCAAGGGTGTTACCAGGATTTCTCTGAGAATGTAACTTGCCTCTTTGACAAGATAAATCTCACTGGTTTCACCCCTTTTGTTTTCAGTAAATTTTCCAGACAATAAAGTAATCCAGATGTAGAGGTGCTAGACAGGAGGTCTTAGGACGATGCTCCTCCATGCTGCACCCACTGGTGCTACACCTGCCTAGCAAAGTCATGAACATGATTTCATTTTTGTAGGAACATAATCTGTTTATTTATATAAATATATTTTTTCATTCTTTCAGAATTTGTGCCGAGAGAAAGGAAACAGCAGGAGCACCAATTTATGAAAGTGACGGACTGCTTCCCATCAGAATGCTATTTTAAAAATTGACAGATGCTGCGCAGGAGCAGTATACTTGATATATATACAGTATACTTATATCTTGCTTTATATATAAGCCTTATACATACCTTAGAATATTTTAAATATTTAAAATTTATTTGAAATGTGTCTGTTATCTTCAGAAAATTGTGATATTTGGTATTCACTTTCACCCTTAAACACATCTTTCATTCCATCACCTTGTTCTAGACAGAACATTGTTATAGATTAGATAAAAGTATGTATCTTAAAGCGTTATACCAGCTTGCTGTCTTTATTAGGTACAGTTTATTGCCAGGTGAATTTGATTGACCCAAAAAGTACCAGCAAAGGTTGCTGTTAACTGCTTTGTCACAAGAAACTAGCTTTTCAAGTTAAAAAGATGAGAAACGAGGCTCGCCGTGAGCTCGTCAGAGAGGTTCAATCACGAGCTCGTGGCGAGCTCGCCATTTCTGTAAGGATAATACCTTGATGAAGAGAGAAAAAAGTAAAAGTTTTTGAAAATTATTACAAAAATGCATCACTTTTCTTTCACATTTAAGAATGTCCCAAAGACATAGCTCGTATGTGGAGTTGATATACAAAGGTAAAACAAATTGACATTCCTCAGTTATGTGAAAAAAAAGAACAACGCAATAAATCATATGATAAAGGTTTATGCAAGAAAAATAAAAAACAAACAGAAAGACTCAGCACTTAAATTTCAAGAAATAATATTCAATTCAAAAGTAATTACTGTAATCGGCATCTGAAAAATGATCAGTTATTGCACTAGGCAACTGATTCATCTGTGGGGCAATTCGGTGATGCATCATGCCACTATGTCCCTAACTCCTAGAGAATTTGCCTTGTACGAGAATTGAAATTGTAGCTGCTAATATACTGTAAGTCACTGCCAGTAATATTTAAAGGCCCATGTGGCACAAGCGGATGATAGTCAACAACGATGGTTCATCACTCCCAGCTAAGCTGGAAGCTTAAAGTGGAACTGTCAAGGCAGGATGGATAAAGGGCCTTACCTACTGTACCTACCGTAAGGACACACCACAGCTGCCTCTGCCTGGAATAAAACCTGGAACCTCTTGCTTGCAAAATCAACTCCTTTACAGCAGTGCTAAACAATCCTACTTCACGTAGTGAAATAAAATTTATAAGCATGACTGAGCCAAAATACACAAAAATGGTGTATGTAGTAAATCTTTAAGTCTGCAAATAATACACAAAAACTTGTATATTAAACAAGTGCAAACAACTTCTACACAGATTAGATACAGTATGCTGTTATTTGAACTTTTGTTGATAATCATATGACTCATTGAGTCATGAGCATCCTTGTTAATAAGGCTTGGACATTGCCTCCACATAATCCTAACATTTTGTCCTGATCCTTATATGAATGTGACTTTTTGTTTTATTCTTTTGATCAATAAACATGTTTCTTTAATGATTGTTTCCCTTTTATTATTTTGTATTTGTCAATCAGGTAATAGATGTAGATTTATTCCCTATGAGGGGAGTGTAGTGGCTAGAGTCAGGGTTCAAACGAGACATTCCAGGTTTCATTTTTGGCTGAACATCTGTATTCTATTGCATCTGGACATGGCTCTCCTCTGCTTGTTTCACGGAAACCAGGGCTATCAGCTCATTAGTTTTATTGACTACTAAACTACCTACAAGCTAAATTTCCACAAGCTAGTAGTTGGGAAACTTTGCAAGCTAACAACTAGCTGATGCAAAGTTGCAAAATGTTACCTTGAAGCTAACAATTCCGCAAGCATGCAATTTGCAATCTAGCGAATAGCTTATGCAAAATGTTAGCTTGTGCTAGCTTGCTAGAATAGCTTATGCAAAATGTTAGCTTGCGCTAGCTTAGCTTAGCTTGCAAGCTTGCGCTAGCTAGCGATAGCTTTGCTAACTTCTAGCTTGCGCTAGCTTGCACTAGCTTGCGCAGGTAGTATTTGGAACAATTGCAACCTTGCATGAAGCTTGCAAGCTAACAGTCAGCTGCAAGCTTGCAGAATGTTAGCTAGCAAGCTATCTGCTAGCTTGCAAGATGTTAGCTAGCAAGCTAGCGCAAGGTTACAAGATGTTAGCTAGCAAGCTAGCGCAAGGTTGCAAGATGTTAGCTAGCAAGCTAGCGCAAGGTTGCAAGATGTTAGCTAGCAAGCTAGCGCAAGGTTGCAAGATGTTAGCTAGCAAGCTAGCGCAAGGTTGCAATTGTTCCAAATACTACCTTGCGGCAAGCTAGCAGCAAGCTAGTTGCAAGCTTGCAAAAGTAGTGTGCTGCAAGCTTATTGTTAGCTAGTCTTTTCTGTAAGGGAAGGAAGGGTAGTCTAAGAAATATAACAAGGAAGGATAGTCTAAGAAATATAACAAGGAAGGATAGTCTAAGAAATATAACAAGGAAGGATAGTCTAAGAAATATAACAAGGAAGGATAGTCTAAGAAATATAACAAGGAAGGATAGTCTAAGAAATATAACAAGGAAGGATGGTCTAAGAAATATAACAAGGAAGGATAGTCTAAGAAATATAACAAGGAAGGATAGTCTAAGAAATCGATAATGTACGTAATCGATTCACAAATGTCAAAAGACCTAACTAAATGCTGTTTGCTCTATCTTTAGCTAAATACACCTTTGCCTCGACATCATCCCCTTCTTTCTTCTGTACTTTTGGATATGATAATGGAAATGAATTCACAAACATTTTGAAGAGCATTCAACGGAGAAAACTTTCCCCTAGAGTAAATGGTGTGTGCTTAATGATAGCAATTTGCCACTCATGCCTATGTGTATTTTACACGAGTTTAAAAAGATGAATCAGAAGTCATTTTGTCTCCTTTTCCTTTTTTTTTTTTGGCAAATTTGTACAGCTTTCTTCATTTATGATGTCGTTTGTTTAGTGCATGATGACATTCATATGATGCATAAAAATATTAAACTGATAATTACGCTCTGTTATATAGCTTGAGGCCATGTTTGAAGCAGGTTCCTTTTTACTCTTATCTGTAATGTTGTGCATAGAATGGGGAAAAGCTTTCTAGCAATCAGTGTTCTTTCCTGTACTTGTATTCTAAAAGATAATTACAATTTTCTTACTTTTTGGATTTATTCTAAGGAAGTGATTCACATACACTTATTTGCTGTTTAATGCTATTAGATAAATGCATTTGTAAGCATTAATTGCTGTTCTAAAATTTACATGCCCAGATGTTAAAGAACTTACACTTTGTCTAATGTCTTCATTGGTTATGCCGTTTACTTGTAAGTGCATAGCTTTTGAATAAGTTTTTTAAACTTGAAAATGGAATGAAAACTTGAAGATATTGGGGCATATTGCATATTGTGTATGCGTTGGCCAATAGAAGGATGATGTGAAAAATGACATTTCCCAAAAAAGATATTGCATCTGAGGTATTTTAATTTGTTAATTTCAGTTGTGGAGCTTTGATATTTATCATGGGTATTGCACATTGGGAAGTTTACATTTTGATGAGTAGGTGTTATGGCGGCTCGCCATAGGTGCACTTGCTCCTCAAACATTAGCTAATCATTGTTATTTTGTAATAAAGAACATGCTTGAATTTTATGTTGGTTTGTGAATTCTGCATGGTGAGCATTAGATGAACTTCCAACTATTCCAAATAAAAGAAGACTTCTTTTTAATACAGGGTTTGTTTGAATGGCAACTGTACAGATGGGTTATTAGGCCTATATAGGCATTTCATATACTCTAACTCATCTGGAAGCCATTTTGCAGGGAAAGCATCATTACATTTCACATGTCTTCACACAGCTCAGTCACATCACATGTACAACAAACATACTGCCTGCTAACCTACCTACCAGTTTGGTGAGACCTACCTTACCAGTTTAGTGAGACCTACCTTACCAGTTTAGTAAACTTTACTGATTGCAGTTTTTTTTGTTTTGTTCGCTTCCGATTTTACTTCATATTTTCCTTATGTTTTATCAATTTATATGAAGAGTAACTTTTAGGTGAATGCCATCTGATTGTTCGTTATACACAGACAAAGCCTACATACCTGATATAAAGTGCTCGCTGCAAATTCTAGTGTGAAATGTAGATTGAAAGCCATTGCGTTGTACAGCAGAAACCCACTTCGAATGTCGATCAGGATCAGATGGAAATCAAGAAAACGTTTTTTTATTTTCTGGCACACATCTATTATTGCAACCAATGGCACAGCAAGATTCCAGCATAATTATCTTACAAAAATTACCTTATATAACAACAAGCAAACGATTTAAGTCTAATTAATTGTACAGCAGACGACAGTATTCTTGCCAGACAAAATGGCGATGTAAACAAAAGTCATATGATCTCGTGACGTCAGCTGCAACACCCTTATAGACAAACGGAACCACACTTTACGTTCTCTACTGATTTTATCATCATTGGATGACCATGCAATTAAAGCCACAGTAGGTGCATTCCTTTCTATAATGTGGTATGTATAAGATTGCACATCTGACAATACTGAGACATCTTAACCTTCGGATCTCGAAGTAAATGGAATAAAGATATTATCCACAATATCTCCAACTATTGTGGATATCTGCATGTCATAAGGGCAATTAAAGGGGCTGGCAGAGTTTGGCACTTTATAGTCATAACAAGTATAGGAAAATCGGTTTTGCATTCACATGGATAAAGCTTAATTGGCCAAAATGGCACATTTTATAGGGCAGTGTCATTGATAAAATTCTTTAGTTTCAAAAAGGAAACAAATCCCCAAAAGGAACACAGCTCCCCTCCAAAAAAGACACAGCTCCTCTCCAAAAGAAACACAGCTCCTCTCCAAAAGGAACACAGCTCCCCTCCAAAAAAGACACAGCTCCTCTCCAAAAGGAGCACAGCTCCCCTCCAAAAGGAACACATCTCCCTTCCAAAAGAAACACAGCTCCTCTCCAAAAGGAACACAGCTCCCCCAAAAGGAAACAGCTCCCCTTTAAAAGGAACACAGCTCCCCTCCAAAAGGAGCACAGCTCCCCTCCAAAAGGAGCACAGCTCCCCTCTAAAAGGAACACAGCTCCCCTCCACAAGAAACACAGCTCTCCCCAAAAGGAACACAGCTCCCCCAAAAAGGAACACAGCTCCCCTCCAAAAGAAACACAGCTCCCCTGTCCCTCAGTGTGGTGAAGGGGTGATGGGCAGGGATCTAATGCTAACCTGCAGTCAAGCAACTAAATTGCTGTAGCTGGGCATGCAGTGCTAGCCTGCTATTTGTACACAGATGCAGAAAGACAAGGGGTAATTAACAGAAATGTTGTAAAGGTATGCTCCAGTTAGTTTAGTAACCAATGACTTATGCAGCTGTTTTTATATTCGGTGTTTGTGTGAAAAAAAGAAGAAGTAAAACCTTGAAAGTAATGATCCCTGACTTCAAATCTACGTCAGGCCTCGGGACTTGCACATTTTTCCAGCTTTTGTTCTAATTACTTTTGAAGTAAGGATAGATAGTGTCTTTTAATTATCAAAAGTTTCTTGGAACTTACTTGCAGGTCAAAAGTTGAATGGAGTCATACATGTGGTTGGGTCAAGAGGTTGATGGAATTGTCAATTTGATTTATGATATATGATTTAATGAAACATCATGCATCACTTCTTCTGTTTTAAATCAGCATTAATGGAATAAATATCATAAACCTGATGATAAACAAGGGAAGGGTCTTCATAGTGGTTTATTGAAAGAACCATTGCAGGTAGGAATTTGATCGAGGCAATAATTTCTCCTTCAGAATAAAAGAAAATGTGAGGGAGAATTTATTAAGGAATGTGGAAAAGGCTGAAGGGAGTTACCCTCTTGGTATGTGAAATGGAATTTTAAAGCACACACACACACCACATACACACACCACACACACATTTTGGTTTTTGTTCGGCCTAAAATATATGTAGAAATAAGAGTGCAGAAATAATACGTTAGGTTGTTATGTCAATTCTAACTTCATGACAAGGGAAGAAGCATTTTTTGAAATAATCATCGGCTTTGTTAGATTGTTACCATCTCTATATAGCTGCATCTTCTGATAAAGAATAATCATCGGCTTTGTTAGATTGTTACCATTTCTATATAGCTGTATCTTCTGATAAAGAATCATCATCGGCTTTGTTAGATTGTTACCATCTCTATATGACTGCATCTTCTGATAAAGAATAATAATCGGCTTTGATAGATTGTTACCATCTCTATATAGCTGCATCTTCTAATAAAGAATAACCATCGGCTTTGTTAGATTGTTGCCATCTTTATATAGCTGCATCTTCTGATAAATAATAATCATCGGCTTTGTTAGATTGTTACCATCTTTATATAGCTGCATCTTCTGATAAAGAATAATAATCGGCTTTGTTAGATTGTTACCATCTCTATATAGCTGCATCTTCTGATAAAGAATAATAATCGGCTTTGATAGATTGTTACCATCTCTATATAGCTGCATCCTCTGATAAAGAATAATCATCGGCTTTGTTAGATTGTTACCATCTCTATATAGCTCCATCTTCTGAAATAGAATAATCATCTGCTTTGTTAGATTGTTACCATCTCTATATAGCTGCATTTTCTGATAAAGAATGATCATTGGCTTTGTTAGATTGTTACCATCTCTATATAGCTGCATCTGCTGATAAAGAATAACCACCGGCTTTGTTAGATTGTTATCATCTCTATATAGCTCCATTTTCTGAAATAGAATAATCATCTGCTTTGATAGATTGTTACCATCTCTATATAGCTGCATCTTCTGTTAAAGAATGATCATTGGCTTTGTTAGATTGTTACCATCTCTATATAGCTGCATCTTCTGATAAAGAATAATAATCGGCTTTGATAGATTGTTACCATCTCTATATAGCTGCATCTTCTGATAAAGAATAATCATCGGCTTTGTTAGATTGTTGCCATCTTTATATAGCTGCATCTTCTGATAAATAATAACCATCGGCTTTGTTAGATTGTTGCCATCTTTATATAGCTGCATCTTCTGATACAGAATAATAATCTGCTTTGTTAGATTGTTACCATATCTATATACAGTCGCTGCATCTTCTGATAAAGAATAATAATCTGCTTTGTTAGATTGTTACCATCTCTATATAACTGCAACTGCTGATTAAGAATAATGATCGGCTTTGATAGATTGTTACCATATTTATATAGCTGCATCTGCTGATAAAGAATAATAACCGGCTTTGTTAGATTGTTGCCATCTTTATATAGCTGCATCTTCTGATAAATTGTTACCATCTCTATATAGCTGCATCTTCTGATAAAGAATTACCATCGGCTTTGTTAGATTGTTGCCATCTTTATATAGCTGCATCTTCTGATACAGAATAATAATCTGCTTTGTTAGATTGTTACCATATCTATATACAGTCGCTGCATCTTCTGATAAAGAATAATAATCTGCTTTGTTAGATTGTTACCATCTCTATATAACTGCAACTGCTGATTAAGAATAATGAGCAGCTTTGATAGATTGTTACCATATTTATATAGCTGCATCTGCTGATAAAGAATAATAACCGGCTTCGATAGATTGTTACCATCTCTATATAGCTGCATCTTCTGATAAAGAATAATAATCGGCTTTGTTAGATTGTTACCATCTCTATATAGCTGCATCTTCTGATAAAGAATGATCATCGGCTTTGTTAGATTGTTACCATCTCTATATAGCTGCATCTGCTGATAAAGAATAATAACCGGCTTTGATAGATTGTTACCATCTCTATATAGCTGCATCTTCTGATAAAAATAATAATCGGCTTTGATAGATTGTTACCATCTTTATATAGCTGCATCTGCTGATAAAGAATAACCGTCAAGTGAGACAGTAACAGCTCTTGTTGTATCTACCCAAGAAACAAAATATATTGAAGCAATTGTTTTCTGCATTGTAATTGTATTCATGCATCAGTACAGCTCTTATGTGTCTCAGGTCATGCATGCACATTTTAACATTATTTCACAGATAATTTACGGAGAACAAAATTATCGTATTAAAGTTTGGTAGGCCTATGTTTCATGAATTTTATTAACAGCACTATTAAGACAATAATAACTGCATCATTTTCAGCCTTTTCTGGAACAAAATTCAAACATAGACCTATGTCCATAGTCTTGTAGTTTTTAAGTCAATAAGTTACAGAGAATGGTTGTGTTTGAGTTTTTTTGTGAGAGTCACACAATTTTTATTTGATAATTTTAATGTAATGATGGCCACTTTTCCTCTGAAGTCCTTTATTGTAGAAAAACAAAACAAACAAAAAACCTAAATGTTATTTTCCTTTCATCTGAAGCAATGGTGTTATGTTTGGAGAGTAAAGGGTTGACCCACTAAGTGCCTCACATAACTTTGGGTTTTGACTGTAGAAGTTGAGGCTCACCCGATATCAGTCTAGCTGTCAGGGGACATAACTGTGACAATTTTGGATATGTGATCAGCTATAGCAGGGGCCTAGAAAGCTGCTTTTCTTATTAGAAAGTTAAATGACCTTTGAGTCCTTAAGAAAATTGTGATAAAAAAAGGAAAATATTAACCTTTTCTGTATATTGCATTTCTTTAAAGAGACATGGCCATAGCATTTTCCTGACAGTGATACATTTAGGTAGGTAATATAATTGTTAATATATCTCTTAAAGTATCTTGAATTTCCCACAAACTGTGGGTGGTTTGGTACAAGGCATCAAATAGCTTCTCTGATGGTATATTAATATGATGCCCCCCTAAAGGAACCTCCATTTATTCCAGTTTGTAAATTTAGTCTGATAAGTAATTTTTTGTTGGCATATGTTATCGTTAAGGATAAAATAATTGGAAGAGTAACTCATCACAAATTATACATACTTTTATTAAAGATAATAAACATTTAAAAAAAAAATAATAGATATTCTCTAGTAATTTATTTAACAATAATCATTTTCAGCCTATGAATCTTTTTTAACTTGATTGTTCTCACTAATGGCAAGATTAAAATGAAGTCCCAGTGTGTGTAGCCCTGAGGCAACAAACAAATACGTCATTTCTAGGGAAGTTAAACATCGCAACATCCAAAGGAATATCATTTTGGAGGTGTTAAGCAACTCATGAAAGTATTGGAGCTGCACACAGATTTATGATTTTAGGTCTTGTCTGCTTTTGGTAAAGGAGATGTTTTTCATATCATTATAGTATTAACAGCAAAGTATAAATGACGCTCAATTAGTGACATGCTTATACAATACTTACACAGTTTACTGTGCATCTTTCTTGTCTCACTCAATCACCTAGCAAGTAAATGCAATCATGGTTATATCACTTCTCAATTAGCTTCAAAGCAGGCTGTTACTTGTTCTGAAAACTAATATCTTCATCCCCCTGCCAAAAACACTCAAAATCATCACTTACATGTATTCATTAGTGGTTTTGATAACTGCGCCTAATTCAAAATGAAATTAATACGATCACCCCTGTAAGGAACCATAGAGATTTATCATCATAAACACTGCTGGGTTTCACAGTAGCTTATCTCCTCCAACTTGTGATTTTTCTTCCATTAAGCACATGGTGTAAGAGCCCTGCAGTCGGATAATTGTTCTGGGTCTCGTTTTACAAGAAGGGAGATATGTTTTGAAATCTTAGTTTTGAATTTGCGCTTAAGGCACTGTAAGAAATCAGATCCAGATGTTTAGTTTAAATAAGAATTTTGTATGTCGCATCTCTTGGAGGTTTAATGAAGCAGTCGGTGCCTAATGCCTTTTTTTTTGCAGGCAGACTTGGTTTTGTCATGGAGTAGATTACTCGGATAAATTATATATTGTTGGTGCTTTGTCGATCGATTGTGTCTTTAATTTACATGATCATTTACCATTATGAAATGAGTGAGCTACAGTTGGTGTTGTAATGCTTTTTTTCAAACTTGAAGAGTATTTTGGGATCTTTAAGATGTTATATTTATAATATTTTTGTGTTTTCTGTTTTGTGTAATACCAATGTATTGGCCTGCTCAATTCTCATGATATCTATTTAAGTCATAACACAAAAAAACATTTTGTACTCGTACTAGAACGTAATTACAAAGTACTTAATTCAAAATAAATTTGTCAAACTTAAGGATTAGTTTAGCGGTCAAGCATGACCATCTTATCCCGGTGGGTCTACAACCAGCATGTCAAAATGCGCCCTTACATCAGTGATGTTCGGAAAATCCACATGTTAGAAAATCGAACATCTCAGAATGCGTGAAATGTCACGGGATGTTTGCTTTTGTTGTTAGCTGACGAGGCCCAACATTCTGTTTGTGATATCGAGGCTAATTAACGTTAAAACTTTGCCGTCCGGCCGAGTTATTTTGCAACCGACACCAGTAACGTTTCTTTTCTTAAAAGAGGGCGCTTCAATGTTTTCCAAGTAAAGTGTCGTCGGATGTAAGGGCGGAAATTGGCATGGTGAGTTCACAACTGGTTATCAAAGGCTGTGGCTGTCTTGATATAATGTCCAGCACTGGATGCTTTCGGGGCTTTAAACCTTGCTATATATATGTAAGCGGATTTCAAAAAGAAACAAAATGGTGAGGAGAGCATTGCAAAATCTTATTCCTTTAAGGAGATATTCAAGTTTAAAGTTTGGTATCATTTCTGTAAAAATGACTGAAATCAGACTAGTTGTGATGTCACAACCTCAGATTCCTCAAAGTTTTCTATGTATTTTAAAGAAAGTTTATTTAATTCTTTCATTATTTAAATTATTTTCTCTTAAACTTTCTTCAGGTGGTGTGTTATAAATACCCTTACTAGAATCAGTTTTACTACTTTTTTGACATCCTTTAATTCACAAAATCACAGGAAAAAATATGATAGAATACATAAAGACTTTGAGGAATCTGAGGCTATGACATCACAACTAGTCTGATTTCAGTCGTTTCTACACAAATGATACCAAACTTTAAACTTAAATATCTCCTTAACGGAATACGATTTTTAAACGCTTTGTTCACCATTTTGTTTCTTTTGAAGTCCTCTTTCATATAAGATGGACTTGCTTGACCACTAAACCAATCCTTCAGTAACTTATACCTGTCATAGATGGCTCGCCTGAGGGCAAAGGGGTGTACATGGTCATCAGCATCCGTCTTTTAGTGTGAGGGTTTGCTAACAAAAATTTTATTTTTTCAAATCTAACATTGACAGCCATGTATGAATGAAATTTCAGATGTTAACTAAAATTTGCCATTTTTTAAATCACCCGGCAGCAGTCATTGACAGCTCAATTTCTTATTGGTGAGCATGCAAAGCATAATGCCAACCTATGTAATGGTGATTTTGTCCGTCCGTCGGGCCATCCACAGTTTTTCCTCAGGCTTCCTCAAAAAATAAATGTTTTTTTTTTAAATTCCTCAGAAAATGTTAAGTTTCTTCGAAATTCCTCAGAAAGTTAAAATGTATGGGGGATATCTTTAGAGAAGGCTGGAATTTTCTTTAAAAATGTTAGTTTTTCAGAGACCAGTTATACAGATTTAAGACTAGTCAAATTATTGAATATTTCCTTAAAAAGATAACTCTCAGATGTACTTTTCCAATATTCTTTAGAGATCCTCAAGTGTCTCTCATATTAACACTTGAGGTTTCAAATCCTTTAATTCTTCAAAATATTTGTGCATCAACGGTTTTATCAGGCAATTTAATCTCTGTACGTGACAGAATGTGACTGCATATGGACATATTGAAAGATGCCTTGTGGAAGGAACATGGGTGGGAGCCATGTGGGACATAGGATGAAATATCTATCATATGGTATACACCAAGGGTATCAGGCATGATTATATGAGATCTGCCTTTATTTTCGTATTAAACAATTCTTTTGCATAAATTTATGAACTTACAGACCATCAGGCATGATTATATGTCTCTGCCTTTATTTTCGTATTCAACAGTTCTTTTGCATAAGTTAATGAACTGACAGACTTCCATATACTTAGTATGCTCAATGAGAGACTGATAGCTTGGATGAGACTGCTTATGGAGTCTATGGATATAGGGTGGGATGCCATGTGGGACATCAGATGGGATGCTATGTGGATATAGGGTGGGATGCCATGTGGGACATCGGATGGGATGCTATGTGGATATAGGGTGGGATGCTATATGTGTCAAAGAGTGGAATGCCATGTTGGAAATTGGATGGGATGCAATGTGGAACATACGGTGGGAGCCATGTTTTACATAGGGTGAAATGCCAAATGTGACACAGAGTGGGATACCATGTGTGACATGGGATGCCATGTGTGACATAGGGTAGGAGGCCATGTTGGACATGGGGGCGTGATGCCATGTGGGACATAAAGTGGGATGTCATTGGGACATGGGGAGGGATAGCTACCGTAGGACATATGGTAGGATCCAATGTGGGACATAAGGTGTATGCCATGTGGGGCATCAGGTGAGAAGCCTGATGCAGGACATTATGTGGGATATAGGGAGGGATGCCATGCGAGACAGAGAGGGATGTTATGTGGGACATATGATGGGATTCAATGTGGGACATAGGATGGAATGCCATGTGGGACATAGGGTGGGATGCCATGTGGGACATAGGGTGGGATGCCATGTGGGACATATGGTAGAATACAATGTGGGACATATGATGGAATACCATGTGGAACATATGGTAGAATACAATGTGGGACATATGATAGAATACCATGTGGAACATATGGCTAAATGCCATATGGGCCATGGTTGCCATTTGGGGTATGGGATGCCATGTGGGACCTAGGGTGGGATGCCATGTGGGACATAGGGTGGGATGCCATGTGGGGCATAGGGTGGGATGCCATGTGGGACATATGGTAGAATACAATGTGGGACATGATGAAATACCATGTGGAACATATGGCTGAATGCCATATGGGCCATGGTTGCCATTTGGGGTATGGGATGCCATGTGGGACATAGTGCGGGATGCCATGTGGGACATAATGTAGGATGCCATGTGGAACATCGTGTGGGATGTCATTTTTATAATTAGGTGGGTCATATGATATGGGTGTCAATTTGCATGGACATAGAAACCATGACATTATTTACTGTTCTAGTTTCCTGATGGTGTTGATTCATTAATTCTTAGTTCTTTGTTCAACATAAACAATTAAAGAAAATACATGGAACACAATTTTTCTGTCCATTTGAAATTTAATTTCAACCATTTGCTTAAAATCTCTCCATTAACTCCCAACGTCCAAAAGACTTTCATATTTTCCACTAAAGTAATTTGATGTTGAGGTGGCTTTGAGAGGATAAAAGAAAAAGCAAAACTGAAACTGAATTGCCTGCAGGAAATTTTGGATTAAAATTCTTGAAGTGATTGTAAGATGTATAATCTGAGTCTCCTCACACATCAAGTTCTTAAACTTTCCTGTAAGGAAAACAATTTTTCAGTAGTGGCTACTTAAAAGGAATATTGTTTTACAAGAAAAGTGATTTTATTCAAAGAATTAGTTTTGCAATGGGGAAAGATGAACTGTAAGGGTATTGAAGCCTTCAATTTTTTTATCTTTATGAATGGTTTTATTATCTTGTAAAGAATATTTCTTCATAATTTTTTTAAGCAAGTAAAAAGAACGTCATTTATAAAGCTTTGCCATGGATACAGTTGTTGCTGTGATGTAGAAAATATCAAATGACTAATCTGTTCAGGGATATGAAACCTATATCATTTAATCCTTCCCCTTGTTAAATGTCAGGAGGGATTTTACAGAATTCAGATATATATATATTCCATCTTTTCTTCAAGAACAGGGAGCTGTCATTTAGACAGTTGCCTAAATGACAGCTTAAGAGTAAGTAGTATTGAATCAGTAGTGAAGCCAACATCTCCATTTTAAGGAACAGGAGTCTCACATAGGTTTTACAATTTTTTATATTTTTATTTTATGTGAAACAAGCATCATTTTCGTTGATAACCTTAAAAGAAAGAAATGTATGAGTCAGTCTGGTATGGGTTTGTTAGCACTGATTTTGATCAAGCATAATGATTTTCTATACTGCCCTTTCCCCAGGGAAGCTTTTCGTTTTTGAAGGGGTTTAATTAAGCCCATAAAAACACAGTTTGAGATTAGGAGGCCATGGCAGAAGTTAAAGATGTACTCCGCCCTTTTCTTCCTGGTTGCATGCTTTTTTCCAGGTTGGGAGGACAAATTAATGTTAGTGACATAAAATTAAAAGTGTTGTTAGATTTAGGAACATTTCCTTAAAATTTTCCGAAATTGGCAGTGATTTCCTGGAAATTAAAGAAACTTTCCTGGAAATTGAAGAAAAGTTCATGAAAATGAAGGAAATTTCATTAAAAGTGAAGGGGTTGCCCAGAAAATTGACAAAGATTTCCTGAAAGTTGATGGAAAATTCACAGGAAGTAAAGAAAAATTCCTGAAAATTCAAGGAGAATTCCTGAAAATTCAAGGAGAATGCCTGAAAATTCAAGGAGAATTCCTGAAAATTCAAGGAGAATTCCTGAAAATTCAAGGATAATTCCTGAAAATTCAAGGAGAATACCTGAAAATTCAAGGAGAATTCCTGAAAATTCAAGGAGAATTCCTGAAAATTCAAGGAGTCCCCAAATACGATGCAACATTTTATGGAAAGTTGATTAACCAGTGCAATTAAACTGCTTGTATAACCAGAAAAATCAATGCCCTATTTATTAGGACTTACCTCCTTGAAGGCCTTTGGTTTGTATGTTGTAGATTTAGGTCCAAACTTGAGGATTTTTGATCCAAAATTCGAAGATTTTTGATCCAAAATTGTGTATAATTGCAGAAGGCTCTGTTCTGTTAAAGAGGGAGGCTAGTCTTAGGTCGTACATCGTTGGCCTCTGTAAAATTGGGGGATGCAGAGCTTTGACGTTGCTTCCGGTTCTGGAATGCACAAGATCACAGTCTGTTTACATGTACATATATAGCGTTGTGTGTACAAATTCAATCGTAGTGCATAACGTTATAACAATCTATGGGAAATTTAGGGTTTTTTTCAACGTAGTTGTTAGGAAGAAAAAAGCGATAGTGAAAGATTATAGCAGTCACTAGATAAAATTTACAATGAGCGAAAAAAAAAAGTAAAAACATAATTTGAGGAAAATGTTTCTGGCGGGATTCGAACCTACAACCCAATAAAGACTAATCTCCTTTTTGGGAGAAAAATTATTATCTCCCAAATGGGAAAATCTCTATGTTAATCATATTTTCTTGCGCATCCCATTGGCTCATTGTTACAGTCTAGTCTGCCGCTTCAATTGTCTACATAAACACTTTGGCGTGGTACGGGTACATGTACGGTCAGCGCTAGCAGAAACAGTTTAGTTGTGAGATTTCGTTGCTGATGCTTGCTGCCTGACAGTCTGACCGTAGCCTATGTGTTATTAGCAGTCGTCGTACGTCAAGTTGTATTTGTTTAGACAGTGCACCTTTTCTAAAACTTGAAAGTTCCGGCATGTGAGTTATTTCTTCATGCTATTTTACAGCTGTTTTGAGGGTGGCAGAGTGGCAGATCAGAGAGTCAATCGAATCCAAAAGATATTACTGGCTTTTCACAAAATAAATAAAAATAGGTAGAATTCAATTCTTCTTGAAAAATACTCCTTTCGAATTCATTAACTAATGTAGGACGAGGCAAATGATAAGGCTTCTTTGAAAAAAATCACTATAAATATCACATTACTTGCTTTTAGTACCTGTTATACAATGCCGAAACATTGCAATTGCTTAATGACGACTAACAGGGTAAACGATCGTATTGCGTCTAACAACAAAGGTCATTGCGAAGGTGAAATCATCTTCATCGTTTTGCTACAGAACGGACCGGCGAATCATATTGGAGGGATCAGGTTTTATTTAGATCTAATTCAACTCTGTATGAATATTCAACAATGAACCTTTCCTGCTCATTATCAAGAATTCCAGGCTGTGTTTTAAATTAGTTGCATTATGAGTATGGGGGCATATACAGAGGGCTTGTGGGTAATGTTGCATCACAGGAAACTGATTTGCATTAGAGTTTGCCCATTTGAGAGAAGATTTCGTTCCCTAAAAGAGAGATTAGTGCGGACTGACAACTGTTGGGTCAAAAAATCTGAATTCTATCGCCTTACCGACTGGGCCACATCAAGCTATAGTCTAGCTTGGGGTTTTAATCAATATATACTATAAAGTAAGGACCAACGAATCGTGCAGCAATTGGTTGAAATTTCAATCATTTAACCAATTTGAATCAAGTATTTTGTCCATCAACGATTGCCTCTTTAAGTGTCCTTTAATTGTTCAGCCTGTCCTCTACTTATTTCAACCCATAATTATAAGTGTCAATGTTCAAAGCATATTTCTAATCTTGACGCTTTGTTCTTTTTTTCTCAATTGCTTTTGTTTCTGGTAAAAAGTTGTTTTGTTTTTTTCCTTTACATCTGGGCGTGTCAGTTCAAAATGAAACTGAATTGAAAGTAAAGCTGTTTTCATATAATATTAACAGAAACATCAAATCAGCCTCATGTGGTAAAATAGAAACATAGGCTTTTATTAATCATATAATTTATTAGAAAAACATGGCACAGTGTTATGGAGACATCTGCAGTAGATGTCTGAAATTTATCATTTTAATTTTAACTTTAAAAAGAAGTCTGAAAAAAATACAGTTGTATTTGATTGCTTATTATGTTGGAACAAACTGAGATTTGGAAATTGAGATGATGCATATATATAAAATTTATTTTGCTCCACTTTTCCAGGGTGAAGATATTAATGTTTTTGATTCATAAAAGGGTGTGTGTGGGAGCATGGAAAGAATTATGAATGAAATTCAACAATAAAAATGAACATAAAATTGCAGCTCTCAATTGTCACAGAGTTATACTTATAAGCCAGATGTATAGAGATTCAGCTATATATTTACAGTAGATTAGATTCTCTATAACCTTTCCAAAAGTTCTTCTAATTGTCCCCACAGTAATTATGCTACTAGTGATCGACATAATATGCAATTATTCTGTATACATAGGCCTACTGAATTACAATACAAATTTCAAATAACATTTAATTCTTTTCTACATCACAAAATTTGCTTATTTTCTTCTTCTTTTTTTCTTCATCGGAATTGGTATGAAACAGTCTCTTATTCTGAAATTGATGTATCTTTCATATTTTGATCATTTTAAGATAATCTACCTCATGTGACTTATTGATACCACCAATGGCGAAGCTAGGGTCTCGACCATGGAGGGGGGGCAGGGGGTTGCAAACTGAAGAATAAAAGATATGCATCTGAGACATAACTAATGATATTTAATCATTGAAAATATATTACATTATAAATCCAAAATATAAGTAGGATGAGATCATTTAAAGGTCTAGTTCAGGGGTCACGCATGTGCATCTTATATAAAAGAGGACTTCAAAATAAACAAAATGGTGAAAAAAGCATTGCAAAATCCTATTCTGTTAAGGAGATATTCAAGTTTAAAGTTTGGTATCATTCTGCAGAAAAGACTGAAATCAGACTAGTTGTGATGTCACAGCCTCAGATTCCTCAAAATCTTGATGTATTTTACAGAAAGTTTATTTAATTTGTTCATTATTTAAATTATTTTTCCTAAAACTTTCTTCAGGTGGTATTTTATTAATACCCTTCCTATATTCAGTTTTACTACTTTTTTGACATATCCCATGGTTTGTAAGTCACAAAATCGCAGGATGAAATAGGATAGAATACATGAAGACTTTGAGGAACCTGAGGCTATGACATCACAACTAGTCTAATTTCAGTTGTTTCAAATGATACCAAATTTTAAACTTAAATATATCCTTAAAAGACTAACATTTTTGAATGTATTCTTCACCATTTTGTTTCTTTTGAAGCCATCTTCTATATAAGATGGACATGCTTGACCACTGAACTAATCCTTTAATAATGGCAAAGGGGCGCCAGAGATTGTTTTTGGTGAGCTAGGAGAAATTTCCCGCCGCCTTGTTCCCATGATATGTATGGCCACTGGGTACCACCAGGCGTTATCAGTCTATGAATTGAAATGGTATGCAGAAGAGCAATATGAAGCACAGGCTTACAGCAGCGCAATTAACTATCAGCACAGCTAGGGTTTGCAAAGCCTCATTAGGGGCATGCATGACTGTGAATGTTTTTTACTAAAAAAATACCCTACTTTTGCCTTGTGTTCTAAATAGCCTGTCTGGGTGTGACAATTCCAGCAGGTGTGATGTCTACTTTGGGTTATATTGAATATCATTTGAGGATCTTCTTATATTGATACCTGGGTTGCTACCACAAATACAGATAAACTGGGTTTTCAAGATATAAAGGTAATTTATCTTGATAGATGCACCTCAAACGGTCTGCAGGAGGGTATCCAGAGGAAAAATAAATGCCTTTGTAGAGGAAGGGGAGTTTGTCAGATACTTCATGTTTGAAATGTTTAGTACTTTCCAAGAGGCAGTTGATTTCCCCCTTCCCCATGCCATAATTCTGCTTCACAGGGTAGGGGACAATGTTTTTTCAAAACCTTATGTAGTTTGATTAATTCTGCTTGATAGTGAGTGGACAAGATCCCCTCTGTCCCCCAGGAATTACGTCTGTGTCTTCCCCTGATCTGGCTGTGGGGAAGGCTCAGAGGGGATATGGTGTTTGGACCTGTATGTTTAAATAAAGATTGAGAACAAGCTATTAGACCCCACCCACTTCTTGCCAACTGGCTATGCCAATGTTAGGCTTTAAAGGGTTAAGAATAAAGGAAAGATCATCTAGAACCCTACCTCTGAACCATTGTTTCACCTAGTACAGGATTTACCACCCAAAATTGGGGGCAAAGTCAAAAGTTGGGATGGGGAGGGGGTGGCAAAACTACAAAATCATGCTAAGATAAAAAAAAACACACAATACAAAAATTGGATAAAGGTGGGTAGGGTAAGTTTCTCCTTTGCTCCCCACCACCCCCAAAAAAAAAAACAAAAAAAAAAAGCTACGTATGCCTCTGACATTATCTAATCTTTCTGGCACAACATCACTGTGGTTGTGCTAATAAACCCCACCACAAACCTGGAACCCATTTGAACTATCCTAATATTCCATAAACATATACCTTAACCGTACCTCGAACTACTCAAATTGTGCTGTAACATTCGGTTGCCTGTTTATGTCTCAGTTACTGCATGATTGCTTCGTATCCAGCTTTCGAGTCTTATCTCCATGTTGTTGCATATTCCTGATGTCCTCAGGGATTCAATAACATTCAACTCAGTAAGATATAATCTTTCAATATTTCAAAAATAGCACAAGAATAATGAATTTAATTATTAGATTCTACAAGCTATGAATTCAATTACTTGACTCAATTAGTGAATTATTTCCTGACACTGATCACAAGAGTTGTGACTTTACTGACTTTCACACAAAATTTAAGAAGGCATGGTGGAAAATTAAACTTGGGCAGTTGGGGAATACTGGCAGGGAATTTTGTGCTAAAACAATTTCTAAAACTTGTTTCAGATATTTACAGAGATTAGTAGATGTAGCAAATTTGTTTAGCAGAAGAAATATAATAGGTTTTTGGAAGAAGTTAACAAGAATCATGATTATGTTTCAGTCATGATATTTTCTTTCCATTTACATAAAATTCCTAAATAATATATCAGAACTATTCAAAATATTTATATAAAAAAGAAAATCCTGCCATATCGCATAAAATATAAGAAGGTATTCAATTATATGAACATTTTTATAATTCTGTTTATTAGAGTTCTGTTTAATAATAGAGTACAATGCAAAAGAAAAGGCAACTTACTGTAGCTTTTTATGTGCCCAAGAACTTACAACAATTGCAAAAATTGCATTGAGTCATCTAGAAAGGCCATATTTTCAGAGCTTGCCTGGCTCCCAATTTCTTTTCAAAAACATCATTAATTGCACTACTTTGAAAGTTGACCACTTTAATTGAGCCCACAACTCGGCGAGAGTCCCCTTCATCAATCTTGGACCTATTTAAACTAAAACCATATGTGATATGATTGAAATGTTTTATTCACATTATGTCAGACAGTCAGAGGAATTAAGAAAAGCAATTATGGATTTAAATCAATTGTTGATGTATCTATTCATTCAGGGCAAATTTTCAAGGCCTAAATATCAAAAGAGCTATTGAAATTTATAACCAGTTTATATGAAATTTTGTTATTTTCATTTGTTATTGAATTTGACAGATTGTACAATGTTTCAGCTAATATTGCTTGTACATATCTTGAATGGTTCCTTCTGTTATCAACATCTTAAAACCATTCACCAAAGTTTTTTTTTTTTTTTTTTTCTCTTGAGGTGCCTGTAGCTGTAATTTGCAACAGTGTGTAACATAAACTGAACAAGACTTTACATTAGGATACGTTACAAACATGCTCTGTTTGATTAAGTGATAAAAAGAGATTACTAAACAATGGAAGAAATGTGACATGTATATTATGAGAAAATAGAAAGTTGAATGTTCAGGTATGAGAGGTGCTTAATTAGCAGCTTAGGGGGTCCTTCAAATAAAAGTTTGGTTTGTTCCTTTTTAAATCTCTTTTATTTAGCTATTGGGAAACCGCCAGTATTTTGAGGAAAGGTTACTGCCCTAGTATATAAAGTAGTTTGTGGTTATATTTTGTTGTTTAGAAGTGAACCCTCAAATTACTTGAACTTCTCATGACTCAAAGATAAGTTTATTGCCTTCTGCATGATGTCTGTCCTCTCATTTGAAAATAATTCTCCTGGAACATTTCAAAGAAATGTCACTTTGAAGGAAGTATAAACATTTACAAAGTACCAAGTAATTTTCTTATTTACTATTTGTATAATTAAAAGAAGTTCTATTCCTGCTAAATGTTGGAGCATAAGGCATTGTAAATATTAACTGTCAATTACTGGCAAGGACAAGTACTTTTTCTTTTCAGTGCTTTTTTAATATATTCAAAAAACTTGCAAACTAAAGTTTTGGTGAGGATCAATCATCAAATGTTTTTAATCTCAAGGAATCTGTTTTGCTATGTGGGGAAGGGGGGGGGGCATAGGGGCATAAACATTTCAAGAGGGGGCAGTTAGGCAGATTCTCCATGTACCTTGTTATATATTTTTGATTTTATGCAAGGGGGACACAGACCTTCAGGCATTGTAATTATTTGTGGTCCACAACTAGGAATATCATAAGTTGCTGGGGTGAGGCAGAGAAGTGGGACAGAGAGAGAAAGAGAGAGAGAGAGAAATGAGTTAGGAATGAGGATGTGTCAGCTGATGGTGATTCAAGTCTGGTTTCTTATCAAATTGCAACCAAATTATAAATAATTTATACCCCTTCATTGTCAGTATGCCATGACAACCCATTATTGCCATTCAGGAGTTCATGGTTTTATATTGTAACCTGCTTCCATGTCTCTTGAGGGAATACAAATTAAGTTTATACCATTCTGCAATATGCACCTGGTTCTCCCCAGGGAGACAATTAATACAAAGGCACTTTTAATGGGTTTCACCAATAAATATATAACACTGGAGGAAATCTTTATGGCAGAGCATAATCAGGAATAAATATGATTTTGTGAATTTCTTGAAATTAATCAGGCCATTTATATATTACTGTATTAACATATTTTGAAATATTACTATCAATTTGTGTACATATGTACATCATTATTTTCAGATCCTCAAGTTGAGTTGAATTTACTGATTTTGTGTTGGTTGAATCTGTATTTGAAATTAGCTACATTGGGTATATTTATTATTTTAGCTACACAGCATTTAATGTATTTTGTACACTTCAAAAGTATAGGCACAACTTGTATCTGAACTATAGGGAAGTGCATTTTTATGTAGGATATAAGGTATTGGGGTGGGAGGGGGGCAGGGTCTCCCACATTTGGGCAAAATCTGAAACCAAATTCAGGAAAATGTTATATGAATGTAGAAAGTAGAGTACTGCTGGTTACAAATGTGAAGCTTTAAAAGGGGGTAAATTTTATCTTTGACAGAAGTATACCTTCAAAGCTTTTGAAGTGCCCCTTCTCATAATCTTTAAGACAACATGTGGTCTGCAGGTCTAAATAGATGTGACTCGTGACTGAATATTGGATGGCATATCGTTGTTCCAATTTTGAGGGGTACTTTAAACTTGATGTAATGATTGAATTTAAAAAAACAAACATCTGCTTTACTTTATTTAAGCTAAATGACATTTAATAGTCCATGCAGGTGGATTTTGGGGGTGAAACCCCAGATGTTCAACATTGTAGACAATTGATGTGCATCCTACATTTTAAGGTACAGATTTATACTAAAAATGCGGGAGTTTACGAAATGTTCAAAGACTGTAATTTATGTTTAAACCATTCTTAGAATAGAGGTAGGACTGGGGGGAGGATGGAGGTAGGACTGGGGGAGGGAGTGAGGCTACATCACTTTGAAACAAAAGGAATTATTGTTGTGGTTGTGTGCAGGCACGGGGTATTTAAATGATTTTGCAGCAGTGTTGGATGCCTGAATGGTGAGATTGACCTCCAGGGCCAGTTAAAAACACAGATGCAGGGGCAGAATGAAGACATTTTATGAATATTCAGTGATTTTATATGCATTATTGTTAGGAGTGTTTGTATAATTTACATTGAATTAATATTAATTTTAAGATGTTTCATTTAAAAGTTCTGCAAACATATGTAATCAATTTGTGGCAGCATTGGAGTGTATCAAAAGTGGCAATTCTTTTGAGATTTGTACATCTTAGAATTAATTATAAGGATGTTTTAAGTATCTTTATATTTAAATTCATAGTTCCTGCACCAGATTAAAAATTTAAATCAGAATGCATGTGCTAAAACAAAAGCAATATATTGACTATTAAATATGTCTTGTTGATGGAATTGAAAATTAATTGATAAATTGGCTGCTAAGCCATATTTGGTACGGACTTTCATTATGTGTTTCATACAAAACAATATGATTTTTAATTGATTAAAGGTGAGTTTATAAGATTTGGTGTCTGATAATTTTGTTTGCTTACATCCTTTGAAATGGTCATATCATCCTGTTTTTTAGATGACGGAAAGGTTTAGATGCACTTTTGGTACAACTAACACAAGAAGATAAATACTGCTGATGTATCTTTTAACATTCATATAGCTATAGGACTTTTAACCAAGAACAGAATTAATCAAAAAGGGGTTTGAAGTGTTTGTGCAAAGTGTCTAGTATGCCTGAAACAATTATTATATTTGAATAATTTTCAAAAGACCTTAAAACTTGGCCTTTAAAGTACACTCTCTGAAATTTGTTAAAAGCTCTTTCAAAGTTATCACTTATGATTTTAAATATTGTGAATGTGGGATAAAAGTGTGAGATATTGTAGATATTTATTAGAAAACACTGGCTTTACACTTTCTTGTATTATTTGCCAAGCAAAATAAATTAAACTTCTTATCATATGTTTGTTTGTTTTAGAGGTTTATAGCTTTTTGAAAGACCTCCATTAAGTATTTATACTAATTTAGCTTTTGTATTTATAAATATAGAAAATGATTTTAATTAGAACCATTATGGAGCTATGGAAGCATGGAGCTATAAACTGAGATTATATCTCCTTGGTAGAACTGTAATTCCTGGTGGAGGGGATGGGGGACCCCTCACACTTTCAGGCAGAATTTTAAAAAGTACAACAACTATAAATGGGTTAGAATTCTGAACTTACAGTGTATAATACTATATGTGCCATATGTTATGCCAAATTACCATTAAATGAATTAATTTGTTTAAAGGAGACATACAGTCTGACATAATCCTTATTTAATGTGATAGAATTAAAAATAGCAAATTTGTCTGACCAAGTTTCATACGCCCTTAAGCAATTTAAGACAATTTTTATCATTATTAAAAACTTTAGTTATACTACTAAATAGTACTATGGGAGCCGCCATTTTGATTTCAAACATGCTGAATATGATGTCACAGCCCAGCAGGATGTTGGAATGCTTTATATTTCTTTAAAATCTACTTCAAGATTTCTAGGTTATGAGAAGAAAAAAAAATGTTATGTAAGGGTCAAGGAATTTTTTGTGTACACATGAAATTAAGAAAACATTCTCTTAAAACTTTGTGTCACATCATTTTGGAATAAAAACTTTTATCACATTTATAAAGAAATACATTAAATTCCTTATGTCCCTATTGCGGAAATTATGTCAGCATGCACAATATTTCAATACAGAATTGAACAAAATGGCAACCCCATGTGTCAACTTCAAACATGAATAACTTGAGATAGAAATAAGATTTTGACTTGCTGTTTTTGGCGGTTGGCTAAGATTTGTATCCTCTATCACATAATATAATGATTGTCTCAGACTTTTTGTCTCCTTTAAGTTTTTTGTTTTGTTTTTTGTTTTGTTTTCCCTTATGGAGATGACAATTATAAGATTGCCATGCAGTTGCAGTGAGCTTGCAATTAAAACCTGTATGTATTAAGTTGTAATTTCGAAGCAAGCTTGCAGTTGGAAGTTTGATCAATCACAGAACAAAAATGAGATTACTTGCACAGGGAAATATTTTTAGTAGTGGACTGAACATTTTGATAGTGAAAATATAATATGCTCAACAATGTCATAGCAAACTCCTGCGGAGAGTGACGACAAAGCTTTGCAATTTTGAACCTTAGTATTCTAGGTACAAAAGCTTCAATTCTTGTTTTTATCATTAAAAAAAAATGTACAGCAAAAATGTATGTGGCTAAATCCCTTGAGCCTGTCTTTGTTGTCCCTGGTTTAATGCTCCAATAAGCTTGCTTCAAGCAGGAATAAAGTTACCATGAGTGAACTTGAGCTTAAAACGTTTTGATGGACTGGGTTGTCAAGAGTTTGAGGATTAAGAAAAAATACTCAATCAGAGTAGAATAAGATGGGGGAGATTATACCCCTGCAATTTCCCACATCCTTGCAAAACTTGTTGTCAGGGCAGCCCGCATGTCATGATTATTTAGTGTTGATGCACATCACATACATCCAGCAGAAATTTGATGGAAATCTTGATCTGATAAATCTCTCTGGTTCAGAATAACATCCAATTAGAGGGAACCATAGATCTTGTCAGTGCAAACTCATTTTTAGTGAAGCATATATCGAGGAGATCAAAATGTAATTTATCGACATCTGCAGGGTATAAGTCATATTTGATTGCAGTGAATTATGAACATTTTAATGGGAATAAATTAACTGTCAGATTAAATCCCACCTTAAAGGATAGTTTAGTGGTCAAGACAAACAGAAGTGTGAACAGTACAGGAGTTACCCTCCATTGAGGGGTTCAGTATAAACCCTTGATCAGGTTTTTTTTTCTTAAAGCTATTGGGGATGCCATTAAATATAAATGATATTAAAGGATTAGTTCAGTGGTCAAGCAAGTCTATTTTATATGAAAGAGGACTTCAAAAGAAACAAAATGGTGAAGAAAGCATTCAAAAATCTTATTCTGTTACAGAGATATCTAAGTTTAAAGTTTGGTATCATTTGTATAGAAACGACTGAAATCAGACTAGTTGTAATGTCATAGCCTTAGATTCCTCAAAGTCTTTATGTTATTTTATATATTTTGCCCTGCAATTTTGTGGCTTATAAACTATGGGATATGTCAAAAAAGTAGTAAAACTGAATCTAGGAAGGGTATTTATAATATACTAACCTGAAAAAGTTTGAAGATGAATAACTGAAATAGTAAAAAAATTCAATCAACTTTCTTTAAAATACATAAAAGTGTTGAGGAATCTGAGGCTGTGTTGTTACAACTTGTCTGATTTCAGTCGTCAGTTTCTACAGAAATGATACCAATCTTAAGATTTGAATATCTTCTTAACGGAATAAGATTTTTGAATGCTTTCTTCACCATTTGTTTCTTTTGAAGTCCTCTTTCATATATGATGAACATGCTTGACCACTGAACTAATCCTTTAAATGGGCATTCTGATTTATTTTTTTTATTACTGGAAAATATATTAACTGATACTTCAAAAATGATTATAATACATTTCTAAACTATTTTACTTGTTTCTTAGAGCTAATGTATCATTTTTGTACCAAATTAATCAAGGTGTTACCAGCCTGATATTTGAGAAACAGAACCCTCCATTGAGGGTATCTCCCAGAGTGGTAAAGAAACTTATCCGATATCTCATTCTGTTCAGGAGATAATGACTTTCAAATTTGTAACAAGGTTGCTTGAAAATGACTGGTGTGGAAAGTCTATTGTAAACAGACATCACACCCTCCTTTTGTTACCAATTGTAAGTTTGATTGAAAATTTAGTTATTTTATTAATTGAAATATATCCAAACAATAGTGGTAAATTGCATTTTCTTCAGGAGACCTTGTTTAGTACTCTCCTGATCCAGTGGTGGTTGTCACAGAACCAGAATATTTCAATGAAATTCAGAAAGAGACATCACTACTGGCAGACTACTATCTCTACACATATCTGATACAACTTAAAAACCTCCTTACATAGGCATAGGAACCGGGGGAGGGGACACAGGGGGAACGTTCCCCCAATGTTGCAGTGACTTACATGGATCCCCCAGCTAAGTCATTTTTTACCATTGAACCAGTGTTGTAGCATATTTTTGTGTCCCCCTCCCCCTCCCCCTCAATGAAGAACATGTACCTATGCCAATGCCTCCTTAAACAGGGGCAACAAGTTGGGGAGCTGAGAGGGGGGACTTCAGCCCCTAATAATTTTTGGTGAACATGTGTTATCACATTACCCGACCAAATTACCCCCTTAATATTGTAATCACATGTCACCTGACCTCAGCCCCCCCCCCTCTCCCACACACACACACAATATTTTGAATGCTCTGCCACCCGCCACCCCTGTTAAAAGAAAAAACAATTTTGAACATATTCTTCATCAGTTTATTCTGTCTAATGCCATCTTCTGTATAAGATGAACATGTTTGACCATGCAAATATTCATATATTTTTCAGTTGGTAGATTTAAAGATCGTACAAATAAAATTTTGCATAGGCCTATTTGTTGAAAATAATTTGGAAGCTTCTGCACAGCCAATTTGTAACTGACAGTGGTGGAATGTGTTTCCTCATTAGTTCCTATATCTGGTCACCATTGCCTGAATCACATGACAGACCTTCAAAAATTGAAATAGATTAACCACTTGAACACATCATTGATTTATGTTTAAGTACGTTTCTTCTTCTTTTTTTGTCTAGTTACTTTCAATTTTAAAATTTGCATGGCAATTTCATATTAACAGCTGTTGTCACTTTCTTAGGCTTCATTTGAATGCATTTTGTCCAAAACTCATTTACAGATTCCTCATTTGAGTGGGTAATGAAAGATATTTCCATGCGTGGCATTTCAGATTCACTGAGAAAAAAATGATCTTTTAAACACCGAATATACAAATGGGTTGATGCTCTATTTATTTTTGACAGGTTCAGAAGTGCTCTCCTCTTCATGGGAATTTCAACAGGGATTAGGAATTTAAATTGAAAATTTACCTGTCCAGCATTCGTTCCTTGTGGTCAGAACGTGTTAAAAAGAAATAGAGTTTAATATAAATGCACATTATTAGTTCATGATTGTGCAAGAGTTTTTTTGTTGGTATATGAGATGGCTTGTAGGCTAGGGGATACTCTATTTGCACAATTGTTTTTTAAGTATTCTTATGTATTTCTTACATGTAATTTGTTAAATCTCTTTAAATGGAAGAATATGGATAAGTCCTGAAAATTAGTGGTCTCACTCCCAAGTTGTGTTATGTTTGCATCATCATTAAAATTGCATATCATAAGATAACATAACAAGATGACAGGCTAAGAAGGGTGAGTCACCCCATAAAAACTAAAACCACCACCACCACCTCAAAAAAAAAGAACAAAAATCAAAGATGCCCAGAGTTAGTAAAGAACTTATCAATGTATGACATGCTTGGGTCACATACTTACTGATGGATCCAAGAGAATTTTCTGGTAGGTGGACCAAAATATTTCTGATGAATTAGTGATGTAGGCGAAGCTACAGCATGTGTGAGGTACTATGCACAATTTGCACTGTACATGTGGTCATTTTTGGCAAATCTTTGTGTGTGTGGGGGGCAGGGGGGGGGGGGGTTATCTACCTATTTGGACCCTCTTGGATCTGCCAGTGAACATTCTTCTCATGCCCTTTAACATATACTTGATGGTCCTCATACTCTCAAATGATATTTTTCCTTGTCTTTTTTGCCTGCTGTGGTTGTATTAACTAAAATGAAAATTGTAATGATATAAATGCATAGCAAATGTGCTGTCCTCCAGAACTATACTGATAAACAACTTAAAGTGATCTTCATTTATTTTTCTGTAGCATCAAGAAAATTTTATTGAAATTTTTCATTATCCTCAACCATCCAAAAATAGAAAGTTTTCCGTTTCAAACAATTGCTTCAGTGGAGCAAAATCTAATTACAATCTTGAAACTGCCCTCCATTTTGACAGGAAAATTAAATGACGCTACAATTGCCTCAAATTATTCTAGCTTGAGTAATCTAAACAATTTCATGTTCTCATGAAACTTTTTTTCTATATTTGTTTTTTTATCACACCTTGCAGGTTTGTTTATGCTAGATCTCTGAATGTTTTGAAACATTTATATAGATATGAATAAGTCATTTAAGGGAACCCATCATAATTCAGCTATTGTTATGAAGTTTTAAGTGTTTATGATTCAAAGAACTATAAGTGAAATTTCAACAATATTGGTTGGTGCATATGATGACCCAATTCATGTTTTGGTATGTTTTATTCATCATCAAAATGTTCTAGATGAAAAGAGAATAAATGGATGCTCTACATTCCTATTTTCAAATTCATTCATATTCTGATTGGACGATTGCCTCTAGCTCAATTAAATATATATTTAAGAAGTGAAAAATGTGTACCAGATCAACTTTTGAAAAAATGTATAAGGAAAACAGGGAGTTAGGACAACAGGGGAACATTAAGCATGTCATATGTTGAATTTGTTTTTCTCTCAATTATTACCCAAGATTTTCTTCAGAATTAAACTTGTTTTAGTACTTTTTGCTAAGAACTTCCTTCGTTGTCTCCAAGGGAATAAATTCCCATTGTATTTTGAAATTGGAAGTGAATATTCTATTTTCTTTTACACAAAAAAATGAAATGACATCCATTGCTCAAGTACGTCATGATTTAAAGTTATCTTAAAATTCCTATTTCCTGATGTAGCATAACATTCAGAATATGTCTTGGTTTTTTTGTTAATATGTACTAATTATAAATTTATTTCCCATGGGAAGAAAAGTTAATTAAAAAGGTTTCATGCTCCAACCTCAATTGATTCATTGTAAGTTAGATACTCCAAATGTGTGACACTTGAAACATTTTCTTTTCAAGGAGATCACCGTATGTCTGAATGAATGTTTTCTCTTTATTTTCAAAAGTGGGATTGAAGAAGACGCTGCCACCAAGTAGGTTTTTACAAAAAATTGAATTGCACATCATTTACTGAGTTTAATGCTTTCTCTGCTGCCCTAACTATTGGACAATGTGCAATTCTTTGTATTTCTTCCTATACAAGTGTTTAACCATTTTTGAACTTACAATTTTCTGACCTTAATTGTTGTGGAAGATATACAAATTTATGACATCACCAGATAAAGAATCTGACTGTAACTAAAGACTTTTCTTAACTTAGCTTATGATCAATATTTGAAAGGTGTTGTGGAAGTCATCAACATAAAACGAATATGCTTGACCCACTTGAGCTACCAGGTCACAGTTAGACCCTAGGTGACTGCCTCCTAGAAATAATCAGTTTCCTGTACTTTGCCAAATGTCAAAACTAGCCATGTGTGTTTCTAATTTTCCAATTACCATCTTCAATGAAGAGCCCCTTTTACCAATCCTCAAAAAGATATCTGAGTCAGTCTTGACTTCCTAAAGCATATGCAATACTTTTGGTTCTCCAACAGATACATTTCTCTCTGACCTTGATTTCCCCCTTTGGAAAGATTAGCTTGAGAATGTAAGACGTCTGCAGTCTGCATCACTGAAGTTGCAGATTGTGTGAAATTTATAAATGAAAGGGAATACAGAGACTAAGTGAATTCTCAGACTCAGTGAATTTATAAGAAAAATGGTTATTTGAAATTCCCCTTGTGCCCCCAACTTTAAAAGATTTAGTAGTAGCATGGAGATAAAAAAGAGTGAGGCGGATTTGTTGCAGATTTGTGGAAGATAAATCTTTTCTGCAGTGTCTTGAGTAGACATTTCATTCTGCATTGGTACCATTTATAATAACATTGTTACCTGGTAGATCTATCAGGGTGTACATATACCACCACCAGTAGTTATTAACAAAAGATGATATTTGCTTTATTGCGATCGGAATAGATTTAAAGGCGTCTCATACTTGCAAGTCACATTAATCCTCCAAGTGCAGAATTTGTTACTTCTGGATTGTGGCCGGCTTTTTGACTTGTGACATTCATTTTCTAATGTGAAAACCATTTTATTTAGAAACCAGCCTGATGTGAATTGATGCAGAAATGATTAGTTTACCACCTGTCTGTGTTTTTAGCTGACTTTATTCCAATCCCTAGCTGAATTCCTCCAATACCGGGTTACCGTTAGCCATAGCCTGTGGGAGCGTTGCAGAACATACTGTTTATCTCTGTATTAAGGGAGAGCAACGTTTGAAGGTCTTAAATCGTTTTTGTCAGACTTCTGGACCTTTATGTTGTAAGTTTTAAAATGATTTGGACTCAATTTGAGGGAAGTTTGGAGAGCTTTTAAAGGGTGGATATGACTTTAAGGTCATATGGAGGTTAAGCACAGCCCCCTCCTTCCCCTCCAACACATGGGTATATTAACCAGTGATGTAAGTATCACAAAAAATTACCAATGGACTCTTGAGGCTTTTTTTCTCTCTTTTTTTTTTATAATAATTTTTGGTTGGCTTCCTGGGGGAATTCAAGTAAACACATATATCATTTGCATTCAAGTCTGAACGTTTTGTCAATTAGTTCATTCCTAGCTATTAACTGACTGTAATTTTATGTCTTTTAAACAAACAGTTTGTAATTGGGCATGCATGTGCATATGGTCAATTGATTTGGTTGATGTATTACAAACTAGTGGTGAAATAGCTCACAGGAAACGTATCGTCTCTTAATTCAGAAGTAAACGCCGCCATGCTGGTAACGTCACTTCCGTTTTTCGATATTCCTTATTGGTTGCGAGAAATCTGTGATGTCAACAGGTGAAATTCAAAAACTGGAAGTGACGTTACCACGGTGACAGCTCACTTCTGAATATATTTATGGGACGATACCTAATAGGCAATAACCATCAATCTTAAGACATTCATGAATTATAAAACTCCAAACTAACAAACTTGAAATAGAGGTATACACTTCTGTCAGTTTTGCTGACAGAAATGAAGTTTGTTTTCTAGGTTTATTGTGAGGGAATATGAAAGTATCCATTTTATGATATATCATGCTCAATAATATTATGTGCATGATGGTTGTTTTGGATGTTGCAACTCTGATTGTGGGGCATGGAGAGCTTATATATTGAATTTCAACTTCAATTTCAAGTTTGAAATATATAGTGTGCTCTGATCCAAAAACATGGCTCTCTAACATTTAGGGTGAGCATGTAGAGGTCATGTATTTATTCATTTCACTATGTTTCTTTTCATTTAGGAACCAATGGGATAATATTTATTACACTCCCAAAGCACTGAGGTCTTCTCATTGGCAGCATGCATTTTAATCCCTGGCAATTAATAGCCAGTTAAAAATTCTGTCAAGTTTTGGAAGCATTAGGGTCAAGGGTAGGATAATGGCAAAGCGATTATCTTTTGATTGATTGGTGAGGAAATTGTTTGATTGTTTTCTACCCCAACTACCCCTGAAAAGGAGAGGGCATGAAGCTAGTAGATGTAAGATATGCCCTGGACAAAAAAATTAATATTAATCTACTGACTATGAAAATTAAGTGAATAAATTAAGTCAATGACTAGACAATGTTTTGGACAAAATGTTGTATGTGTGTTAGAAGATGGCAGGGAGGGGCACCACTCCTGAAACCCCCTCTTTTGATGGTACAACTTTGTTACTCAATTGCCTTACACAAGTTCTAGATATAGATCCTTTTAGTTTTGAATCATGTGTCAGAGCTTTTCATTTGTAACCAGTTTCGGCATCTATTCAGGAAGGGCATTCTGTTTTGTCTTTTGTATGTAGAATAAATCATGGAGCAGCTTCTTTTTGGCTTCTCCATGTAACAGTTTTACACAAATAAACATTGATAGGTACCAATTTTCCCATGTCCATAGTTATACACCTTACCTGCTGGCAAGAGTCTGGGTTGTTAAGATTTGTATTTCATTTTGATCGGATCAAAAGGAACTGACTCTCAATGATGTGATTTATGGGGTCACTCAAGATAAAGAATGAGAGTTATATTTTATTATGTAATAGAACTGCTTGGGAGGTACCATATATTTTACTTGTTTTTTTTTTAATGGATAAATTAAGATTTAAAAGACAAGTATCCATTATGGCACCCCACATATACAGAAGCAGTTTAAAGGAATGGTATTGTCACATAAATACATTCAGAAGTGAACGCCGCCGAGCTGTTAACGTCACTTCCAGTTTTCAATTTTCCTTATTGATTGCAAGAAATCTGTGATGTTATCGATAACACATGTAGGCCCCTATGTTTGGTCCAGCAGATGTGAGATCAATAACATTGCAGATTTCTCGTAATCAATATGGAAAATTGAAAACCGGAGGTGACGTTGACAGCTCGGCGGCGTTCACTTCTGAGCATATTTATGGGATGATACATTTCCTTTAAAGATTGTACTTATCGACCCCACCTCATTTAGTTCTCCATGCCTCCTGTAGAATATCATTAAGCATGTACAGAGTGTATTATTCTGTGGTCTCTAGAATATTATGATACAATTTCATGCATGTGGCATGTCAGTGGTCCCTTTGAGCCCTTCAAGTCCCTTTGGCATGTTACAAGAGTAACCCTGTAAACAACCCTTTGAATTTAGTGATCTTTTGGAAACACTGTGTCTCTTTGTGTTGAGGTATTTTTGCCGCCAGTGTTAGAAAAGTATTTGCCATGCCATCAGCTTGTATGTTTTTGAATAGATGTCCCACGGTTACACTACCCCACCTCAACCTGAAGTAATATCATATCAGAGTGTGTTTTGTTAAATATTTTGTAAGTGCTTGCATGTCTCTGTTTACCGCTGGCATATCGACCATTATGATTGAAGGTCATTCTCTTCCTAGCTAGTTTATGTATCACCAAATGAAATCAGTTTACCTCCCAGGAAATTGGGCCATCATGCAAACACACAGTGTTGCAGTTTTTTTTCATAATTGATGGAAAATAAACTTAGGAAACCTTAAACTAAGACCACGACGCTTCCACTTTACCCTTCCTGCTGTAGCTGATATACCATGTGCATTAAAAATGCAAATGAAATTGTGCTTGGGCGCACCTTTAGTTGAAAAAATTACAACTGCTGATAATATTGAATATTCAGTAAAATCACATGACTAATAACTGGTGAGAATATATTTACATGATGTTTTTGATGATATGTTAACATATTGCAATGTAATAGTGTAATGTGCATCATATCAAATTTGTTTATGTCTATCAATGAAAGTAAAAAAATTACACTATTTTCGGACAAGTATTTCTTAAATTGAATGTTTCATTTTTATAACAAAATTTCTCTTTTCCTCTTTTTTACATGTTCTCCTTCCTGTTGTTGATGTGTCCAAAGGTGAGTTTTTAAATACTTATACTTTATATCCTTTGTCTTACTTTGCAATAAACCTGACTATTAACCAATTACTGTTGTCTTAATTATCCCTTTGTGTGTCTGGGGAGGGGCAAGGTGTATGATACACCCCACTATGCTCAGGCTGATACCATTTTACTTTTTCTGACAAAAGTATGTTTGCTAGTCTTAAGTAAGCTTGCACGGTCGACTGGTTTTGTAACTCACCCACCAGTTTCGCAAAACCACGTTTCGGTCTGATTCATGTTTTATAGAAAAACCAGAAGTATAGAGAAAACCAAATTACTGTAAACAAAAAATTCAAAAAGATAGTAAAAATCAGATAAATAGAAAGTTCATGCATTGTTTAAGAATGTATTTTGAAGTATCTTTTGATATATTTGTGAAAATATGTCATATTTAAACAGATTAAATCAATAATATGATTGAGAAATGAGAATGTTTGGAAATGCATTGTCATGAATATTACATGTAGGCCCCTAGGCCCTTACCTGTAATAACAGGCTCAAATCCGCTCGATAATGTCTCTTCTTTCGGGGCTAATATTTCAACAAACAAAACAACTGTACCTTCATTTCTTTTCAATCCCTTTTATTCTAAGTCCTTAACATTTTCTCCCAAGTCCTTTTGTCTTGCAAAATACTTTGCTAATCCATTATAAATCCCAGCGATAACATTAACAATATCGCAAATTGCAAGACTATTCACTCATAAGTTCACAACCAACCAGCCCTACATGCATTGTGCAAGACTGCATTCACACGACGACCCCTGGATATGAAACTTATGAATAGATGTCAGGACTCACAAGCGTGACTTCTGTCGTCAGTGATCAAAAAAGTTCCCACTGTATGTAAATCAGCGCAAGGGGTGATTTTTTCCCACGCACCAGTAACAACAAGTTAGCGGATTTTATATCTTTTTCACTTACCAATAATTTGTTCCTTGACGCGTTGTATCGTATTTTGGAAAGTTTTAAAGTTTGATTCTGGGAAAAACCGTCGCTATAAATCGCATGGTTTAGAGGAGTGAAATTGCATGATCGTTACGGCCCAGAAATAACAAGATGCAAAGATAAATTATCCCTATGCTATCAGTATCACTTACCAGGAAGCTGGTATATGATTCACAATTAGGTCGCAAGAGAAAACGACCTTTCATCTCCTCAAAAAGTTTCTTTTCCTTTTCGTTCTCATTTTCATGCGTAAAATATACTTTTGAACAACTGTCATAGTCAACATTGTTCAGATTTGAAAAGAACGAAGGATTTCATGCATTTTTCATTTTGTTTTGTAAAGAAAGATTCTTCCGTTTCTCTGTAATTATGTTTACTCATAATTGCACTAGCGATGGAATCTTCCGTTCCAATCATGTGTGTATGTAATTGATCCATGGCAGGTGTGATTCGCTTGGGGGTACAAGCTCAAATGATTTAATTGGTTCGAAGTGGAGCAAGTTTATATAAGTTTTTTTAGGACCCGTTAGGTGATAGCCTTTGGTATGCATAAATTAATAATATTATCTCTGCATTCCACTCTGCATATCATTTCACTAGTAGAAAGAACAAACAGAATTTTGAGTGACCAAAAATATTGCTTAATTATCATTGTTAAATTTTTCAAATCAATGTAGAACTAAAAATCTTATCTGCAGAGTGCCGAATAATTGATTTTACTTGGTACTTGGCCTGTTGTAAAAATAAAACGTTTTTATAGTTCCTTGCTAAAACAAGGTCATGTTTATGTACGGAATACAATGTAATTCAGTTTTTATTTTCAGTATTAAAATCATGTAGATTGCAGGGAATACACTTGTAATTTTTTCATTTTGATGAAGAAAATATTAATTTAGTGGGGATCGAGTGGGAAACTACTGTTCATTAGCTGGCATTTTCTTTTCTGTACACTCCGGATCGCACAGTTTTGGTGAATACCATATAAGGATATAGGGCGGGACCAAATTTGGTGGCTCAAGTACATTTGAAAATGCCACCACGATGCACAAATGGGGCCAATCTAAAATAAAAGCATAACAATACTGAACTTGAAAAATAACAGAGAGGTATGAATGAATAACGATTTGATTATTTTCTTTTTGGTTGAACTTAAGAGCCATGGCCTGGCCATTGTTAATGTTGCACAGAAATGGTGAATATCAAGTGGGTGGGATTTCAACTGTAAGATTTTTCGGCTGTAACGTTGGGCTATATGCAAATCAGCAACAATTGACTGCGTGATTAATTAGGAGACGTTATGACCCGCATGGCCAACCATATACGATGGCTGAGCATCACATCGTAAGATGATGCATTTAGATCTGGCTTAATTTGTATCTGTTTTACAAGTATCCGACAAATTTCTTTTCTTTTCACATAAAGAAAATTGAAATCATTAATCTATGAATAGAAATTATGAGCAAATAAGGGCATATAGATGGCCTGTCGACATGTCTTTTTTCATAACTTTTTTACGTGACTGGGCTAGGGACATCATGAACTCTTTAATGTCTTTGGACCTAGACTGACAAATGGGGGGAAATTGGCATCATCTTAGGGGCAAATGGGGTCATAAAATCACTTTACACGCAACAACATTGAAGTTTATTACTACATTTTATTTATCAATGCCTCCGTTATCATTTTCAAAATTATTTACAGAAAATACTGTGATACAAACATGGTTAGCTTCTATCATATAACAGTGCATGTAGTGACTGAAATGTACTTTATATTGAGGGCTATATTTACATTACGGGAGAAAAAACGGTTTTCTGGTTAAAACCGGTTTTCTGGTTACAACCGTTTTTTGTGTTTGAAACCAACCGGTTTCACATTGAGGCAAAACCGTGTAAGCTTAGTCTTAAGTAATTGTTTATACCAAATGAAAGTTAAAATGTTTTCTTTTATTCAGGCGTGAAAGTAACCACTGATTTTACATAAACGATTGCACTAAATATTCATTTATAAATAGGTTTTATATGAATATTCATTCTTCAAGATGTATCATATGAGCTTTATTATCTGACGAACATGTACACTTTAATCTATTTCAATTTGAAGCAAACGTTGTAGATGTTACACTCGATCTTTCAATTATGACATGATATTGTATGCATGGAATTATATACGCACCTCCTGCTTAGCTTTTGTGTAACGCTAATGAGAACTTTTCATGAGGTTCACTTTAAACATTTTAAACTCAAAATTGCAATTGTGGTGAGAAAAAAAGGAAGCAATTTTGATAATTATCTTTTGGAAATATTTGATCAGATAGACGTTGCCTGCCGTGTCTCACTCAGTTGCAACATTGCATAACACTATAGTGAATGTATGTATATTCATGAAACCAAAAATAGTTGAGCAACTTTGGCACAAATCTTTCTATGTATTCACAAACCGTATTCTTCACTAGTAATATCAAACAAAAAAGATACTATGGGAGTACATGTTCATTAACAATAAGATATATTTTTCTCAAAGAATTAGTTCAGTGGTTAAAGCAAGTTAATCTTGTTTGAAAGAGGACTTAAAAAGACATAAATTGTTGTGGAAACTACTTCAATCCTATTCCATAAAGAAGATTCAAGTTTAAAGGTCTGTGTCATTGGTGTAGAAATGGCTGAAATCAGAGTAGTTATTTTGTGCCATTCTTCAAAGTCTTTTTGTAACTGTTGTATTTTTCCTATAATTTTGTGGCTTTAAAACCATTGGATATGTCAGGAAAATTAGTTAAACATAACCTAGCTATTAAAGTAACTATCATTTACCACTTTAAAAATTTTGAGAACAAAATTCAATAAGTTACAAAAAGGTTAAAAATGAATTTTCTTTAAAATACATTAACATTAACAAAAGTGAGGATGAGGGCATCAATCTTTTCACAGCTGGTAGACTTTCCACACCAGTCATTTCTACACAGATAAGACAGAACTTTAGACTTAAATATTTGCGTAACAGAATAAGATGTTGAAGTAGAATCTTCTCCATTTTGTTTCTATTGAAGTCCTTTTTATGATTGCTTGACCATTTAACAAAGGGAAAAAAGAAAAATGTAGTTTCTTCACCATTTATTTATTTTATTTTCTCTGTGTTTTGTTTCATAATGTAAGAAATCTTTGACTCAGACATCAATATATATTATTTTTGCCTCCTCTCTCTTGAGAGGGATGCAAAAATACTTGTTTTCTTTAGACAAAAAGATTTTCTTCTAATGTGGTTGGTGTTTAGCTTTCAGCATTGAACATCTATTTTTCCTGTTCGGTCTCTTAAAAGTTTATTTTCAGATTTTTAAAACTGAAAATACCAAAAGTTATTATTTTGCTTTTTGATTCTAATTATTAGAATGACTTTCTTGTTTTCATTTCAGTGAAATTTCTGCAAGTGATTTTGAAAAGTAGATAGAAATAAGATCCACGGTTTACTTCTCAAGGCCTCAAAGCACTTAAGAGTACATTAAAAACTCCCATGAAATATATCTTGTTCAAAACCTAATATCTATCAGGTGGGAAGGTATTACTTTTTCCTTTTTAAAGAAAGTTATGTTAAAAAAATATGAGAAAAAAATGTTTTTTTCTTAATGCTTGATATTTTTCTTGCAATATGCCTAGAAGTCAAAGAATATAAGGTTATACAAGAAGCTTCTCCACCGCACCTGAACAGAAGCTTCTACCACACCTGTTTTTATCAGTTATGAAGTGGCTTTTCAGAATTGCTTTTAGGCAGTGGACATATCATTGGAATGTTCCATAAAGATAGAGAAATAGAATAGGTTCAATATGGACATTTATACTCGTCAAAAAAATTGTGCCTGATGAAAACAATTTAAAAAAACGGGATTAACTAAAAAGACTGGAGAACTTATTTGTGGATGAATAATGTTGCACCCCTATTATGAATTTGGTTGAAATGGTTCTACCAACTCCCTGGTTCTACCCATTATAGGAGCCCCTAAACAAGTTATATGAGTCAAGCTCTCCACCTTGACTCTTTTTGTCAGATTTATGTCAAATAATATCTGGTTCGTGATGGGGACGTTAGTCTGTGGTGTTAGGCAAATGCTATCAACAAGATTGAAATGGTGGAAACTAAAGGGAAGCAGGGACATGATATTTACTTTGGAGTGAATCAGTTGTATACAGGAAATGTTGCTGGTCAAATGAGCAAACTCAGACAGGGTTCCTTAACTCTCCATCTCCATAATTCAAAGGTGATATTTCAGATTATTAAATGTCTCTGATGCATCAAATACAGGTTTAAATTGTAATGATCTTACAGACTTGCATTTCATAATTGCATGACCAGCAAACAGTTTGGTTCGTACTGCCGATCGGGGGACTCAGTAAGTCCCCCGGTCGGGAGACTCAAGCATGCGCACTGAACTTACAGTGATATATGGAAGCCACCATTTTTATTGTGAAGTTTCAGTCATAAATGCTTATCAGTCGTTTCATTAAAGGTTTGTAACAAAGTTGGCTTTGTCCTTTAGCCTTTGATTTGGTATTTTTGGGCATTTTATTGATTGATTTTTATTTTTGCAGGAAATTCCCCCCCCCCCCCTACCTCTCCCTTCTCCCTTCCTCCCAAATGATTTTTTAGCAGGAATTTTATAATATGTGTGGAAATCCTGCAATCTTGCACCTTAATGTGAACACTGGGTCCACGCATGTCGTATTCATTTATGGGCTGTAAAATATTTAGCCTAATTAAGACAGCTTGGTGAAGAGTAAACATACTGTTTAGACAATCAGAACACCTGGCTGTAATTTGGTTTAGATTTGCTCATTGATTGACAGTATAGTCACCTTTCAAATTTGGGTCATTATGATCTGGAACAATAGACAGGCTATAGGGTCACATATGGCCTAATTAAAAGCTATTAATTTGAATAAACCCAGGATACAAGAAACATCATATTTAAAGATAGGAGATGAGACCGCCCTTGCGCTGTGTTAGATTATGGTTTCTGTGCCCATGCAAATGGCACTTGATGGACATAGGGGAGGACCAAAGGTAGGGGCAAAATATTAAATAGTAATTTTTCCATGCATAGTGTACGACCAGGGAGCAAAGATATTACATTTTCTGAATCAAAGAATCATTTTATGAATAATTGCAATTTTTCAAATTTTCTTGATTATACATTTCAAGTAGTTTCCCAATTTCGTGCCAGACCTTCATTACTTATTATGCTAGTGTTTGACTTCTGAAAGGACAAAGTTGTAATGCTTGTTGATAGGTCTGTAGCTGTTATTCAAGTTGCTACCCTAATCAGGGAGTTGGAATAGTCCCTGCCCTAATATAGCAATGCAGTTGGATTTAATTGGTAGCAACCTCTCTCTCTCATGCTCATTATTGTCTTTCGTTTTTTCCGCATGGTTAGGCTACCACTTTTGGTCCCAAACAGTTTCTCTGTAAGGGAGTATTTAATTTCACCTCGGTGAATTAGTTTCACCCCATTAGTAAAAATGTTTCTTAAATTTCAGTTTTTAACATTTTGAATAATCACTCATCAAGAAAAAAGAAGTTTGCTATCCCCCTAATTGTCAATATAAGCAATCTGAAATTTTAAAACACCGCTGCCATCTCTATTTTTAAGTTTGCCTGAAGTGCAGCCTCTAGTTTTCTTATATATGACCTTGGTATTTTTAGAAATAAAAAAATGCAAGAAATTTACAATAATTCGAAATAGAAAAGAAGGAAATCCAAGAAATTTACAATAATTCGAAATAGAAAAGAAGGAAAGCCAATTTAAAGGGGCTTGGATAAAGTTGTAGCAAGAAAACTATTATGTTTTCATTTGATTCAGTTTTCACATGACATATTTCATGTAACCTTTGGGAAGGGGTGAGAATTTTGCCTGAATAAGATTTTCATTACAATGGGTACAAAAATGGACACCTGTCATGTTTTCTTTCATGCTTTTAGGACATGTCTAACTGCCTTTTTTCCTGAATGCATCTTTTTTCCATACCTCTACTCCTAAATCCTATGCACTAATGGGTGTAGCAGCTGGGAGCTGCCTACACTCAGGAACATGAATCACAAAAGACAATGGGAAGTCCAAACTTAAATTGTGATTGACATATATACGTGTACAATTGAGTTTTGTCACTATGATAAATGCTGCTGCAACTTCCAATGGGAAATTGAGTGATCACCCTAAATAATGCCTAGTTAATAGATTTGTGCCTAGTTAGTAGATCCATGCCTAGTTAATAGATCCATACCTAGTTAATAGATCAGTACCTAGTTAATAGATCCATGACAAGTTAATAGACCCATGCCTAGTTAATAGGTCCATGCGTAGTCAATATATCCATGCCTACATAATAGGTCCATGCGTAGTTAATATATCCATGCCTACATAATAGGTCCATGCCTAGTTAATAGATCCATGCCTAATTAATGCATGCCTGATTGATAGATCCATGCCTAATTAATAGATCCATGCCTATTTAATAGATCTATGTATAGCTAATATATCCATGTCTAATTAATAGATCCATGCCTTGTTAATAGATCCAGGCCTAATTAATAGATCCATGCTTATGTCATAGATCCATGCATAGTTAATAGATATATTCTTAATTAACAGATCCATACCAATTTAATAGATCAATTCCTAGTTAATAGATCAATTCCTAGTCAATAGATAAAATGCCATGCCTTGTTTATAGATCTATACCTAGTTGATAGATCCATGCCTATTTAATAGATCCATGCATAATTAATAGATCCATGTCTAGTTAATTGATCCATGCCTAGTTAATGGATACATGCTTAGTTCATAGATCCATGCCAAATTAATATTATTAGATCCATATTCATTCTCATTCAATATGAAGAATGTAATTATCAATTTAAAGCAGAGTTATAAGAATTTAGGACAGGGGTCAAATTATTTTACCATAGATAGGCTATATTGTATCATTATGTGAAAAAAGAGCTTTATTTTTGACATTCCTGGTCCTAACAAAGAATTGAAGCAAACTCGTTCACTTTCCTGTAAGTGCCCTTGAAAGCATAACATTTTACCATGAGAATCTTAAGAAATAATTTTATTTTCAAGACACAGATTTGATTGAAGAAGCAGCACAGGATTCTTTAGAGGACAAATATCCCCACAGTCCAGAGCTTAGTTATCCTAATAACATAATATCCAGACAGTAATAAGCCAGTCGCTTACCTCTATTCCCAGCGTAATTATGTCAAGTGTTAGTACGAATGCAGGTAATTAGAGGCAATATGGGATTGTGAAATCATTCAGTATTCTAGCCGTGCTTTATGTTTTGTCTTTTTTAATATTTTTTGAGATATCTTGCATGTTTCAAATCTTGAAAATGTTTTTATTTTACATTTTTAGAACAAATGGCCTCAAACTCATCAAACTTTGACATTCATGCTTCATTGATTGCATAGAGACCACATTTAAGCTGTTAAAAATGTTTACTTGAATGAGTTATTATTATTATTTATATGCACATATATCTAACACTACATGAAGGAATATTCCACTTGCCCTTTTTAAGTAGGGCAACCATTGAACTAGTACATTGGGGAAGAGACTGCTGTTCAGCCCATCAGTTTAAAGCTTTTAATATTGCAAGATGGTTTGACGATCTTGCATTTCTTTCAAATAACTTGTGAAAATCTCTTGATAAGCTTGAAGTTTATGAAAAATGTTCCAAAACACATGTTTGGCTCATTTTTAGAGAAAAAAAAAAAAAACCTTCATTCAATAACAATAAGCCAGTTCAGAGTTTCAAACGTGCAAGCCCGGAATTGATTGTGGGGTTAGGTCAATTGGTAATAACAATCAGCGTGGTATGGTCCGATCAATTAAACAAAGCTTTCGCTATGCTTATTCTACCACAGGATAGTTTTGTGACATGCCATGTGGACATAGAGATGGATGCCATGTGGTACATAGGGTGGGATTGCATATGGGGACATCTGAGTGGGATGTCATTTGGTACACCTGCAGGATGAGATGCCATGTGCGACACAGAGATGAATGCTGTGCATGTGGAACATATGAGGGTGGGACATCAAGGGGGAAGCCATGTAGGACAGAGGGAGAGATTCCATGTGGGACATAGGGAGGAATGACATGTGGCCCATGGGTAAGGATGCCATGTGGGACATAGAGATGGATTTCTTGTGGGACAGGGGAGGGATGACATGTGGGACATAGGAAGGGAAGCCATGTGGGACATAGGAAGGGAAGCCATGTGGGACATAGGCGGGATGCTATATGGAAAATGGGGTGGGACGATATGTAGGATATATGGTGGGATGTCAGATTGGACATAGGGTGGGGTGGATGTGATGTTTTTATAATTAGACTTGTGACATGTGTGTCAATTTGAATCAGTATGCGAGCTATGATGGTATTTATCGTTTTAGTTTAACTTAATATTGTTAAATACATGTGGCATCCCTTCTTATGTCCCACATGACATCCCTCTTTATGTCTCACATGGTGTCCCACCCCATGTTCCAAATGTCATCCCTCCCTATGTTCCAAATGCCACTTCTTCCTATGTACCACATAACATCCGGTCTTCCTGGATGCTCCACATGGCATCCATATCTATGTATCATATGGTATCTCACCCTTTGTTGCACATGACATCCTTCCCTGTGTGCCACATGGCATCCCTTCTTATGTAGATCATGTGGCAAAATTAGGATCTCGGGCAGTGGGTGTGGGGGAGTGGGGGGTCTCGGGCAAAATACATAAGAGACATAAAAATGAATAGACACCAGTGGTGTAACTAAGGCCCCCCCCCCCTCTCCGGCCCGGGCCTTAGGGGCCAATAGAAAATATATACCATTATAGCAATATATACTATAGGGGCCCACAGGGCCCCACTTACCCCTGGCCCATAGGGCCCTAGCTAAGCCACTGATAGACACATTCCACCACTAAAAATATATTAAATAAAACAACTGGTAGAATGAGAGGATTTGAATATGGCAAAATTGGTGCCAGATATTGTTTTTTGTCAGCCAGGGGGGAGCCAGTTTGTAGGTCCACAAGTTCTCTTTTTCTTTCTCAATTGTTGTCTGTGACACCTAACCAAAAACTATGGAAATGTTTTTGTATCAGGGGTACTCAAATCATTAATTGGGTTGATTGCAGGGCCATAGCTAGCAGGGAGCAGGGGGAAATATCACCCTTCCCCGATTTTTTGCCGCTTGTGAATTACTACACGTAAGGTATATGCATAACATGGGAACGTAAGACATTTTCTCCCTCCCCCTTCCTCCAGATCCACCATGCCCATGTTTGTCATATTTTTCCCCCATAGAAATTTTGTGCTAGCTACGGCCCTGGTTGATTGACCTGCATGACCAAAATGTTACACAAAGTTGAAAACGATTTTCTTTTTATATTTCAAAATCAGAAATACCGTATTCGACGTAATAGGCGCCCGGGGGTGCTTACGAAAATAGAATTGCAACATTGTTGAGCCCTAAAGTTTCTTCCTGAAAAGTGCCCATGCTCTGGCTGCGTACAGCTGTATTATTCAAATTGCATTGTGTGAACTGGTTCTATACTAGCCCCACAATAACCACCACAGAAAACAATGTAGGCATCAGATGCAAAATATTATAAAATATTAAACAAATATTATAACAACTTATTTTAAGTCTTCAAAATAATCAAATAAATTACGTTACCAGTCAAAAACTGTTGGGTATGTAGACACAAGGATGCTTAATACGTCAAATACGGTATGGGTTTTTCTTTTTTATTGTTTTCCCGTAGTAAACAGAAAAAACATGGTATATGCATAGAACAAGTGCCTGTAGCATTCTGACAGATGGTTAATCGTTCATGGCTCATTTATGAAATCTAAGTTGCTTTAAGTGTAACATGTAAGTGGCCTTCTGGGATTGGGAGTTTTTGTTTTATTCTATTTGATAAACATGTATTACATGCAATCAGTTAAGTGCTCACTTTACAAATACATGCATTAATGGGATGTGTTTGCCTCTGTGGCACAAGGATTAATAAACATGAGTGGACACCACTGAACAACATCGATGGGGACCCGGGAGAGTTCAATTTGTGCCTCAAAACCTGTCTTTTTGGAATACCTGAGTGTCTTTCAACATTTTCTATTAATTTTACATTGAGTGATCCAAATTCTTTCATCAACTCTTATTTTTCCTCAACCAATTGAACAAAAGTGTTCCTAACCAGGGCAAGAGTATTGGCGGTAGTTCCCAAAGCACAAATCTGTAACTCTATGAATTTCTAGTTCTTGCTAGATCATGTTTTTCTAGCTTTAGAAATGAGCTTTTCCAATAATCAGCAAAATTATGTTTATACATGTATTCCTGGTGTGGGGTACTTTGCAGTATTGTTTTGGGTAGGGAAGTTGTGAGGAAAATTGAGAGATTTTTATGCTTTAATTGCTATCTCAGTTCTCATATTTGGTAATTATTTTACTCCTCCCTATATGTGTATTTGTATATATATACAGTAGCTCAGAGAATGGCTCTATTCCATAGGGCCTATCAAATTTGACATGCATTTTCATTAATTTCTATTGATAATATGCTTTTGCTGTATTCTGTATTGGTTTGTGTAATAATTAAAGGTGGAGTGGACTAGACTACACAGTATAGGGCATCTTTTGGTGAATTTTTCAAATATTCATTTACGATTGTTTTGCCTCCAAAGTAATAAAATGTTACATTGGTGTTAAAGAAGATTTGTCGCTCTCCACGAGTGTCAAAAAGTTTTACCAAATATATGTGAATCTTTGGAAAATTGCGCCCTCACTTTTTGGTTTAGTGCACCTTTAATACTTTCTTGTAACAGTCACTTGGAGTCGTCACTTGGAGTCGGCAATTGGAGTCGGCACTTGGAGTCGGCACTTGGAGTCGGCACTTGGAGTCGGCACTTGGAGTTGGCACTTCAGAAACATACCTTGATTATGTTATCACAGCTCAACATGTCCATGTTGTAATAATATGCAGAGACAAATTTACAGCATATGTGAAATTTATTGTTCGTACATTGAAAGTGAAATTCCAATCTGCCGGTCTTTTAATTGATGTAAGCATCAAAAGGGAAAATAAAAACATCTGAATGTCTTTACTGCATAGTTGCCTATTTATTCTCTCATAGGTGTCAACAAAACCTGATTTTATGATACTGTTGAATTGAAAATGAATGAAGTAAAATAAAAAGTGAAAGGTTGTCAGTCCGGCCATGGACTGTAGCTTTCTTGTTGTTTGTTTCTGATGGCAGTAACTGAAGTTCTAAGTCATAGTTGTATGAAGTAATCAATGACATTAACGAGTGAATCTTGTCCCAAGCAAATTGCTTGATGTATGATCAGTATATCTATATATAGTAGTGATTGGGATTTGTTGCGATTCTCGATTATAAAACAAATCTATCTAATGTTGGCATACAATGCCACTTCTTTTTTGAAGCTTCATCCCCATTGTGCACAAAAAATAAAGGGAATGTTTTAAGACATGTTATAGATTCAAGTAAGTCAAGACAGTCATACTAAAATGATGTGCAAATAACCAAAAATAGTTTCCCGGATATGCTTTAATGCTGTATCATTAATTCACTGAACTTGCCTCTCATTTGCTCGTCAGTCATTGCTCCCCCCCCCTCCCTCCCTTTATAAATATTCAAACCCATCCAATCTATTTTTGATAGGTGATATGCTTTTATCTACAATTACCATGATTCTTCTTTTTTCTTTTTCTTTTTTTGCAACTGTCTTTTTTTTCCTTTTTTTCTTTTCTTTTTGGTTAACTTTTGTACCACTGATCTTTTTGACCTGTTAAAAGCTCAGCCTGGACAGCAGCTGACCAGAAGTCAAAATTCCAGGGTTTTATGTCATCACTGATTTGGTATGGATGACAAAAAATTATGAATTTCTGACCTTTTTTCATTTTTCCTGTTGTTTATTTTGATTTTTTATGACAAGTTGACAAGAGAAGCAACTTTTAGTCAATGGTCACACCAGAATGTATTGCTAGGGTGGAGGGGTAGGAGTTAGGGGAAAGAGAAGAGCAGTAACATTGCTTATGATACAAGGGTAATATATCAGTAACATTAGCCAGACAAGACAAAAGGGGTGAGTGGAGGGGGACAGAGCAATCTTGTAGGGTCACTGACCCCAGGTCTCATGTAGCTTATTTACACTTAGGTTGTCCATTATATGGTGATCAAATCTTTTCTAACTCTTACAGTCCACCATCAGCTGTCTGATGAAGTCACGTCCTCCCCACTCACCCTAGTGAGAGTCAAAGCCTGAAGGACATTCAGATGAATTTTTGAAAGAGGTCTCTTTTAAAACGCTCAGTCTAATCAATTTTGTGCATCTAATCATTACAGCATCCGCCCCTTGAACACTACTCCATCGTGGTTTTCTATGCCTGTGGCATTCTAGTAACCACATGAACGATTACGTGACATTGATATGCAGTCACTGAAACGTTTTGAGTTTCCTATTTCATTTCCACGTTACACCACTTTGTATTAATACAAGATTTGTGGTCAAATGATTGTGTAATACATGGTCAACTTGTTGAGAGAATGTCCTTGAAACGGGATGAAAATGACAGTGGCAGTTTCATCCCAACCGTGTTTCAAGGGGCGCTTTCTTCAAATGCGTCAAATCCATGATAAGAGTTTTAATGAAGAAAAAAATGTTTGATTTTCATAATCTCCTAATTTCATTGAAGAGAAACTACATATATACTGCTCATTTCATCAAGAGAAACTACATATATGCTGCTCATTTCATCAAGAGAAACTACATATATGCTGCTCATTTCATCAAGAGAAACTACATATGTGCTGCTCATTTCATCAAGAGAAACTACATATATGCTGCTCATTTCATCAAGAGAAACTACATATACTGCTCATTTCATCAAGAGAAATTACATATATGCTGCTCATTTCATCAAGAAAAACTACATATATACTGCTCATTTCATCAAGAGAAACTACATATAAGCTGCTCATTTTATCAAGAGAAACTACATATATGCTGCTCATTTCATCAAGAGAAACTACACATGTGCTGCTCATTTCATCAAGAAAAACTACATATATGCTGCTTGTTTCATCAAGAGAAACTACATATATGCTGCTCATTTCATCAAGAAAAACTACATAAATGCTGCTCATTTCATCAAGAGAAACTACATATATGCTGCTCATTTCATCAAGAGAAACTACATATATGCTGCTCATTTCATCAAGAAAAACTACATATATGCTGCTTATTTCATCAAGAGAAACTACATATATGCTGCTCATTTCATCAAGAAAAACTACATATATGCTGCTTATTTCATCAAGAGAAACTACATATATGCTGCTCATTTCATCAAGAAAAACTACATATATGCTGCTCATTTCATGAAGAAACTACATATATGCTGCTCATTTCATCAAGAGAAACTACATATATGCTGCTCATTTCATCAAGAAAAACTACATATATGCTGCTCATTTCATCAAGAGCAAATTATAGACATCATTCCAAAGGGGCTAAAACTTTCCCAACATCATTATATTTCTAGACTTTGTAAATGGTTTATTAAGACAGATGAATGGTTCTCTAGTGACCTATAGACCTGTAAAATCACTCCCATGGACCATTGGTGACCAGTAATGTAGTCTTGCCCAGGGTTGTCATGGTTTCTGTGATGTATGAGGTCAAGCTGACAACAAGTAGATGGTTTTTCTTGACAGCTGCACATCTTTGCATTGTTCTTTTTTGCTTTCCTTAAATACATCATTCATTGTAGGCTATACATTCTTCCCACACACAAAAATATAAAAAAACGTGTGGTATTATTTTTGTGTGTAAATCTACCAATTCTAACTATTTTGTGTAGCTAGGCTGAATCTGTTGATAATAATTCAGTTCAGGGTTATGTTTTCTTTCACATTCTATAGGTGAATATATATATATATATATATATATATACACACATATATATATATATATGTATATATATATATATATATATATATATATATATATATATATATATATATATATATATATATATATATATATATATATATATATATATATATATATATATATATATATATATATATATACATACATACATATACATACATACATATTATATATATAAATACATACATACATATACATATTATATATATATATATGTATATATATATATATATAAATATATATATATATATATATATATATATATATATATATATATATATATATATATATATATATATATATATATATATATATATATATATATATATATATATATATATATATATATATATATATATATATATTATACAAAAGTCTACCTAACACTGAAATAGCCTCCAAAATATTTAACTATCTGTCTTTTCAATGGTTTAAAACAAACTAATGGTTTACTAAAGTGACCTATGGACCTAGTGTAAAGTACTCCCAATAGACCATTGGTGACCAGTAATGGTCCAACCAAGCTACAGGGTTGCTCCCAGGGTTGCCATGTCTTGTCTGAGGTTTGTGAGGTCTAGCTGGAGGGTTGTTACTTGACAGCTGTACAATTGTTCTTTTCATTTTTCCCCATTCACATTACTGTTTAAATTTTCTAAATTCTTTTAGAAACAATTAAAACGATCGTCAGTTCAAATTTGACCATCTAATTGAATTTTATGTTCATGGTTATGCAAAATTTGTATATGATATGAATGTATATATATATATATATATTATATATATATATATTATATATGTACCTATATTGCCATATGTGAATATGTACCACTATCGGATTATACGCCCACATAATGTAGAGAAGAGATTCCACCATTTTAGATTGCATTAAGGAAATAAATAGAGGTCAGAGGCCCGCCGCTCTAAATGGCAAGGCCCGAGTGTTACGCCACTACTGTTAAGGATATTAAAGTGTAACATTATTTATATTATTGTTTCTCATGACTGGTATGGATAGTCTACTGTTGAAAGTTGCCCCCTCCCCCTTCCACCCCCTCCCCCTCCCCTCCTCCCATCCAGGTAATCTCTTCAGTTCACTTTTTTTAGTTGATTTATTTTCTTCAATTCTTTTTCTTCAGTTGATAAATTACCGTTTCTTTCCTAGATTGTGTTTCCTGTACTTTATGTTTTTAAGCCACCAGAATCTCAGGAAGAAATCAAAATACAAAACATTTTAGGGCACAGAAGCAAACAAATACAATCAACCTTAGCTATATACTGCCACCCAGCTTCGGGAGTCAGTTGCCCAGCAGTAAGTAACTCAATGTAATGATCCCAATAAAAGGATTAAAATCAGTACATAAAGCGACTGATAACCCAGTTTACAGTTATGTGCTACTTTATAAGACTATGAAGGTGATCTGTTTAATTGCATTCAGCACTTGATTTAATGAACGTCTGCCATCATTACAGAACATTTTATTAGTTTCTAAATGATACTCCCGCTACAGTGTGTCTTAAGTCTGTGTAATTGAACCTCTTCTACTTTGATGCTTATTTCTGCTCAGAAAGCAATTTTCAAATCATTAATATTTAAAAGGAAGTTTTTCATTCTGAAAATAGTTTTAAGATCTGTATATATTTGTGTTCCAGAGGAACAATAAAGCCCAGAGTTTTTTTTTTTTTTTTTAAACTATTTCATGTATACAAATTTTAATGAATAATACACTATATGCGTTCAGTACAGGAGAATGCATAGAAGCTGGGCACAGATTGAGCGATGCACGAGGGTGGAGCCTGAGTACATCCAGCAATCTGTGCAACCAGCTTCTGTGCATTATCCTGTATTGACCGCATAGTGCGTTATTCATTACCCCACTACTAATCTTCTAGTCAAAATTTGTATACATGAAATACAGTAAATACATGCATGTTATGGATGTATGTGTTGTGATTAAAGTTATAAGTTATTTATGGACTAATTGGATTATAATAGGATTATTAGGATTATTAAGTGAATAATTTCTAACAAGAATTTGTTGGTTTTGTGAAAAAGCTCAACGACAATTATTTGGTACCAAACACCACCTAAACTGATTTTTATATGGAAGGAGGGGGTGGGGGGGGGGGGGCAAGGAATTGAATTAAATGATATTTAGTGGTGTAGTTGAGGTGACACCAAAGCACTCGACTTGTCAGCGTGGGGCCCAGGGACCCACTGAAGGTCTCGCAAAATTAACATTTCAGGGGAAAACGTATGTCACAACGCATAGTAAGAAGGTGTATTATATATACTAGTCAAAATTTATGTCAAAGAGAGCTATAATACACCATATGCAAAACACAAAATCATGAAAACCATGATGTGGAAATATGTTTTATTGTTTATGTTTGTACATGGTTAGGTTTATTGTTACTCTTTGAAAAATATGGGTTGCTAAAAGAAAGGTTTTTAATAATTTACTACAAACTTGTAAATGTTGTCAAAGTTTAAAAATGAGCCTGTTTTGTATCACGTGCACTCTGACACCCACCCCCCTCTATCCCCCTCTCTCTCCCCCTCTTCTCTCTTTTTCCCCCTCTTTCTCTTTCTCCCTCCCCTCTTTTTCTGTGTCTTAGTTCATGTATTGAAATACAAAATCGCACAAATGTTTATTATATTATTACCGAAGAACCTTTTTCTGAGAAAGTGCCTTTTTGAAATCTTAAAACATAATAAGTACCTGGAATGTCAAAGTTTGTTGAACGGACGGCGCCAATCTGAACCGACGGATTAAAATCTGAACTGACGGATTAAAATCTGAACTGACGGATTAAAATATTGGCGGGGCGATATACGCCACTGCTATTAATGTGTAACCTTTTGGTAGATTTGAAGATCTGCTCTATTTGGGTGTGTGGCCCGTTTTATTCACATTATTGGTCTGTGAGTATTGATGATTGTCACTACTAAGCTCACCAATTCATTTTGGGGATATTCACAAAGTAGGCCTATGCTAGGCCTATAGGCCTACGCTATCAGAGATTCAGAGCAAATCTGTTGGGAGTAAGAAGATTTGTACTAGGCCTATGCATGTCGCATGCGATGAAATTTAAACTTCAAAATAAATGCAAGAGTTCAACAAATTGCTGCTTTGAATCTTTTAAGGGGCACCTGGCGATCAAATTTAACCCAACTTACAGTTAGACCTACAATAAACATTGTAATATTTATTATAGAAATTAAAAACTGGGATAAAAAATGAAACTTACGGACTGATGAATGGGTTTAGACCTACATTTATTCATGATAGTGTTTTAGTGGAAAATTATAATGTATGAATTAACCCTCAACCAAAATATTTACCACCTTGGGCTCTGTGATGCCTCATTGAATAAGACCTAACGTTAGACTCATTACAAAAAAAGGCAGCTAATTTTCTAATGTTAATTGGAAATTACACTAACGTTAAACGAATAATTTAAGACAAAAACATTAAGTTTAATGTTAGAATTGAAAAAAGTATCAAGTAACGTTAATTTGTGTGCCAGATTGTCTAGGCCGACAAAACGTCCATTTTTCGTGCTGGAATTAATTTTAACGTTAGCAATAGGCCTAGCAATTTGTTCAAATTTAATTGCATTCGATTACTGGTTTTTGCATGTCTTGAGGCAAAATGTTCAAACTCCTAAAAGGATCAAATTTTAAATAAAAAGTCATTAAATCAATTAAGTTGCACATTTGAAAGAATTCCCAATCAGCAGATCAGTAAAAAAAAGATTAAGCCTAGTGTTTATAATTTTAGCCTTTGAAGTTGTCGGTCGGTTGCTTATGCAACAACTTTGCTTGACAGGCCGGAACTACTTCCATTACTTTAGCACAGGATAATCAATGGGTTCTTCCAATGCAATATGTCACAAACTATAATTCAAATAAGAGGATTTTTTATTTGGTTTGACATTCTGCTCCACAATTCACTCAGGGGCTAGCTGTACAGATATCATTTGGAAGTTTTCATTTTGTTACTTTCGGTGGGTTTACATAACTTTGATTGGACGATTCTCAGTTTAATTGTTTTTTTAAAAAGAATGATCAAATTATTAAATCATTCAAGGCTGTTTTCATGGTTTAGCCTGATAGTGGCAACAATTCTTATTTTTTGATTGCATCTCTTGTATTTTTCTGCCAACTAACTACACAAACAATTCTAGTTTCTATAAAACATTTGTGTTTTAGTATTCATGTTTAACATGGAATTCTTGTTGCATAATGAAGAACATACCATACATTATTTGCTATCTTCTTTATTAGCTGGAGAGTAGCATGGTGAAGTTTGGGCTATGATCAAGCAAATCCACCCCACTCATCCTAATACACAAACTCCTCTTTGCTTCCCCCCCCCCCTTCCCCTTCCTCCCATTTGATAATGTGTTGCATTCTTTATGCACGGGCCCTTTGGTTAAACAAACATGCATGGTGTAAAGGTTGCTTCATCAACTCTGGTTGTTCTATTAATAACCTTACTATATATTGCCCTATCATCAAAATTATCTTTTAAACCAGTCCAGAGAATTATCTGTTGGTCAGTTTAGCCATAGGAAAGAATGTTTTATGGTCACTATTGTAGGTGTGAGTGTGTAAAGTTTATCAAGATCGGTAAGCAAATATTGATATGCTCTGATAACTATCTTGATAGTGCTCAGAAGTATGTGGGCTAAAAAAATTCAGTCTGTTTGTAGTTGGCATTTGCTTTACAAGTCTTACACTACTTGCATAACAATGATAGTCAACTGCAGTCTTCTTCATATATGCATGTGGTGCAGTAATTAGGGACTTCTACAATGAGAGAGAGCAATACAGTAGTGGATCTGTTGGGGCTCTTGTCTCCTTTGGCACAAGTCTGTAGCTTCACCGCTGGGGTGGGGGAACATTTGCATGAAGGGTCTGATGCCTTCATTGATCCACTGAGATGGAAAAGAAAGGCACCAGCAGTAAAGCACCCGAGAAATCTTTGCACTTTTTAGCTCTAACACTTTGAATAGCATGTGATAACAATCTCTCATATCTTGTTAAAACTGCTCTCCACTAAAGGGTAAAAGGGTAGGGTCTTTGCCCCCCCCCCCCTCCACCAAGTAGAATTGTAAAACAAGTACATATGTTTTTGAAAAACATATTCACCCCCTTTGAGGAGAAAACGGTATGTCCCCCCCAATATATATAGCCCCCATTAATTCCCCTCCTCCCACACACACTTTGCGAAAGAGAATTACTGCACTTCTACAACTTTGCATTGTTGCAACTATACTTCATTTTACAATGAATACACTGAATAAATAAAAAATAATCCCATTCTTATAAAAAAATAAAAGTAAATACATCAATTGTTGGTTAAGTAGATCAAAAAAATCATTTGATAATAAAAACAAAATTGTATTTTTTTCCATCTGTGATTTAAATTCAATAATTTATTTCTGAAATTCATTTTTCTTTTCTTCATACACTATTCTCTATTCATATTTCCCCTTTTTAACATCCACCATCACCAAGAAATTGACACCGAGAAAATAATGAAGTTCTCATTTAGGCTAAAATGTGTGAAAAAAATTCATGCCAAAGGATAAACTAATTCCGTGGCCAATTATTCCTTTTTAGGCTAGGGTCAGTGACTTCTGTGTTTGTTGGTTAGAATTCAGAACATGTCTTGCCAGATAAATATGAATGAATGCAAACCACTTGAGATTGAGGCTGGCCCTCTATTTAGGGATAATATTTCAAACCGCTCTTAATGACCACTTTGGTCTCATCATATCCTAGCACCATACCTTCTTAACCTGTAAATAATTTGTGAATTGTTGCTCAAGATCAGCTAGCATGCTACAAATGACCATTCGAAATGATTTGTAGTGACCACTTAGCCATAAAGGTCAGCCCCAAAAGGGCTATAAAATTATGAATTGATTATACAATTTTCATATTTTATTATGTTTGAACCAAGAAAGTTAAATATTGGAGATAAGAAAGTGTTGCAGAAGGGTGATTGGAATGAAAAATTGTTAACCACAAAGAGGTTAGATCCCAAGTTGTGATTGATATTTATCTGGACAAAAAGTTCTTTATCATATTTTAGTTTTTTTAATTTTCTTATATATAAAATTGTTTTGGAGAATTATTTATACTGTGACCCTTCACCTAGTAGTAATAAGCAGGTATGGTCAGCTCATTTGACCAGTACAACATGTGATTAGCTTTTCACCTAGTAGTAGTAGGCAGGTATGGTCAGCTCATTTGACCAGTACAACATGTTATTAGCTTTTCACCTAGTAGTAATAGGCAGGTATGGTCAGCTCATTTGACCAGTACAAGATGTTATTAGCACTTCACCTGGTAGTAATAGGCAGGTATGGTCAGCTCATTTGACCAGTACAACATGTTATTAGCACTTCACCTGGTAGTAATAGGCAGGTAATGGTCAGCTCATTTGACCAGTACAACATGCTATTAGCACTTCACCTGGTAGTAATAGGCAGATATGGTCAGCTCATTTGACCAGTACAACATGTTATTAGCACTTCACCTAGTAGTAATAGGCAGGTATGGTCAGCTCATTTGACCAGTACAACATGTTATTAGCACTTCACCTAGTAGTAATAGGCAGGTATGGTCAGCTCATTTGACCAGTACAACATGCTATTAGCACTTCACCTGGTAGTAATAGGCAGGTATGGTCGGCTCATTTGACCAGTACAACATGCTATTAGCACTTCACCTGGTAGTAATAGGCAGGTATGGTCAGCTCATTTGACCAGTACAACATGTTATTAGCACTTCACCTGGTAGTAATAGGCAGGTATGGTCAGCTCATTTGACCAGTACAACATGCTATTAGCACTTCACCTGGTAGTAATAGGCAGGTATGGTCAGCTCATTTGACCAGTACAAGATGTTATTAGCACTTCACCTAGTAGTAATAGGCAGGTATGGTCAGCTCATTTGACCAGTACAACATGTTATTAGCACTTCACCTAGTAGTAATAGGCAGGTATGGTCAGCTCATTTGACCAGTACAACATGTTATTAGCACTTCACCTAGTAGTAATAGGCAGGTATGGTCAGCTCATTTGACCAGTACAACATGCTATTAGCACTTCACCTAGTAGTAATAGGCAGGTATGGTCAGCTCATTTGACCAGTACAACATGTTATTAGCAGAGTTGTGAGGATAATCCAGCTTTTAATTTGGGAATTATCCAAAGACACATTGCCCATGCAATTTGCTTGCAAAAAATTTTGGGGAAAATAATCATTTCCATAATTGTTTTGCCCAAATTTTTAATTAATAATAATAATATACAGTTCTTATAAAGCACAACACCCACTTAAGTCTCATTGTGCTAAAAAAGCAAATAAAATAAAGGAGGGGAAAAATAGGAAAACAACTTATAGAAGTGAGAAAAGATGTGTTTTTAACAATGATTTAAAGTTAGTTACACTGAGCCTCTTTGATATGTGTTGGTAGATTGTTCCATAAAGCGGCTGAAGTTTGAAAGGAATGATGACCATATGACTTTGTAGAAACAGAAGGAGTTAGGAGTGATAACTTAGAATGCAAAGTACTGCAATGACCAGCAAAGACATCCCTCTGGAAGGGGCGTGCAGTACTTAAGTCATACCAAGGAGATACCCTTTTTTAGTGGTACCTCCTTGGTCATTGAATTCTGAACAGCAGTGGAGCTGGCATTTGACGGGGGAGGATTGGGGGGGAAGGGGGGAGAGGGGGTTGGCACATGTCCCGATGCTAAGTAGTTCAAAATAGTTATAGTGTGTATTTGACATGATTCGTGTATTAGACGTGTATTTAAGCAATTTCCTGCCACCTAAACTAGGCAAAATGCACTGCTTCTGGGTGATCTGCTCTTAAGCGGGTCCCTGTTTCGTGTGGCCGGTACCACCATAGGTGGTACACACTTCTACATACAGTTTAAATTATGCCCCCCCCCCTCCCCCCAATAAGTTTATTCTGGTGGTGCCACTGCTGAACAGCACTGTCTTCATTTTTTTTTTATAAGCAGCAGCCTGATTATAATTCAAACATGTTTTGATATCAAAAATTTGTTATGAATCATGGAAGGCCGTATACCTTGGGAGCCTGATTTTGTCTGGGGATAAATGGAAATTGCTTGAAATGACACATAATACTATAGTCTAAGCAAAAACGGCCAAGCCAAATATTTGTTCTTGTTTACCTGACAATGGACTGTACTACTTGGGGGAAGAGTCCCCCTTACCATACTTGCCTCGTCCTACACCTTTTATGGGGTAAAAGATCATGTTGCATCTTTCCTCAGAATTCAGACAAAAAATGATTTTTCATCCACTCATTACAGACCATTCAGATGATTTGCAGCATAATGGAATTGTTTCCCTGGAACTGCATGCTAATGCCTCACTCTGTCAAAACAAAATGGATATATACCTTTTTTATGTTCCACAGTGTCAGAGTTTATCTTGTATTTTACTCAGTGATTGGGAGTGATTTAGATCAGTTTCATTGTTTATACTTTGGGAAATGGTTGGGAAAATCCTCCACATTTTGGTTATCAGCTGTTTTGCCAGGCTGTTTGATATGTTTAATACACTATTGAAATAGTTGTAGCTTACTTTATTGTCAGATCATCAGATATGGTGTGATATTAAACAGAAGGTTACTTTTTAAGGTATGATTGTGAATTGCAATATCATGTACAATGATATTATAAGTATAGGCTAAATCAATTAAATCACTGACAAAAGGAGTATTTTGTAGGTTTTCTTCCAAATAATGTCAGAATTTGTCGGTTTATATTGTACCCTTGTGAGTTATTTTTGATCTGCTTGTCTTAATGGTCAATTTTGTGACTTCATTATGTTTACAGATCCTATAAATTATATCGCACAGCAGGCATAAAGCCCAGGATTTTTCATGAGGTAGGGCGTATCCATATGAATTATAGGGCAGTCTGGAAGCATGCCTATTTATAGGAACATTTATAACACATGGGAATATTGAAGTCATGCAGCCACATTGTCCACATGTTGCGATAGAATGTCATAGTTTCTAATTTATGTACCTGAAATATAAAAAATCATTGTATTGAAAAATATTTGAATTTTCAAAATGGCCGTTTCCCACCTAAAAGCATAGCTCTATTGTCTATTATTTCTAATGTTTTGAAAACTGTGTGGTGAACATATCAAATGGGAGTGGAAAAGTTTTAGCCATGACAGCCATGAAGGAATTTTCATAAGTTTTAAGATTTCCGTAGCAAAGATATTTTTCCTAGAGGTATTTTAAATTTGAAATATGTAACATTTCTTAAGGCTTTAATGTTAGGATAGCAAAGGATCATGGGAAATATCACAAAGTGGCGGCTTTCATTTAGCAAAATGTTCCCATTTTTAGGAACATTTATGTTCCCATTAATAGGCATGCTGCCAGACTGTAGGGAGGTGTATGAGATGTGTGTACCTTAGCAGTCATTGTGGTGGAGGTGCAAAGGTACCCATCCCCACTCCCTTTGAGACTGCACAGTCTGGCCTTCCTGTTAGTTTTACAGGGCTTTGGACAGCTAGGGGCAACATGGGGTTTAAGTGGTTTAAAAATATGATTGAAACCATTTAAAGAGCAAAAAATGTCATAAAAATTGACCAATTTATAGCATTTTTAATTAGTATTTGTTATTGCACAATAATATGTGACATCACAGGGAGCAAGATCCTTCATCACCTTTTGTAAAACCTTTGTTTTATATTCCTCTGTCAATGTTGTTTGAAATTGGACTTTAGGCAAACTTGGTCATACCCTGACTCCATCATGTATCTAGTACAGACATTCTGAAATTCACAAGTGGCTGAATTTGAAGAACAGAATTTAAAGAACTACATAAAGATTTAGAGATATGTTCCTCTTACTATATTACAAATTCTGCACAAATTAACAAATCTTGAAACTTTGTTTAGTCATAAATTTAGAATAAAATAAGCTTTTTACAAATTATAAAGACAATGTATGCTCAGCTAGATGTCCTTAGTCCGTTTAATTTAAGCAGATCAGGCAGGCTACAGGTACCTGCATCTGTCGTGTTAAACTGCAAACTCATTTTGCTCACCTTGGAATGCCGGCAGTGGAGGGAACGCAGTGGAGGGAACGTGGTGGATCATACCAAATCGGTCAGCACAATGATCTGAGTTTATTGCAAATGGGGGTATTTGTCACAGTAACAGGCAAACCTGGTGTGCTGTGCCATGGAGGATCTTAATTTATGCATAATGTACACGAGTTTCAATATTTAGTGTGGATGTGAGAGGGCCAGGAAGGGAGAATGGGCAATTAACGAGGAAGGTAATTTTACCACACAGGGTGTATTGTTGCCAAATCAACATGTTAGAAGAATGATGTTGGTTATTGGTGGTCTGTGACCCTCCCCTTCCCCTCCCCTATGAACAAAGAGTTATGTACTCTTGTTTCACTGATATGCATTAGTAAAATAGGAAAAATATTGGTCATAAAATAAAAACAAAAAGCCTGTATTAGATTTAATCAAATTGCTATTACTTTGTTTTGCCACATTGCCTGATGATGAGAAGATTATTAGAATTGAGAGATGTAGAAAACTATCTATTAAACTAACTTGGTATAATCATTTTTTATGTAGTTTTTAAATACTTAAAAAACAAATACCATGACCATGTTTTGTCTTGTATCTGCATCCATAGAAAAAAAGAAAAAAAACATACTTGTTCCATCAATGAAAACCTCGAGGTTACAACATATTCTCATATTCCTATCAGGAAAATATATCTTGTAAATTGCTTCAAAAAATTGTACCCCAAGTGTTCCAAAAGATAGTTACAAAAATACGTACATGTACAGTTGATGAAATAGCATGCATAAAGATAACCAAACCTGACACACGTGCACAGAAAATACCGAGTTAGAGCACCTCTTTACATCATAAAATCTCTGGGTTCAAATCCTCTTCACTTAAAAGGATTAGTTGAGTGACCCCTTTTGATCCACTGGAGTCTGGTTTATACCAACTATGTGACTGAACTCCCGATTCAGGCTGTGTATATTCCAATACAGAGATTATATCTCTAGAGAAGGAATGGAGTTTTACTTCTTGGAAAGTCATAAGGTTAATTACCCCTAATGGAGTTATGGGGGTTAATGGTTAGTCCTCCATCAATGGTTTATATCAAGCCGATGGTGATTTTAAAAAGTGAATTATCAAAGTAAATATTTGATTTTGTAAATCTCACTGGCCTTTTTCCAGTAATAACTTATTTTCAAAGTCATAAAACAGTAGCTGAGTTAGTGGTAGATAATAATGGGTTTATACAAATATCAATTTTTGGATCATGCACTATCCTAGCTTATGTGCCATGCCACCGATACATAGCTTGGTGAATGAAAATGAGAAGTTGGTTCCCTTTTTCACTTTCAAGCAGGTTCTGTAGCCACATGGGATGGGGAAGGTGGGGTGGAGGAGGGGGTTGCTGTTCCTATATGCATTAAAATCAATCTAAATCTAAAAACACAACTAAATTTGAATTCTAATAAGACTCTAAGGAGGATCCTGGTGTAGTCAGTGGTGGCAGTAGACCCTTTGATTGGGGTGGGGGAGGGGGGGAATTACAAACTCAGAATCCCAGAACAATTAGTGCCATAAATTTTATTTTTTCAATCCGTTTGGTAATGTAAGTTCATCATCTTTGATGGAAGTTTTACCGACGCAGACCTTGAATTACCAACAGGTCTTCAATTTGGCTGACAGCTTTACTGAAAGTGGGGGGTGTAACACCCCCCACACACATCCTCCCCTGGTATTTATGCCCCTGGGTGTCGTATCTCTTTGTGAAAAATTGATTTCAGCACCAATTCCTTGATCAACACTTTTGGACTGGATTATAACTTACCAGAAATGACCTCTATCACCTAAAGCCTTATGCAGTTGTTTCTCTCCTCTGATGAATCAACAGACCTACAATTGTGACCAAAAGTAGTTGGAAAAAATCTCTGCTCCCTTCTATTAATGTTGTAAGTTGCAATTTACCTGTTATACGTCTTTCTTGCAAAGTGCACAACATTAAAGGGGGAGAAGGGGGCTGGTTAGGAGGGGCAAATGCCACTTGACTTATTGCACTGATTTTGTCCCAGCAGTTTTGGCCACGATCGTAGCTAAGAATCAACAATACCTTTTGGATCAATCCATATAGCTGTACCCTTAAAAAAAAGGTTCTACTTGTAAACTTTCACAGTTCTATAGCTTGTCACGTATTTGGAACCTATATAGGTTCAAGGGACCGTAGATTTTGGTTCGCCATGAGACCTCAAACTCCCCGATCCAAGGTTCTCCATGGAACCGTATAAGGGTTCTATAGCTTGTCACGTATTTGGAACCCACTTAGGTTCTTCAAGGGACCGTCTATATGGGTTCCCCATGGAATCTCAAAACCGCAAGAAATACGCTTCTCCGTGGAACCTTTAGGGGTTCTTCAGATATGTTTATATTCTTCATATGTGTTTAATATTTAAAATTATGGGACTGAAGCAATATCCATGCATCATGTGTTAAGGCGCGGTACATATTTTTACCATGATTAAAGGAATATTCCTGTGAATTTTCAATTATATGATTGAGGACAAGTGAAGAGACAAATTCGTGAAAAACCCATGTTGATATCTGATTCCATTTAAAGCTAAGATAATTCGTAAGTCTATGTACAGATGTAAATTCAACAAAAAATATTTATTTTCTTTAAAGTGCAAGGAGCATGTCAAGCAGATCTTGGCAAAGCATCTCTTCGAGTAAAGTGCATACTCAATAATTGAACAAAAAATTCCAACAATTTAGAAAGAGGTAATTCATGTTGAAAGAAATACGTAAAAATTGTTGTGAATGTAAAATTATTACAATGCACTTTACACTGCAAGGTGACTTTTCAATACACTGGTGAAATCTTTGAAGACTTGAAGTGCAATAACTCCTCAGCACAGTATACGATATCAACATGGTTTTTCCCAGTGCATGTTTTTAAATTATAGTCCTCTATCACATGAATTAAAAATATCCTTCGAGACTGTCTAATCTACTAATATTCGACAGTAGAGTGCGATAGAGTTTACACTGATATCTCATTGGAAATGCCCACCGCGCACGACCTCAACTCCTTTATATATCTATTTTGCAAACGTTAGTGGCAATAGGCATTTAACGTTCATTGATTGGCTGATATCCTAATCATCCTAATATTGTTCAATGTACGTGGCTTTATGTGAAAAGTTTGTGTTACAAACTTGACTTTCAACTTCAGTTTTCTTCAAATTTGTAGGTCATAAATTTTTCCTTGATATAGGATTTGGCTAAAATAATATTCTAAATTTGTACAAGGTATCTATGTTAAGAATGCGTTTGTTTTATTTTTGTGATTTACGGGTTTAAACATTCTATAGTCAATACTAGAAACGAAATTTATCTGAAAATACTGCATTTTCATTATCACAAAGTAATTATTTATTGAAACAATTGTATATTTCAAATAGTATTTTAACTGATTTCTTCGCTCTTAAGGTCTAAGCATTCAAGAAATAATTTGTCACTTACGTCAGATGCTTTTCTGAAAATTATAGAAAATTGTAAAGAACCCTTTACAAACTAAAGGAACAACCCAGGTTCCACAATGAACCCTGACCAACCAGAAAGAACCCTTCTACCTCTCAAAGAACCTTAAGCTTCTGCAAAGAACCTTAGGGTTCCACTGAGAACCTTGAAGAACCTTTTTATCTAAGAGTGTGGGGACTAAATTGAGAATATTTCTCTTGTCATAATATTTTTCTTCAACATATTTTTAATACACTGCATCTATTAAGATAGCTATATACTTTACAAACAAACCATTTGACCCAAATAGTAATTAATTGATATGATGTCTGTTTTGAAATTAATGATAATTAATGATGTGTATGATATAGGTCATAAATATAATAAGCAATAGCTGACTCGGTCTGTATTTTATGGACATGTCAATTTAATGATATCATGATTGATTTAATGCAGCTATTAGTCCGGTCCGTACTCCCAATTGAGAGATTTCAGAGTTCACCCATTCGGAAGATTAAAACATACACACTATAAATCTATTAAAGAAACGGAGCTTCCTGATAGTCTTTGGTGTAGTCGTTTTATGTGTGTATAATTTCTTAACACTCCGTTTTATTTAAATAAAATGATAATACAAAAGTTTTACTTGACTCTTATAATAGCTATTAAAATGTTTGTCAAAAATAATTCCCGAACAACGCTTTTAAATGTTTTTTCAGAAAATCTTGTTAAAGTGCGAATGCCTGATGGTAACACATATTAAGAAGTCACCATTTTTCTTCAAATTTCTCTAAAATTCTATGGTAAATTTTCAAAGCGCACAGCGAAAAGATAATTCATATGCCATTATTTCATATATTGAAGACAAGTTTGAACCCTTCGCAGCGATTGAGTTCCTCTCACTCGAAATTTGTCTGAGTCTTATATGATTTTTATACAAACTTTGAATTTGGATAGATGCATTGTGGGGTACTTCCATAAAGTATCTCTTGATCAGGAGACCAAAACTGTTCTCCTCATCGGGAGTACGAACTGAACTGGCTATGTATTCTGGGAACATGGAAATTTGCAAGCAGCCTGAAATATGAATTATATTTTCATTCCTCCAACAAAATCCATTTCATATTTAAATTTTTTTAGCAAATACATGTGGTGTGACAGGTGTGTGTGTGTGTATAGGGGATGGGCCCTGGTCGGAATGAATTAGGAGAAAATGAGATTTGATTTAAAGATTCTCGTTGGTATAAAATATACTTTTAAAGTTAACGAATTTTGAAAAAAAAACTTACGCCTTAATATCAAATAATTTAGATTTTCATTTAAAAACAAACAAAAAAACTTTGCACTTGCTAGTGCTCCTGCTACCAATCAATGCTTAGGCCTACCTCATATATGGCCACAAAAACATTTTGACATGTAATTGCTTGCAGACTTATCTCTGAAAGTAACATGTCTATGGAAGTCGGACCTCAAGAGAAAGACAACCACTTTGTCCAAATCTATGAAGATTCCAACATTGATTGATGACCATTTGTGAGCAGATATTTGTACTTGCTTGGAGAATTTCAGTGAAATTATAGCAGGTTACAAATGTAGAAACAAACTAGAAAACTGAAATATTGTGTTCTACTTATGTATGTTCTGGCCTCTTGAAACTGTCAGCATGTTATTTATAGGTATATCTAATGGAATTGTTGAAGATGGGGAGGAAATGCCAAGAGCGGTATATGTGTCTTCTGTTTGTGTCATATACATTTCATTTTGCCATCAATTTGAAATTCTGGTAATGATTCTGACATACAGATAGATATAATACATTCTTCAACCCAGGAGATTCCTTATTTTCTGAGGAAAACAAGTTTCCTCAAACTTGAGAACATATTATTTATAAGCAGCCATCTTGTCATATATCACCCAGAAGAACGGGCACCATTTGGGGTGCAAAGGTGGCAATTCCCTCAACTTTTTCCATATTCCTATCTTTTTAATGGTGATTTTTCGTATCTTAGTGTGATTTTGTGATAATAACCCTCCCCTACTTTTTGTGACTCCCCCACACTTTTGGTGGGCAAATCTTACCCATGCCCACAAGTATTTCAATGGATGGGGTAAATTAAACCATTCTGTAACATATTACATTCACATATATGATGAGACTAATACATAGCTAAACTCAAAGCCGTCTTCATTTCTACGTGCCAAAAAGTTTCTCTTTAAGCCTACCTGCACCCAACATCTGAGTTAATCCTGAAAACTCGGGTATGACAATTACCAAGCCGACTTCCTATTCAGCGTATTGTGCCACTCAAAACAATGATTGTTTATCTGCCATTCCCATGCACACCAATAAGCCCAAGCTTATTTGTGTGTATAAGATTACAGAAAGCCAGTGCTGAGTAATCAGGGCACTTTTGAGATTGAAATCACTCATCCGTGTTAAGTGTCTTAGTGGGAGAAATTTGTTTGCAAACTGGTGATAAAATAGTTGTGTATTCTATGCTTGAGGCGAAGTGTGCATTAATTGTGAATGATTGATGGACCATTTCTCCTAAGGAAGGTATTGCTTCATGTAGGTATTGTAAACATTTTAATCAAAATTGGGGATGAAAATAAGAAAAAAATCATTTCACTCTTTTTTGGTAGTAAATATTTCTTTGTTTTCTTTCACTCCACATGATTCTCTCTAATTCATCAACTGCTGCTTCTTAAGGTAAGTGAAGTTTATTTTTGTTTAATCTTATGCACAATATTGATCATATCATAGTCATACCACATGGCCCTTACTAGACACTCATAAACATTTCTACAGTATTTCAGAAGTTTACTGGGGGTGGGACTTGAGTTGCTCACAGTTGAGGCAACAGTGGCAAAGTTGCTTGAAAATGCTAAACAATGCAAAGTAAATACATGATGCCATTTTTATATAAAACTTGCATTATTGACTTTGAGTTGACGAACCCAGGGGTTGGCAGATTCCCGACATATCCCCCCAGTGGTTTTGTTGGGAGGACGAATATGCCTATGTTCACCCCAAAAAAATGAAGCCTTAAATAAAGCCTATATGCAGGCTACACCACTGTCGGGTTCGCTCCTCCACCCCCACCAATGTTGAAAAGAAATCACACTAATGAAAAATTACAGTCGCAGAAAGTGCTGAAAACTGGGGGCACCATTGTAGACAGTCTGAACTTTGTCTTGATTTAGGTGATGGGGTTGGGGAAGAGACAATATGATTTGTTCGAATGTTGGGGCACTGCAGGACCCTTAGTATCACTGCTCTGCAACTAAAAAGACAACTTTTTACCACCAAGTCAAAAAAATAAAATAAAACACTTACAAAAAGGTTCAATATTGTATAATGTGCAACATCAAGTTGCAAACTTCTTCACCAACATGCCACACCTGATGATACTGGTGCTGTGCTCCTTTAACTAGGGAGTGAAGTGCCAACACCTCCCAGTTCTAGTTCTGAAGTTATTAACTCCTCTTTCCCTGGATTCTATTTCATTCTGGACTTCTCTTTTTTTCAAAGCATATCTTGTAACCTTGGCATTCACATTTGTCTACACTATAAACCAAAGTTTTGTTGTATGTAAACTTAGCCAGTAGCATTCCATGATTGACCTGGGTGACCTTAAGTGGCAGTTCTCAGATCATATTTCCCTGAACACTGTTATTTTAGTTGGTTTTGATGTGACCAGCACAACCCTGGGATAAAGAATATAAAAAAAAAAAGTCAGGATGAAAAGTTTGAGCTGTACTGTACCTCTAGGGTACAAAGTGAGCTGCCAAGTGTGGTAACAGTCCCAGGGTCTACCAAGAAGTTACAATTGTGGTCAATAATATAATTGGGACAATTTCTTCTTCATTCTTTCTGCTTTGGCACCTACCAAAAGAGAAGAAGAGAGAAACACATTTAAATATGAATAATCACTAGATTGGATATGAGTGCATCTGCCTTTGGATTGAGTTATATAAATCAACCATCAATGACTGGCGGTTTTAGAGCTTCAACACTAGATAGAAAATGGTCCTGTGGTATGATTAACGTTAGTAACACTGAACTACATTCTATATCTTCACAAAAATTATGGTTGCAAAGTTATGTTTCCTTTTGAACTTTCTTAAGAACACGTATAAGGTTGTTGTGGCTCATTGGCTTCCTGATGGATCATGAGTTGTAAAAGTTTTGTGTGCCCCCCCCCCCCCTCCTAAAGAAAACAAAATTAAACGGTACAAAAAGGCTCAGAAAGTATGCTTAAAGGTCCAGATATTTTCCCTCATCAACCCCCCTCCCCCTTTCTCCAGTCTGAAAGGCTCAGTTCACCCATGTGCACCATCGTAAATTTCCAATCATATTATTCTGAGCTGCTGACCCCTCTAAGTTTGCCATCACAATAAGACTAGATTTGTTTAATTTGTCAGGTTATGGTCTGTTCATGTGAATATAAACATGTAAGCCTCAAGTGTGCTAAAGGTAAGTCACCTCCTGCCCACTCATACCAGCAACTTACTTCTTTCTTGTATGCCATCTCCACCATTCCAAGAAACATTAGCACAATTGAACTTCTTATTTGTTAAATGTGTATTGTATCACCTACAAATAGGGATACATGAAAGCTGGTATGGGTTTTATTTGAAGTGAAAATTAGGAACATTTCTCATTGTTAGAAGAAAATGTGAAAATTAAAATGAAAACTATAGTGTGATTTGATCATAATTAAAGATATCTGTTGCCATGTCTATAGCAATTCAGAAACGGATACAACAGTGACACCACATTCTGAAAATAACTGAAGCTTGTTGATGTAAAAGCTGTTCAGTGTACTCTTAAACTAAAATATTTAAAGTTTTTTTAATAAAAATCATCCAGGTATACCCACATTCCGTCAAAAGAAATATATTCATTCGTAAATTATACTTGGATTAAAGCAAAATTGACCTTTCTGAATATTAAAAAAGCAGAATATAGACATGGAGTATATAAAAGAAAAATTGCATTTACAAATTTTCCCTTTCTGTTTTGTACTTTTTTATGCATGTTTACTTAATATTGGAATAATTTATTGTGTGTATGATATCTATTGCACAAATTGAATAAGTTTGCAATTTTTATCGTTTTCTTTCCCTGTGTTAAATTTTTGTCAATATTTGTATGAGATGTGTAGGTTTCTTTCCCAGGTCTCAGAAGCTAGTAGTAAGTAATTATCTTGTTGCAGAATGTTACTGGTAATAATTTTGACACGTTGAAAATATTGTTTTGTGGTTTATTAGGAATGCTGTAGATGGCACAGCTCTTTTCAGTTTATCATCATATGCTGCAATGATTATTAAAGGAGGTTAAGTCTGACAAAAGATAAGTCTTTCATATAATAGAATTAAAAATAACATTTTTTTTTTCTTTTCTAACCAAGTTTAATACCCCCTGAAACTTTCTTACACATCTTTTACCCCTTAAGCATTCTACACATCTTTTACCCCTTAAGCATTCTTACACATCTTTTACCCCTTAAGCATTCTTACACATCTTTTACCCCTTAAGCATTCTACACATCTTTTATGATTATTAAAAACTTTAATTCTACTACTACTATGGGAACCGCCATTTTAATTTCAAAACATGCAGAATATGATGTCATCAGCCTAGCAGGATGTTGGAATGGTTTGTATTTTTTTATAATCTACTTCAAGATTTCTAGGTTATGAGAAAACAAAATGTATGTAATGGTCAAGGAATTTTTTGTGTACACATGAAATCAACAAAACATTCTGTTAAGACTTTGTGTCACATCAATTTTGAATAAAAACTTCAATCACATTTTTATAGAAATACTTAAATTCCTTATGTCCCTATTGGGAAAATTATGTCATCATGCACAATATTTCAATACAGAATTAAACAAAATGGCAGCCTCGGTGTGTCAACTTCAAACATGAATAACTTGAGATAGAAATAGATTTTGACTTGCTGTTTTTGGTAGTTGGTTAAGATTTGTATCCTCTATCATATAAAATAATGATTGTATTAGACTTTGTCTCCTTTAACAGTGTCACTGGTAATTTTACTCAAGATGTGCACTCAAGATGTGCTTGCATTAATGTGCACATATGATGCACCTATAATCTTCTCATCTTTTCACTAGCAGCCAACCTTAGGCCTACGTCTCCCCCCTCCCCTCCTTTTCAGTGGCGTAGCCAGCATTAAAAAAGTGAGGGGTCCGAGAAGGTCCTGGACCCCCTCCCCATACATAAAGTGTTCAAATTTAGCCCAATTTAGTAGAAAGAACAAAAATGATACCAATTTTTATTTTCACACCAAATTTCCTTTAAAAAAAAGTTCCCCTGTTTCTCTACTCCCCCTATGGCTAGGACGCTAGAATTAAACAGTACATATAGACACACAAAAATGAATTGCTCATGTGCTACAAGTTGTCTTTATCTTAAAAAAAGAATGTACTTGTTTTTTTATGGTTAATGGATCAAATTTTCTATGAAACTATGTGCAAATACTCAACATATGAAATCCTGGAGAATCTCCAACCAGGGAGTTGTTACTTTGTCAAAGTAACAACTCCCTGCTCCGACCTACAACCCATTTAATCTGTATCATAAAGTTCTTCAAATTCCATAAATTCATAACTCTTTTTGCCCTAATTTTTTAAAGTAAGCAAAAAAGAAGTTACTAATTTTCATATCAGTGGAAGCTTAGATCATTCTTTTTAATATGGGTTCCTTTTTTTTTAACTTGATTCCTTACCATACTTTTAAGTATGAAGAAGACAAAAACTTCCATGGTTTGTGCGATGGTGCGCTCTCTCAACAACACTTTGGAATCTGTTTGACGTCATAACTTCTTGTCACCATGCGTAAGTTGTCAGTTAAACACAGCACGCCTTTCTCTACAAGGGGGTTTAAAAGTTTTAGGCAATTATGCAAATTTTCTTAGCTTGTCGAGTTTGCTATTGACTTAGCTTGCGTTGAGCTTGACTGTCTCTCAAAAGTGGAAGAAAACAATGGTGAGGATTTTATTTGATTCTATACTTTTCTGGTTAACAATCTTCCCCCTCTTTTAAACCTGTAGTATTTTAACCCTTTAATTCCCACGCATTTGTGACACCGATTGACACGTGTGCTGTTCAAAAAATTATTTTATTCATCAAATAGGCCCACAGCTGTGATTGTGGTATCATTTGAAAGAGCTCAAGATAGCTCTTTCAGAAAATGTAACTTTTTTATGGGGGTTATTTTGAAGATTTTTGAAAAAAGATGGGTTGGAATAAAAGACAAATTTTAAAAAAATTCTTTAGAGACTTAATTGCCAGACCTTGCTTTTGCCTGAAAACCTGTGAGGAACTTACAAAGACATCAATGCATCCAATTCAGGTCAAATTTTGATTGTCCCTTTCATCAATATCTGTTTTTGGGCAAAAGTTGTCAAAAGTATTATGTTTTTTGGTTCCAATTCGATAGCATCTGGAACCTATGCGGTCATAATGGTGTGTGTGAGTGTGTATGTGTGTGTGTGTATGTGACAGCCAGCTCGTAAACACCATATCTCAAGAATGGTACAGTGGATTCATGTCATATTTGGTATACATACAGCCCATGGTGCCCCCCTATTGTTTTTGGTGGTGATGTCATGCATATTAATGAGTGGGCATGCTTAATGTTAAATCTTAAGATGCTCATATTTTAACAATCGCATATCTGTTTCATTTCATATTTGGTACAGTTATGATGTTAGCTAGTGTGTACATGTTCATAGTATAAAAAGGTTAAATCCCATTGATATGCATAGTATAGACAGGGCTAAATATGATTTTGGTGAAAAGAGCTTGTAAACACGATATCTAAAGAACTATAAACTGGATTCAAGTCATATGTGGTACACAGATAGCTCATGGTCCATAGATGTGCCCTATGGTTTTTGGTGGTGATGTCATGCATAGTAGGCGGGGCTTAATGTAAAAATCTTGAAATGCTCATATCTTAACAAACGTATATATGTTTTGTTTCATATTTGGTACAGTTATGATGTTTGCTAGTGTGTACAAGTTTATATGCATAGTGGGCAGGGCTTAATATGATTTTGCTGAAAAGAGCTTGTAAACAAGATATCAAAGAACTATATACTGGATTCAAGTCATATGTCGTACACAGATTTCCGGTGGTCTGTAGATATGCCATATTCTTTTTTGGTGGTGATGTCATGCATATTAATGAGTAGGTGGGACTAAAGTAAAAATGTTGAAATACTCATCTTATAGCATCCACATATATGTTTTGTTTCATATTTGGTGCATGGTATGATGTTTGCTAATGTATACATGTTCATAGTATAAAATATTTAATTTCATTATAGTATGCATAGTGGGCGGGGCTTAATATGATTTTGCTAAAAAGAGCTTTAAATCACGTTATCCAAAGAATGATAAACTGGGTTTAAGTTATATGTGATACACAGATAGCCCATGGTCTGTGGATATGCCTTATTGGTTTTGGTGATACCATGCATGTTAATGAGTAGGTGGGGCTTAATGTAAAATTCTTCAAATATGATACATGAGCAGTACCGTATGTCTGTTTTGCATCATACTTGCTATGAAAATGTTGTTAATGATTGTGCACATGCTAGTGTTGTCAATAGGTATGTCTTTTTTATTGATCTGGATCATGTATGGTGGTCGTGGCTTATGAATAATATCCTAGAGCAAATATTTCATGATATGCAATGACATGACAGTTAATACGAAACTTGCAAATCAATAAGCATTTGGAAAAAGCATCGGAACCACAAAACTTTTGGTTTTGGTTTCCTTTTAAAACCAAAATTTGGCAAAAATCGAAGCTTCAGAATGCAACTCACCTATGTGAAATTATATTGTCAGAAAGGTCAGTTCACATGCTTTTGACTGAAATCAAAAAGCAACTACCCCTCTTTATTCATGCTGATATTTAAGTATGAAAACATTTCTACATACTAGGATACACGCATTATAGTCTAGCGATAAAGTCAATGTGGGGCCCTTGGGTTTGAATACCTCACCGAATGCACAGCATTGTTTTTCACGAATAATTAAAGTGGTGATTATTTTATTATTATTTTTTTTCATTGTTTTTGCAGATTTTACTTTCAGAAAAAAATTAGACTGGTATCATATTGGAAAGGAAGTTTCACAATCTAAAATGTTTAAAAAAAAAAATGGCCTAATTTTGCCTCAAATTTGCAAATTTGAATATTTATGTCAATATTTCTTTATTTTTTTATTTTTTTTTTTATAAAAAAGTTTATTGTCTTAGTATATTTAGATTACTGGACTTGTAGGAGCATCTTATCCCCATTTTGTACTGTAAATCTGCTGTTTCCTGGGCTTAGCCTGCTGGCTTGAACTGATGTTTTCTTAAAAAGATTTCATGGGAGTAGGAGCAGGGTCCAGGTCTCCCATTCCATTGAATAACTTCACACCATCCAAAAATGTGTGCAATGTCTTAATTGATCAATTCTTCTGACTGAGTCCTTTTCCTTGAATGATAATGAACCCCTACCTCCCTGCTGTGCATGCTGAAGGTCAAGACTCCTACGCATATTTCATATTTATCAAAATCCTCCAATCTTATCTGCGGTATCCTTAAAATTAACTACTTTTGTAAACTTTAGAAGGACTTGTAATTAGAATTTAAAACTTCATATGAAAACGAGAAACAGAAGGATATTGTATTGCTTTATATATTCAGTCCATAACTATAGCATGGTGGTAGAATAGATTGCAGTGCAGGAATTAATTGGGTCCAGTCCAATCTTTTGGTGTACTTGCTGGTATGACAGGTGAGGTATCAGTTTCACAGACAAAAGGGCAACAAACTTTCTCCAAACTTCAACCAAGGAAGCGTTTCTTCCTTTGCCTGCTGGGATTGATAATTTTTTGTTGCATTTTCTCCCTGGTTAGGTAATATGTTTTTTTTTACTTTCTTTAAAAGAGAAATTAAATATAGCAACTGCCAACTCCCTATCAACTATAACTGCAGTAAAGAAGTGTTTGGTTGTTTTTTCAGGTGGTTACAAAGGTGCCTTTCTAAGAGAACTGGAGAAAAAAAAGTGTTCTCAGTGTATTCATGGAGCATTAGGTTAACTAATCTCCTAATGATATGGTAAGAATATCACATCTTTGCAATGGAACCAGTCCCTCTCCATATATGAAGTTCTGTGCCCTTCTGGTATGAAGATTTTGATAGATAATACATATTTCAGACTGATATACTTTTGCTTTTTAAAGGATCATGCGGTTGACAAACTTTTTCCTATTCTTTATTGAAAAGCCAGTGATTGGAAGAGAGCTGTTTTTTAAAATCCAGTCATAACTGAAGCCATTGTATGAAGACACTGATTAATCACTTTCAATCAAGATAAAAGGATATCACTTAAATTCTCCAATATGTCCATGAAGGGTATTTTAAAACTATTGTTCATTCTGTTCTTTGCTTATATTCACAACAATTCCTTTTAGTTCATTTCTTTGTATAAGCTTTCCATAAAAAGCACTGGAAATATTTGTAATAGTAAGTCTACCAGCCAGTATACATATTTGAAATATTTACTAGTCAGTTTCATAAAATGATTAAGGGGCTGGTACAGTGATTTCAAATTGGTGTCAGTGAATACACTGTGGTACTGATTTAGTATTGTTAATTTCTTACCAATTCATGAATTGACAATCACTGACTGGAACAGCTTTGTGTGTTCTGACATGCCAAATGCTTCACTTTGGCAGTATTGTTGAAAAATGTGAGAGCTTTGGAAGCCTTAACTCCATTTATAACAACAAAAGGTAGTTTTGGGCTTATTCTCGCTCTAAAATACACCTCCAAAATAGTGATGAAAGTTTGATGATCCAAAGTATGGCCTGTAGAGTTTGTTTGATTTAACACCTTTTAAAAGAAATGCAAATTTGTTCTAAAAATGCTCATTTTGTACGTTTGGGAAAAAAACAATATTGACTCTGACCCGATAATACAATATTTTCAACTTGGTTGAAGTTTAAAAGAAAATCAGGAGTGAATTAAACAGAGTTCAACATACATGTACATATAGTTACAGCCTCTAATTAGGATTAGAGCTGGTACATTAATTGAGCTTTTTAAATAACAATCTAATTTATTGCAGCAGATTCTAGCACAGAACTGCCATTCTTCAGGGCACAGGGGGACTTGTCCTACCACTTTCATACAAGAATGAAAAACTAAGATACATAATTTTTCTTAAAATGTGTGGAATTAGGAGATTAGGAGACTTATCTTAAACAGCTTCTATTTTCAAAATGGATTTCTATTGTCAAAATGGACAGAAATAAAGCCTTATACTCCTGTTTTGGTACCTCCTTACTCTTCCACGTGGTGATAGTATCGCAGTTTTCAAACCACTGTTTTCTAAAAATAAAATTGGAACTGTACCACAGTCCTAAAGGTAATAATCTTGGTATCATTTTAAAGTACACGGATATTTCTTTCACAAAATGTAATTTTTTTATGGGGTCTTATTACAGAATTTTGAGAAAAAGTACATTGAAAAAGGGTGAAACTCAAAAATTGCTAAAACATTTATAAAATTAGTTTTTTTTTCAAATCTTACAATAACTTCAAGTTCACATTTTTGTTTTGCTGTCTTAAGACATGATAGTGTTGGTTTCTGGTCTAATTTTTATAATCCCTACTTGCAATTTTTTGTTCTGGAGAGATTTCTTCAAATTTTAATGAATTTCTGTCATTTTTGACCCGTTTTTTTTTCTTCTCAAAAATATTGTGTACCTAAACCGTACATCGCACATGCCATTTGAAAGTGCTTGAATTTTGCTTTTAATTGATATATTAATAAAGGCATACCCCCTCTATTTAGAACCTTTCCTAAAAGAATTATATTTCACCGCTCCAATTTGAACGACTATGGGTGGGGAGGAAATATACGTGACTAGCATGCGAGCGCTCTAGGTTCAAGTCTTACTGTGACCACTGCATAATAATTTTTCTGCTGCAGCTTTCAGGGGTCTTTTAAGTTTAAACATTTTTTATGTTTTTTCATGTTTCCTTTCTTTCTAAAGATTATAGATTGATATCATTGGAAAAGAAATTTCATAAAAAAAAAAAATATGTAACACAAATCTCTGTTTTTAATAATGACAAGAAGTTATACTTCTGCAAAGATTGACCATTTATTGACCAAATTTAGCCAAAATTGCTTAATTTGCATATATTTATCCAATATTTCTTAAATTGGCTTTTATTACTCAAAAGATTAATATCTTAGCCTCTATTCCAACCAAACTTGTAAAAAAAGAAAATGAAAGGAAAATTGTCAAAAATGCATATGAAAAAAAAGTTACGAAAAATGGGCTCGCTTTTTTTAAAGCCCTGGTAGAATAAGGGTTAAAAAACTGTACCAAAATTGCTAACAAAATTTTTGTTTGCTATTCTGGTACATAAGGATATTAAGTACCAAAAAGAAATATAATGGTAATGTTAGGGCTTTATTCCAGTCCATTTTGACAATAAAATCCATTTTGAAAATGTAAGCTGTTCTTAGTTAAAATATTGATCTTGAAGAGGGAAGGGGAGGGGGGTGGTTGCAATTTCACTGGGGTTCAAAGACCTGTAGGTGGGTTGAAGGCCTATATATATACATTAGACAGGTCATTGAACATTTGAGTCCAAATTGTCCATATAATGAACAAATTTATCCTACACAAATAACAATTGTGTGGGCCTTTTTTGATTCTGCACAGAGGTCAGTGTGCGCTCATGATATGGGTTTTGTTCAAGTTGTTGAAAATCTTTGCAGATTTAATTTCGAAAATATAGTAACTTATTCCCTGTATTTTTCCAATCAAATTAGAAAAGAATGTATTCAAGTTTGCACAGAGAGTCCATAGTGATATTTGTGCCTCAGACATACTTGTCATATTTGTCAAGCTTGTCGGATGTTTATCTCAGACATACTTTTCATATTTGTCAAGCTTGTCCGACGTTTATACCTTTCAGAAATGGGTCAAACTTTTTGTGAACATTTTCGAAAATGTTGATTGTTGGCAAGGATTTTTTTTTTTTTTCAAATTATTTATTAGAGCTAATAAAAGATGTTAAAGCTAGAGCAATCAGTTTGATCCTGTTCTAACACAATAAGGTTGGAATTTTTTACACTATTTAACAACCAAGAATTAATAAATATTTGCCAGGCTTGTCTGCCTTTAATTGTGACTGAATGTTTGTCATAAATATAGTGATTAGTGCAAACTTGCAGAGCAAAATTGTTATTGACAAATTAACAATTTTAGACGTAATCAGTCAAAATTTACAATAAGACATTGTTGTTGTCGGTGATTTAAAAGGTCCAATGATATCATTTGTTTGGAATATGGTTAAGAATTAAAAAGTAATCATTCATAATTTATCATTTTTTTTTTTTTTTTTTTTTCTGAAGAATAATGGAAGATGATCTAAAACAAAGGTTAGTGTAAAGAAAATAGTCTAACCGGTCATTTGTCACAAAATTGCAAAAACGAAAAAGGAAGAAAATTAGCATTATTGGCAAAATAGCCTGTATGGTCTTAAAATCCAAAAAGCTGTAAAAATTATAAAGGTACTTTAAAGCCTACACACTTGTGGTTTTCAATAGATTGTTAGGTGTATTTAGATGAGAATAAATTAACTGATGCATGTTGCCTTTAATTACCAATACATAGACCTATTAAGTTTTACACAAGCCTGATTTATTCAAGATTCAGAATCAGAAAGCTTTTCTCTTTAAAAGGTCTATAGACAGAGATTCATGCTATGAAAATAGCAATAAGTTTATTCAAAATTGGTCAATAATTGATCATTATACAAGATATTGAATTTCAAGGCTGAATGATTTTATTTCATTTTATTTATTTGTTTCTTCACAACATTAAAACAATGATAATAAGAATATACATATAATAAAAAACACAAAGAGTTGTTTATGGCTTAAGGAGTAGGGCACTCCCTCTTATTAACGAGATAATAGCACTTAATTTTTGAGTATATATATGCACATACAAAGTTGTCTCTAAAGCAAAATAAAGAGAATACCAAATAAGAAAGAAAGAAAACAAAACCTGAACCCCACCCATAAACACCCCACCCACCACCCATAACCACCCCACCCACCACCCATAACCACCCCACCCACCACCCATAACCACCTCACCCACTAACCCACCCACCACCCCACCCACCACCCATAACCACCCCACCCACCACCCATAACCACCCACCCACCACCCATAACCACCCACCCACCACCCCACCCACCACCCATAACCACCCCACCCACCACCCATAACCACCCCACCCACCACCCATAACCACCCCACCCACCACCCATAACCACCCCACCCACCACCCATAACCACCCACCCACCACCCATAACCACCATCCCACAACCACCCCACCCATAACCACCACCCCATCACCCAAGACCCAACCACCCAACACCCCACCACCCATAACCACCCCACCCACCCACCCCACCCACCCCCACCATTCCACCCATAACCACCCCACCCACCCCCATAACCACCCCACCCACCCCCCCATAACCACCCCACCCAATCGATAACCACCCATAACCACCCCACCCACCACCCCACCCATAACCACCCCACCCACCACCCAAATGAGTAGTCATTGACAGTGGTGATCGAATACAATGTTAGATGTTTTTAGGCACCTTCTAGTCCACCAATACACATAACTTCCAGTGACAAAGCCCCTGGACCTTACTAGGAGCCCTTGGATAGACCCCATGCCAAATGCGCAAAGTGTATACAGCTGACAGATCCACCGGTCTAAAATAAAAACCTGTCTGCGCCCTTGACTTTCACTTACATTAAAACTCTTTAAACTTGGATAAGCCATAGCTAGGACACTATATGCTCTGTACAGGATTATTTGCTCTGTCTTATGTTGCAATCTTCTATCTAATTGACAACATTTGTTAAAAAGACTTTAGACAATTTCTTTCCTCAGTGCCCGTGTCCCCTTCCCATTCGGAAAGGCAATTGTTACACCTCTGTTGGCTTGTCCTTAGCATGTGTGGATTTGTATCACTTGTATAAGAATAATCATAATAGGAATCATTGATATGAATCTTACTTTGGGTCTTTTCATACCAATTGTATGTTGATGTGGATGTAGCTTATTTTATGTTTGTGTGGGTGTAGGCATGACATGAAATTTATCAGTGGAAAGAGATGGCATAATCAAAATAATATAAAAAGGTTGAGTGTTGATATATTTTTATGGCAATTTATCACCTGAGTGTAAAATGATGAAGATCACAAGAGATCATTTGAATAATTTATAACTGGCAGTTAAGTGATGAATGTAAATTCCTCAATAGTTTGATTCACACTGGTTTAAATCAATGTTAACTGTATTTAGATTATGATTCAGGTACCACCAATTGGCATAATGCAGGGTTCTGGATGGTTGTATTAGTGTTTCATGCTTGGGAGTAGGGGAAAGGAAGGAAGAAATGTATATCCTTTTCATTATACTATTTATTCAAGTAAGTTTGTATTCTTTATTATAAAAAAATAAAAAATACAACTTGAATGCCTTAGTAAATCTTTGGCAGAAATGGCAAGCCACACATTTGGGAAGACAATGATGTCCAAAACAACTCCCAAAATTATTACAAGAATCAACATGGAAGATTTGCGCCATTACATCAGCAACGTTCTGATTTTCTACATGCAGGAAATTAGAACATCTCAAGGTTACCGTAAATTCACGCATCACTGCCCAAACACCATGTATATATCACTGTACAATTTATACATGCAATGTACGTACGTACTATGTACAGGGTTCATTTCGGGAAATTAATGATATAGCTAATACATGTAAATTTCCATGGGCTTTTTTCAAACGAAATTGAAGGCGCTTCAATGCTTTCAATGTAAAGAGATCGTCGGATGTAAGGGCGGGAAATAGCATAATTCTTTTTAGTTATCTGTCATCATAAACATAAAATCAACAAAAACATGGAATCAACAAAAACATATTAAATCAACAAAAAACGTGAGTTTTAAAGGATTAGTTAGCAAGTTCATCTTATATGAAAGAGGACTTCAAAAGAAACAAAATGGTGAAAAAGCATTCAAAAGTCTTATCCCATTAAGGAGATATTCAAGTTTAAAGTTTGGTATCATTTTTGTAGAAACGACTGAAATCAGACTAGTTGTGACATCACAGCCTCAGATTCTTCAGTCTTTATGTATTTTAAGAAAGTTTATTTAATTTTTTCACTATTTAAATTATTTTTCTGCAAACTTTCTTCAGGTGGTATATTATAAACATCCTTCCTAGATTCAGTTTTACTACTTTTTTGACATATCCCATGTTTGTTAGGCCACAAAATTGCAGGACAAAATATGATAGAATACATAAAAACTTTCAGGAATCTCAGGCTATGACATCACAATTAGTCTGATTGCAGTCAAACTTTTAAACTTTATCAAATAATTTTTGAATGCTTTCAAACTTTTAAACTTAAAAGATATTTCCACTGAACTAATCCTTTAACGGAATAAAAAATTTAAATGCTTTCTTCACCATTTTGTTTCTTTAGAAGTCCTCTTTCATATAAGATGGACATATGTGACCCCTGAACTAATCCTTTAAAGTATCTGATTTTCATCGTGGTTCATGATTTTTTAATTTCTTGTTTCCTATTGGATCATTCATATTAGATAATTCGTATTGATCTCTAAGTGTAGATTCATTACTGGCAGGCTGGCAGGAGAATGCAATTTATGGAATTAATGTTTTGGTGATTTAAATTTTGGTTATTCATTGGGCTTTTCCCAAATTATACTAAATTTATGGCCTCTGAGACAGACATGAATAAGTGCAGTGTCAGTATATCACAAATTACAAAATTATTTATTTAAGTTAGATCATTCGATCTACAAATATGTATTGCAAATTAACTCATAGCAAATTATTACAAAATCATCATCACATTTTTGTAATTCTGCAATACTTCTGCAACATTCAGAAGTAGTATTGACTTGTTGAAGACATATCATGCATTCTTTCATGAAGTTGCATCAAATGATATTAATGTGTATTCAAACGTATTTCATCTCATATCGTACTAGACAAATTGTAGATGAATTTTTCTTGCCTTTGTGGTTTTTCTTTTATACATTGTTCTTGAAATTTGTTTCATTTTTATGAAAGTTTCTTTTGATAGTTATGCATGGCTTACCCTCCAGCCAGCATCTTGCTCAGCTATGCATTGAGAGAAAGCCTTCACCATATGACAGATGGCTAACTCTGCTATGGAAAAGCAATAAATACAGGCTGAATTTCATTACAGATATGACTAAAGATGCAGGCAGCGGAACTGTGGTTGCCATAGAAACATGTGTGATAAATATACAGTGATATGTAAAAACGCTTCTGCAGTTCAGTTCAAATCATGTGTATAAAAGTGAAGTGGGAACCATTGGGACTGATGTTGTTTTTATGGTATATCTGCCATATTGTATCCATATGTAATTTTATGCAGAAAGATTACATGTTCATATTGTCAGATTTCTTAGCTGATCTACAGGTCCTCTGAGAACTTACATATTTTGTAAGTAGTACTTTTGTGACTGACAGGACCTAAGTTGTTTGCTGCTATAGCTGTAACCTCCTAAGGGGAAAAGACAACTAGGGTGTTATTTTGTACAGTTTGATTCTCTTTGGTCAGAGGATGCATTTCCTGCTAGTGCTATATTACTATCTGGGCGGTGGGGAGGGGGGGGGGGGGTGGGGCTGCACCATACTCGGCAAATAAATTCAACCTCATATTTCACGGCCGCGGATTAGTATTTCAAATGAAGTGGAGGGGGTATGCCTATTTCAAACGATTGATCGGAAAGATGGATATGCAAGTCAGGGAATTGGTAAATATATAATTCATGTCTTCAGTTCGTTTCTAACTTAAACCAGGGACGTAGCCAGGGTAGCGGTGGGAGCAAAAAACGGATGAAGGAAACAAAAAAGACTTTAAACAAGCAGTGGAAGTAAATTGAATACATTTGTCAACATTTTGGCAAAATTTCCTAAAAATTGTTTGAAAAGGAAAAGAATCTCAAAAGAAAGAGAATTTCTCCAAAATAAAGAAATTTTGCAAAATTTGAAGAAAATTGTTCCAAAGTGAAGGGAATTTCACAAAAATTAAGGAATTTTCCTGGAAATTGTCCTAAAATGAAGGGAATTTCCTGAAATTTTGAATAATTCAACTGAGAGATAGCTGCCCCTGTCAGGTACCCACTTTAATGGCTGTGATTCTATCCAGTTATGGTGGGTGATGCACAAAATTGCTTTAGTGAAGTTGCTGATTATTATCATGTACCATTTTGTACCCACAGTCTATCCCACCTATGAATGCAAATATATCCAAAGGTCAGGGCCAGGTTGACCAGAGTCTGGGAAAAATTTAAATGATGAAAATAAAAAGTAGGTGTAAAACTTAAAGATTCATGTACTTCTATGCTCCAAATTGCAGGACTTTCAAAGATTTCACCCCCAAAAAATGATAGATGCCATCCACATGTTAAAAATGCTCTGCCTTCACTGAAGATTTATAGGACAATTGATTCCCAAACTCATAATTATGTTGCACATGCAGCAGTGTAATAGTTATGTTGCACATGCAGCAGTGTAGTCTATGGCCTGGAGCATAATCTGAAATAACAAATTATTTTCACATCGTAGAAGACATATATCCTCAATATTGATTTGATATACACATGTAAAACCTCATTATGGGGGCCCTTGGATGATCGCTATACCTTCAATGTTTCCATATATTTTCATCTGATTTTGTAATAGACATTCGTTTGTATACATTTGTCTTGGAGGTGACATAAAAATCATCTGTGATAAACACCCCTATTGACGCTGCTTCCGTCATCGGTCAAGAACAACTGTTTTCACGTGAGTGGAGGTAGCGCATAACCATGTCATAAGCCAACAAATGCATCTGGAGGAAATCCAGTTATAAATGAACAAGAATGAACAATGTCTTTTTTTAAGGAGCTGTCAAAGGAAAGAAAGTTTTATTCTGATGATGCAGTAAAGGTGATGGTTGTTGATACATTAAGAAAAGGATATCCTTCTCTTAATGTTAAAGATAAATGTATCTGACAGTACTGTGACTACATTTAAAGGATTAGTTCAGGGGTCAAGCATGTCCATCTGATATCAAAGAGGACTTCAAAAGAAACAAAATGGTGAAGAAAGCATTTCAAAATCGTATTCCGTCAAAGAGATAGTCAAGTTTAAAGTTTGGTATAGTTTCTGTAGAAACGACTGAAATCAGACTAGTTGTGATGTCACAGCCTCAGATTTCTTAAAGTCTTTGTGTATTTTAAAGAAAGTTTATTTAATTCTTTTACTATTTAAATTATTTCCCCTCAAACTTTTTTCAGGTGGTATAATATAAATATCCTTCCTAGATTCAGTTTTACTATTTTTCTGACATATCCTATGTTTTTAAGACACAAAATCGCAGGACAAAATATGATAGAATACATAAAGACTTTGAGGAATCTGTGGCTATGACATCACAATTAGTCTAAATTTAGTCGTTTCTACACAATTTATACCAAAGTTTAAACTTAAATATCTCCTTAACGGAATACAAATTTTGAATGCTTCCTTCACCATTTTGTTTCTTTTGAAGTCCTCTTTCATATCAGATAAATATGCTTAACCACTGAACTAATTCTTTAATGAAAGTATATAGTTGTCATAACTGTCACTTTGATCATTCCACTTGTTTATATGTGTGCAGAATGTTACAGGAATTGTGTGACTCTTTGACTAATTTGTTGAGGATGTGGTTACATATAGGTGTGCTTCCCTTCCTTGCCCCGATTACTTTTGTAAGTCTGCCAATTAGATGACAAACTTTAATGACCCTTTAGCTCTTCCCTAATTTTGTCAAATGGTTGTCATCAGTGTCGTAGCCAGGTTGTGAAATTTGTGGGGCCAACTGAATATTTTGGTAGGGGCAATTTTTAGCATAATGCCAACTTAACCATTTATGCTACTTTCACAATATAGACAGATCAACAAAGTTTACTTGCTATGCTTAACCCTCATGTGATTGAGGGGTCCTTAATTCATTTTGGGGGCAAGACTACTTCCCCCTTGTCTACACCACTGTTTGTCATGTTTGTGCGGATTGCACTTGGGAGTTTGAAGTTGTAAAATGACAAATTAATAATTCATATTACAATATAATATTTTCAATATCTTTAACCAATTTTAGAGCAAGAAAATGGATTCATATGGGGATGTTTGTTTCATATGCTTGCTATAATCTCCTTAACTGTGCAAAACGCTCTGAAAAATTGCACATATTTTGCACTTCAAACGTTATAACTAAAGATCTCTGAATATTTTGTTCCATTTCAAATGGTATAGAGAACTTTAATTCATCATCTATCGTTTGAGACCATTTTGATTTAATTATTTAAAATAAGAAAATACCGTACATTGTAAACTATAAAATGTGTTTTTTCTTGTTTTTCAATGCGAGCACAAGCAAAATTACAAGCTTATCGGTGCTTTGACCTTTGTAACTTATGAATGAAAGTATTTGAGAGTTTATTTCACACGGCTTGACAATTAACATATATCTGTTTACCATATATATATAAAATCCAACATGATTGGTGCAAAAAAGGGCCCGTACTTTTCAACAAATAGAAAGCGATGAGAGAAAACATTTGGCATCCGCTTATGTATTCCTTCATTTTAATTCTGATCTAATCTAAGCACGCCCAAGCCACGTGGACTGTACTATTGTGTGCAGAGAGTTTCCTGTTTGTGTATTGTAAACATGCTGGGAAGATACGAATAAGTGTTTCCCAATGTCGGATTTTGGCTGATTTTCTTCCATTTTTAACAGTTTTCTTGTATATTTTGTTACACTGAGATATATTTCTTATTATATGACTGTATTCATCAGAAATTAAAAGATTATTTGGCTGAAATATTATCGACAACAATCAGGAGTGAAGAAGTGCAAGAGCGAGGATTAACGACAACGTTAGGCTGCATGATTATGAAACCAAAAATTAAGAACTATGCTATTTATTAAACTTTTTGTATGAATTAAAATCTGTTTATTATATCCTTGAATATACTTTTAAGACTTCGTTCCTAAAACCAACCCGCATAATGATGGTACAATCCAAGTTTTTTATACTTTTCTGTAACACATCACAGCTAGTTCCGCGATTTTGTTCCTTATGCACGTTTTAAGCTAAAACATTTCCATATGAACTAGCTGCCTATCAATCATATAAACTACTGCAAAAGACATGCCATTAATTAACATTACTGCACCCATTATTATGCTGAATATGCAGTCTGTGATATTATATTACCACGTCCTCCTTCCTCAATCCTGCTAGTATCTCAAAATAAATAATAGCCTATTAGCAATTGTATTGATAATAGATCTTCATAGTTAATCATGGCTTATTGTTCCCAAAGTAATTTAAAAAAAAAAAAAATTATTATAGAAAATACAATTAAAAACACCACGGGTTCTGAGTAAAAAAAGTACAAAGTTGCATTCAGGAAATGGTGGGTTTTCCTGAATTCAAATGTTATTTTCTATGATTATATACAACCAAATAAGTTTTCATGTTCAACATTCATGCCACAAGAAAATGCAATCATAATCCCTATTTTCATTTGGAGATGCCAAATAATTAAGAAAACTAAAGACGAAACTTAACAAACTTTTTTTTTGAAAAATGTGAGCCATGATTGGTTAAGTGACTCCTCATTTAGAGGTCTCCTGACAAATAGCATTGGTGAAATAAAAATGACAGAAGTCTTCAGCTGATGACTGCTTGGTTCCATTTGATGTCTCAGGTGTCAAGGATATGTCATGTTTTTGCTTTTAAATCCTTAAAAAAGCTAAAAACTTTGTAAATATCCTTTAATAAATGGGCATTAACTCAAGGTTGGTGGGGCCTCTTGCCATATTGTCTTTCCTTTTCATTGCTGCAAAGCTGAAAGTACCATTGATTTTTCCAATGTTTTCATTTTTTCATCTGAATTAGCAAGGTTTTTTTTCTTTTTCTTATGATGGTGTTATTACGTTCAGGTTTAAAGTCATGAACTGGTAATATGATGGACATTTGCCCAAAAGCTAGGGGCCCCTTTCCCATTAGATTGTAGCAAGCATGAATATAGATTAACGAAAAGCTCTAAGCTTTCTGATATTTACACATCTTTTTCTTTTTGGTATATTAAAAATCTCCATTCACTGGAAAGAGCTTTTGAGATCAGAAAGGCAATTTGATCAATCATGGTGTAACAAAACTCTATTTAAAGTTACTGTTGCGCTTCCATTGCAAGCTTTTGGAGCAATGAATAAACAGAGGCAGAGGCCCTGGTTTCCTATTTCTCATCTTGAATTTAATAGAGAAATGTTAAAGACATATACAAACATGTTCCTTTATTCACATGAGCAGGATTTGTCTACCAATTGTGGAGCGGAGCAAAGTCAAAAGTGGGAGGGGCAAACTCACGCTAAGATACAAACAATCACCATACAAAAGATAAAAATTCAGAAAAAAAGTGTGAAAAGGTGCCCCCCTCCCCTCCCCCCACCTCCCAACATATACCGCCTATGTTAATTCATTTCTTCCATAAGCCTACTCTAAAAAAAAGGGAAATGTTAAAGGAGTATAGAAACTCATCTAAAATGTATTGTTGGTATTTAAAACTAAATGCAGAAGTATTACAGGAACACAGAAATACATACATTTAATCATTCATAGGGTTGGTGAACTTGAAAATTACAACAATCTGCCCCTTAAGAAATTTATACAGACAAAAGTTATAAAGTATTGTTTTCAGGAATTTGTGGTGAAACTTTAAAGGGATAACAAATTTGCTCGTGAAAATGCAGACTTTCATTCTTAATTTCTTTCCATGAAAGTCATGTACAAATTCGTACACATTTCCATGTATCATTTTAGGGTATATGTTAAAGGATTAGCTTATAGGTCAAACATGTTCATCTTATATGAAAGAGGATTTCAAAAGAAACAATATGGTGGAGAAATTATTCAAAATTCTTATTCAGTTAAAGAGATATTCAAATTTAAAGTTTGGTATCATTTGTATAGAAAACAACTGAAATCAGACTAGTTGTGATGTCATAGCCTCAGTTTTCTCAGTCTTTTTGTATTCTTTCATATTTTGTCCTGCGATTTTGTGGCTCAAAAACCATGGGATATGTCAAAAAAAGTAGTAAAACTGAATCTAGGAAGGTTATTTTTAATATACCCACCTTGAAAAAAGTTTGAGGAAAAAAATTTAAATAGTGAAATACTTAAACAAACTTTCTTTAAAATACATAAAGACTTTGAGGAATCTGAGGCTGTGACATTACAACTAGTCTGAGTTCAGTCGTTTCTACAGAAATTATACCAAACTTTAAACTTGAATATCTCCCTGACGGAATAAGACTTTTGAATGCTCTCTTCATTATTTTGTTTCTTTTGAAATCCTCTTTCGTATAAGATGGACATGCTTGACCCCTGAACTAATCCTTTAAAGGAAAATATCATAAAGAAGCATTTTCCAACCAAACATGAAAGGACTTTAGAAAAAAATACTGTAATATATCAAGCAGGGAAAATGTACATTACTGTAGGCCAGCTTGTTTATTGCAAAATTTGTATCAGTACCGTTTTGGTCCTCCCCAGTCCTCTAAAGTCTCCTTTTGCCAATGTCACATACAAGGACAGTAATCTGAATTCAGGGTTGATGGAACAAATGATTTTGAACAAATTTTGAATCTACAATCATGGACAAAAGTATTTGACCCTTTTTCTTCACCCCTTGTTAAGCAAATAAAAATATTTTTTTTTTTTAAATTTTAAGAAACTACATTTTTATGTTGCAAGAAAGCAGGTATGTAGTTGAGAAATTAAGATGTGCATCTTAAGGTCCATTCACAAAAAATTGAATAAAAGACTGAAAAAACACTTGCTAATTCAAGCTGACTAGTTAGCTCAATTGGTAGAGCACCTGGTCTACAAGCCGAGTCGTGGGTTCGATCCCCGGTCGAGGGTTTAATCCCCGGTCGAGGGTTCGATCCCTAGTCGAGTTATACCAAAGACTTTAATAATGGAACCTGCTGCCCTCTCACTCGGTGCTCAGCATAAAGGATCGGAGCAGGGTGATAGCACAGGCTTGTGCGCCATGTGTGGCTGCAGCTTTGAGCCTGAAGTTTCCATTGTAAAACGCTTTGAGTATGCACACCTGTGTAGAAAAGTGCTATAAAACAAACCAAGTGTTATTATTACATTATTGTACCCCATTTCAATGTTGGAAGTGAATGTTAAAAGTTGCAGGTCCAACTTATGTCCCAACATTGAAACGGGCTAGAAGGGGCAAAAAATACTTTTGTCCATGATTGTAGGTGTGATTTTACATTCCCCCAATATAGTCGCCACTCATTCTTCCAATACAGTCACCCCTCATGCTCACATCATCACTTAGTTGTTGTCTCCATAATAATCTTGTACTGAACAGATTTGAATCAAAAACTTTCAATACACATTCCTCCAATACAGTCACCCCTCATGCTCACATCATCACTTAGTTGTTGTCTCCATAATAATCTTGTACTGAACAGATTTGAATCAAAAACTTTCAATACCAAACATTGAGTTTGACAGTTAATTTCAACCCTTCAGAAGTTATCAGTAGCTTCTTTCCAAATGCATAGATTCTTAACCTCTTTTCAGTGAATAAAAGAACTGTTTGCTTATTATCTCAAATCCTCAAGCATAGAGCAGTTCAGTTGCCTCTTATTGACCACCACAATTAGAGGATATTTCCACCCTCCATTGTGAATAAGATGGCACAAAAATGAGAAAAATAGGTGGGTAGCTCTCTTGAAGCCCAGATTATCCCGTGTTGTTATCTCAGTGGCCAAGAATTTTCCTCTCAGTGGTGTCCACTTTGGGGATGAATGAACCTGAATAAATTGGACTTGCAAATGAGTGACAATTTGAATGAATTGTTCTCTCTCTTATCGTGTTATTCATTGTCTTGCCATGTCTATTCAAGTTCTAAGGCTTTCTTTAAGACAATTGTACTACTGGGCTCCTGTTCTTCTGGAATGTGTTTTTTTCTTTGGGCGGTAATCTTTGCTTGGTTGGGAAGTTATTGGGGAAGGTGCTGCCCTGTTTTGCCTGCTAAAGTAGTATTATATAACCCACGTTACCACCTCTTTGATTGGGATGAGAAATCTTGATTGTTGATTGGAGGAAAGGGTCACACTCCCTGGAAATTTTATAAAGAGGGGCCAAGTACCTAAATATTTCAGTGTTTTTGTTTTGTTTTTTTCATCTCTGTTGTGATTTTGCTTGAATTTGATTTTGGTTTGCCTGAAAAATTTAAACTTTTTAAGGGCCAAGAAAGCTTGTGATAGCTTCTCCAAGACCTCACGTATATGTATCTGTCATATTGCCATATAGACTGGTCATAAAACATTTTGATATGCCACACATGTGTTGACAGGTTAGAGTTTATATGTCACTAATACTTGTTAATATTCTATCATGATTGCAGCATGTCACTTATCATGTATCAAGGTCTTGTTCTTGAAATTGAATCTTCTGAATGTCCTTCAAAGACCTCCAAATTTGCCCTATTTCAGGCATACCAACTGTCTTCACCATGCAACCCACTCCCTCTCCATTGATACCTGGACCTGCACTTTGTCATGTACACACAGGGATTCTGAACGGAATTTGCCCTCTTCATGGATTCCTAATCCATCTCAAAGCTGCTAATCTCTTGACTACTTCTGTAAGTTTTCTTCTTGAAGTACTTCTGCTTAGAGTACCTGTCAACATTCCAGGTTCAGAAGTTCCCTGTCTATGGTACCTGCATAACCTTGAGTATTTTGTATTTATAGATTCTGGTATGTTTTGATGTTTAAGCATCTTAGTAATTTATTTTGTCTGTTTGGAATAGAATGAAAGATCTTGAAAAGCTTTGGTTAAGCAGTATTGTTAGCAAGCTATGTCCAGTGATTGGCAGAATCAAGATAGAGCTCAACATTGTGGTGTATATCAAATGGTACACTTGAGTTGTTATTAAAGGACAGTTACAGTTAGAGGCAAATAATACTTTAAACCTCTCTTATTCAATTTGCCCAATATTTTCAAGGTACCATTAAACCCAACCAACCAATGAAACTTTTATCAAAATGTATATGCCCGCAATCAGTATGTGGGTGAAGAAGATATTCCCATCCAATGGCAGCGCTACATGGGGAAGGGGGAATTTTTCCCACAAGATTGCTTTGTCCCCCCCCCCCACTTTTCCCCTCCTCCAGATATTGTTTAAAGTGACATATTTTGTCCGATTGATAGGCTTTTTCCCCTATGTGACAAATGTCCCCTATTCCCCCCCTCCTCCTCCTCCATGACCAAACTCCTGGTGTCGCCACTGTTCCCATCAGTTTCAACGAACGAAATTAAGAAAAGTAAAATAAATCAAAATATTGAATTTCCCATTCATACATCATCACAAATTTTACATAGGTCAAAAATTCTGAAAGCTTGATTTAATCAGCAAACTAAATAAGAAGGCTATTTTCAACAAGAACAACAAAAACTGTTCCCCTCATTCAATTCCATTTTTTTAATTCTGCTCCACTCTTTAAATTTTTTGTTCATCTTCATTTTAGGGAATAAAAGAAAAAAAATCTGTAGCTTTGCATATATCTTTAAGATAGTAGTTTTACAAATGATTATGAATGAAAGGTGAAACAACAAGGAATTCCAACGTCACATTAGATTTACCCAATAAATAATTTTAACAAAAATCTTTTTAACAGTAATAATGTTTAGAATTCTGTTCTTAACATTTGTTGATGGATGATTTCATAGGTCTAATGGGGATGAATTCTCTGAAAAACCACAGGTGACAAATTCAGACAGGATTTGTTATTGGGAACAAACTGGGCATGGGGAGGGGAGGTGGCACTTCCATATGTGAGGTATATATACATGTACCGCCCAAGCATATTTTCATACTGCAGGTATCAAAATCACTTATTTTTGTACTGCAGGTATCAAAAATCACATATTTTCATACTGCAGGTATCAAAAATCACCTATTTTCGTACTGCAGGTATCATAAATCACTTATTTTTATACTGCAGGTATCAAAATCATAAACTGTCATACTGCAGTTACCAAAAAAATATCTCATTACTGCAGTCCAATTTTGAAATTCTGGGCAGCACATACCTACCACTTCAATATGGAAGTTAGGAAGGGGGAAACAAATTCCTGGTGGCATATACTAAGACCTGGTCTTGGACTGAAATTTTGAAGTAATTTTGGACTCTGTCTTAAAGTTATATGGATGGATGTTTCTTTGTTTGTTGTTTTTTTTTTTTTTTTTTTAAAGAGGTGGTTTGAAAGGTTTGGTATTTCTTTCCAAAGGTATGGCCTATTAATTCTATAACATTTGGAATTGCATTATCTTCATCGGTGGATGATCTATGTACTTCATTAAAGCAATGGACAATCATTGTGTGGTTCTCTTGGTATTGGTGGGTTCAAGTCTTCAGCGAGGTATGATTTATACCTACTTCAAAAGTCAATATACATTTATCTTGGGGTCGTAGGCCCATCAAGACCAAGTGGTCCCAACGATGATGGTATATGGACTTCATGAAGTACATAGACCGTTCTCCGTGAATATATTGCAATTTTAAATGCATGGGTCCAAGTGGACCTAATGATGATCGTACTTGGGCTTTATGAAATACATAGACCATCCCCATGAAGATATTACAATTTTCTTGGGCTTACCAAGACCAACTGGGCCCCAAGATAAATGTACATTGGCTTATATGATATTCATAGGAATTCAGAAAATATTAGGCATAACATTTTCTATACGATTATGCCTCTTAACATAAGATCTTGAAGAAGGAAAAAAATAAATTAAAATGACAAATCAAATTTACCCATATCACTTTATGACTAGAGTCCAAGATTGAGTCAATTTCAGAGTCCAAGTCCAGGTTTTAGTATATGCCATCCCTGGTTCATATGTCCCTCATCATATTCCCATGTGAAAAGTTTTGCTAGAAATAGTTGCTAAAATCTAAGACAAATATCTTGTATTTGTAGAACCTGTAAGTGCCAGTTCCCTAGTAGAGAAACTGCATTCCATTACTGAAAGTCAGTGTAGTAAATATACTACTTTTTTGAGTCATGGAGCAGCAATGTGATTAAAATTAGGAACCACCAAAAAATAGCTGGACATTTGTACATTGCTAAATAATATGTGGTTAAAAGTGAAAGTGGAAGTTATGTGAAACAAAATCACTTAAGATTTCCCATGATGGTGGTTTGAGGATTAGATTAGCGGTCAATATTGATCATATATGAGAGGAAAAAGACAGAATTATGAAGGTCAATATTTTAACACACAGGCCATTCAGAAAACACACTCTTATCAGAACTTTTTTCATTTTCTAGTTTTTCACCAAACAGTGGTTTTGGAACATATGTCTGGATCAATGTAGGGAGTTGCACACCCTGGGGCAGTAATGGCTCTAGGATTATAGGATTTCCCTCACAGGTGGTCCACCACTCCCTAAATGGTGGTCCAGCTATTTCATTGTGGGGCTGAGGTGGGCATGGCGGAACTGTACCTATGATGCTTTTTATGAAATTTTCAAAAAGAGAGAGTGTGTGGTTGCATTGTATCATGTACATTTATAGATTGCGCCACAGTGGATGCTCTGATGTAACAACTCCCTAGAGTTGAGATTTTAATCGGGGTAATGAACTATTTAAAGCTCAAGCTGCTGTGATTGTTATTTCTGAATTTGTTGCATCGGGAAATTTGGTATTTTTGTTAGGGAATAAAATACTTCATTAGGACTTCCCCGACGAATTTCAATACAATGCCCCCCCCCCCCCCACCCCACCAAGTTGGATATAGATTTATGCCTGTCTGCAGCAGTCAAACACTGTTTTACTCTGTACGTTTTCACCAATAGTTAATGAACCATGGATGTGAAAAAGACAATTAATTATTTCTTTCATTCTGATTGCAGAAAGGCTCTAAGAGGCAAGCAACAAAAATGAGATTAGGGGTATGAAAATAACAAGTTGGCATGTTAATGGGTTTTTCAAGCAGTTTGACAAATATTAAAAGTTAATTACTGACAAAATCCCTACAAAATGTGCAATAAGACCTAGTCCAAATTTCAAAAATTTCCTGCCATAGGCTAAATGGCAATTTTTGCCATTTTTGTAATATTTCCCAAAAATATTTGTATGATCATTTAATGCATTCCCCGAACATTAGTCAAATGCCTTAGAACTTTCATGGATCATGTTATATTTAACTGTTCTTCATAATAATTATTTTTTTATTGACTTGATATTTTCCAATTCAATGTTTTTGCATCTCCTGATTTCAGTCCTGAAATGTAACATCTGCATATCAGGGAAACCTATATATATAGCAGCGCACATGTCATTCAGTTTCTATCTGGACAAAACTGTAACTGCCATAAACATCTGTATCCTTGCTAATTATCTGGAAATAAACAAATAAAACAGTGTGTAGCCAAGCTGTGAAAACTTGCATGGATAATGATGTAGAATACTTTCAGCAAAGGCGATCTGAAGCTTACTGGATTGCTGATGTTCTTGTTTTGGCAGGGGAATTAGCGGGAGGTTCCATTCACGCCACGGGATGCTTCATCAAAGTTTCATTTCATAATAGCAAGTGATTGATATTTAGAAATATCCATTTTGTCTAGGTCTCCCCAGGTGGGAGAATGATATTGAATATATTATTTATTTGATGCAAGTATTGTGGCACCTCAGTAATTAGCTAGCGGATGTTTATGGGGGGAAGGGGATGGTCGGGAGATGGTGTGACGATTTATTTCAGAATGCAGAATCAGTCTGGAGAAAAAGGGGTTTGCCACAAGAGCTCTTCTATCCTAATTGTTTTAGATATATGCAGGCCATAGCCATGAATTTGAAAGGGAGGTTCTTTTTTTCAATAAAGGCAGGGGCATAGCAGCCGGGAAGGGGGGGGGGTACACCCCCCTACCACAATTTTTGTCAGGAAAATGGTGACTTTGTCGGAATATTTTTACCGATCTTTCCTAATGAGATGAACAATCGGATATGAAAGCATTGCCAAAAAAAATATATAAATAGTTATGCCGGGGAAATTTGAACTTTGTTGGGAAACTTCATTATTTATAACCTTAAAAACGAAACTTGATCAACTCCTGTTCATCGCTAATTCTTTGTTCTGAATTTACAGAGAAAAGATAATATTCACATGATTAAACACTTCAACTAACTCCTTTTCTGTACAAGACTGCAGATCTTGTTTTCAACTTGTTGAATTGAATCACAATTGAAGCTATCGTTTCAACCAGTTTCATAATATAAGAGATCAGATAATGCCCTGGTCCCTTATAACCATGGCAACTTGTGGCTGCTGCAAGTTGGTAGAGGATCTCCTGAGTCCCACTTTTCATCAACTACGTACATTTTGTTTATTCGAATGGTATAATTATAAGAAATCTGTGGTATAACAATGACGAGAAAGCAAGTTTTGTCACGGTCAGGATGGAGAAAAAGTGCAAAAAAACCTGTCTGAATTAACTTACAATGTGGACTGTGTAACCGACAATTTGATGACTATCGGAAAAACCATAATGTGAAATATCATAAGGATCTATTTTCAAAAGGAGTGCATATACCATCTGAAACTGTCAATGCCCCAGTTAATCCATTTGTGGCAGCCGCTGCTGCATCAAGATTTAGAAAGACCATGAAAGTTATGGAAGTCAGTACCGATGAAGCTCATCATTTACTTGTAGGCCTACCAAGTACCAGCGGGACTGGGGATGCTGAGGCAGAAATCCATACTGAAGCAAGAGAGGATCCCAAGTCTGAAACTGATGTTGGGAATGAGGTGTTGCTATTATTTAATTAAGATTTGTATAGTCCTATGGCTTCCATCATCAATTGTGAATTGACTTGTACAAGATGAAGTTAACAAGAGTGTTTGTAGATATAACCCATAGCATGGTACCTTAATAAAGTTTCTATGCTGTTTTGCTGTAATATTGTTGTATAAATCTGTGTTGATTTTAGATAAAATATCAGCCATAAAATGGCAGAGCCTCCGGGGTTTTGCCCCTGGACCCCTACTGTGGCTTCTCCCCTGGATCCCACTAGGGGCCCTAAGGCGGGCCCCTAGACCCCATGCCGTTTGAGAAAAGCAATTAAAAAGTGTATTTTGCGTTTTTGCTTCTTCTGTAGTTTATAACATATGGTACCTAAATAAACGCTGGCATTTCAATTTTAAAACAAAAAGTCTCCATGAAAAATGGAAACGTATAGGAGCTTAAATAGATAAGTTTCCATGCTATTGTGGGGTGATATTGCCGTGTAAATCTGTGCTGATTTTAGATAAAATATCAGCCATAAAATGCCTAAGATCGCAGAGCTTCTGGGTGCTTCGCCCCCTGGACTCCTACCGGGGCTTTGCCCCTGGACCCCACTAGGGGCCCTAAGGCGGGCCCTAGACCCCACACCGTTTGGGCTATCGCTTCGCTCTAGCATTGGTGCCTACGGTGTCAAACATTTTGTCAGGAAATGTTCCTTCACACCCTCCCCCCTTCCAATAAAATTTTGAAATTCTTTGAAATTCCAGGTGCTTATTATTTTAAAGATTTCAAAAAGGCATTTTTTCAACAAAAGAAGGGGTTGAACAGTAGAATTAGCATTATTCATGGGGAATGGGTGTGTAATTCAAGATCTATGTTAAGAGGCATAATCGTATAGAAAATGTTTTTAGATTTTTTGAATTCCTATGAATTTCACATATGCCAATGTACATTTGTCTTGTGGTCCACTTGGTCTTGGTTAGCCTGAGAAAATTGTAATATGTTCATGGGGGATGGTCTAGGCCTATGTAATTCATTGTTAGGTACACTGGGACCCATGCATTTAAAATTGCATTATCTTCATGGGGTGCAGGTATGTACTTCATAATTAAAGCCCAAATACGATCATCATTGGGTGCACTTGGTCTTGGTGGGTCCATAACCTTGAACATTAGAAACAACAGTTCATAGGTGATGGGTATGTAATTCATAACTTAAAACCTAAATACGATCATCATTGGGTCCACTTCGTCTTGGTGGGCCCATGACCTTGAACATTACCCCCCATCATTGGCTTCACTTGGTCTTGGTGGGTCCATGACCTTAAACACCCCCCCCCACCTTCCCGTGTTGGGCATCCTGCATTACAATTGAGTACATAAGAGTTTTAGATGAATTGAGATCAATGTCGTCTTTATTGATTCCTCAATAGCGGTAATGTCAGGATGGTTGCTCATATTTGACGTCTTCAGGGATAAATATTGTGATTACAGGGAAAAATTTCAGAGAATTCTTGTGACCTACCTATTTGTAACATGGTTTCATTGATAATTAAGCTTTGAAGCCCTTAAGTTATCAAGGGTAGGTATATGATTTAGGTTTTTTTTTTTTTTTTTTTTCAATTTTTTTGTATAGGTCCTATCTCTCTCAGTTTTTCTTTCCGCCTTTATATGTCTTCAATTCTTAAAGTCTGATTATGAAAAACATGAAGGGTGAAGTGTAGTCAAGATTAATGAGGGGGGAAGGGAGGAGGGGAGGTATCCACCTATCAAAACATCCCACCCATAGGTAAATGTTTTCATGTACAATATTTGTTTATGTATTTATGCTATTGACTTATACCATTTTCACAGACATTTGAGATAGTGTAGGAGGGAAATTTCTCAGTTATAATAGATAAATAGTGTATTTTTAGACACACTTAAAGCAGAATTTAGGTAACGTTAGTTTTGGACTAGTGTCGGTAAGTTTATTTAGGGCAATAAACCATTTGCCCCCAAACAAAATTTGGGCTCACCATTTACTCCCTATGTTGCAAAGCTGCCCAAGGCTTCCTAGCAACAATGTTCAGATGTTACACTTAATCAGGCTAAATAAATTTCTTTTTCTCCCTTGGAAGGAAATTGAAGAGTTTAAATGTTGATTTGCAGAACACTTATGCCACCATTCTTCTCCACCATTCTTCTCTGTATGTCAATCACTAGAAATGATACAAGGATCCAAAACCAAGCCAACCAGAGTGTTTATTTTATCTGCTCTTGTCAACTTCAACAACTGCTTGGGCATGTTTTGTTGTACTCAGGTAATTTATTTTTAAAAATATCTTGTAACTTTTCATCAAGCAAATTATCAGTGTTTTGTATTTGACAGAAGTTACTCTCTGTTTTCATTTTGTGAACCAGGACAATGGAAAATCATTGTATAATGGAAAATGTTGAATGTTTGTAAGCTCCAGAGTCAATAGGTAGAAGCTTGTCAGATATTATGGTAAACACTCAACTCTAGAAGTTGATGGATTTTAAGTACGGTTAGAAGGCCATTCATTTCAGCCAGTTCTGCATGTTAAGTGTAGATTTTTGGTGGAATTTTCAGCCCATTTAAGTTTCAAAGAATGGTGATGCTAGTAAATTCAGAAACATTGAATAGTCTTATTGGTTTGGTCAGGGTCATGCCAATGTGTCTCAAATAGCTTTTAGGTTCAATTGAACCTGAAGAATATCCCTTACTTCTAATGTAACAAAGATGTACATGTCTTCCTAAAACCAAACATTTCAAGGCAAAACAAATTCCTAAAATTCCTGTCAAAAAGTGGGGGAACATGTCCTATGTCTGGAATATGTCCCATGTCTGAAACATGTCCCATGTCTGAACATGTCCCATGTCTGGAACATGTCCCATGTCTGGAACATGTCCCATGTCTGGAACATGTCCCATGTCTGGAACAAGTCCCATGTCTGGAACATATCCCATGTCTGGAACTTGTCCCAGGTCTGAACATGCCCCATGTCTGGAACATGTCCCATGTCTGAAACATGCCCCATGTCTGGAACATGTCCCATGTCTGAAACATGCCCCATGTCTGGAACATGTCCCATGTCTGGAACATGTCCCAAGTCTGGAACATGTCCCATGTCTGGAACATCCCCGGGATGTAGGACCCTGATCATGACTACACCATTTGAAAGTTGCTTCCAAGGATCCTATTGAAAGCTGAACCTGCAACAATTTTCATAGCTATCCTGTAGTCGTTTACCTTTATCAAGAAACATGACTGTTAAGTAATAATTTGAGTGAAATTATACTGAAGTTGAAACGCTTTCATCAAACAAATGAGTGTAGTAGATGTAATTTTATTCCTAAATTAGAAGGTTGCCTCATTAAAGTAGTCTTAAGATCAAATCTGATGACTACATCTGGAGGCTCAAGATGAATTTTACAGAGCACTTCAAGTTGTGATTGAACAAATATGAAAAATTTGAAAGTAATTTGCTCTCCGTTCCTTTGCTTGTTTTGACTCATTTTTCAAACTAGCTTTATTAAACGCAAGTTCAAACTTGTTGTTGCTGTGTCTCTGATATCATCTAGTGATGCTTTGGACAAAAATCAAAATTATCAACTTCACACATTGCCTTCCTGTTCAATTCCTTTTTTGCCACTGTTTCATGTTTTGTTATTCCTGAACTGTCATGCTGAATTGCAATCACACCTATGCCAAGATTTTCAAATTTCAGAAACTAGATATTCATGTAAAAAACATAAATATGTGGTCATTGTAAAGGCACAAGGTTTTCCTCAGGTATTATTTGATTTTTGACAGTTATTTTCTTATTGGAAAACTTTCAGTTGGACCAAGATTTTGGAACTAAATTGGGAATTTACCTTAAAACTTTAAATGTTTGAGCAGACTGTAAGTGTAAATTTAGTAGTACGTTTTATTAGAGAGATGAAACCACCATCTGCCCAAATTGTTGATTGGCTTTCTAAGAATCCAATCCTTTTTGTTGTTCATTGAGAATAATTCTAGCCTGGTGTTCCATATCTACAGTACAAACCTATGAGGCATCAAAATGTCAATAGGAATGACATTTCCAAACTAGCAACCATGCAATAATTCACAGACAATAAAAATTAAGTTCAGTGCACAGCATTTTTAAAACTTGAATTTCAAAACTATAATTATGAATGCGTGAAACTTCTCATGAGGAACAGATGATGCAGGAAAATAAAAAGGAAATGATAACTGTCACTGGCAACATAGGTCTATTTACAGCATTTTCACACTTTCAAAACTGAGGTTGAACAATTCCTCATAATCAATCGATGAACTTTATATTCATAGATTTCGAAGAACTTGGTATTTAAATTAGCCATCCATAATGCAATGTTACCCATAAGTCCTCGCTCTTTCCCGTATACCTATAACACAAACTCAAACTTTGCGTGCATTTGGAAATGTCAAATACTGTACAGAAAAAGCTGGAAGTTGAATATTCAGGAAGATAATTTTCAAATGCCCAAAAAATCCACACCCGTGAGTGTGGTTGGCCAGTCCATTGTTTCATGAAACCGATAAAAAGGTCTGACCTGCGCAGTGACCTTTAGTACTAGATATGAAACGGTCACTTCACTGACAGTCACCTGAACTATATGAACTAGAAACGCGTAAATCAACTTTGGCATGGAATATACCAGTGAATTAATGCTCGATTTTCAATGATTTACTTCTCACATTATCATCAATAGCGTACATTTTTGTATTCTGTTGCTGGGGATGTGTTGAAGACATTTTTTTTTAACTCTCTATGCACACGGCAGAATAATTCTCTCAAAACACCAGGACTGTCAGGCTGTAGGCATACTGCATATCAGCAACGTTCATGGCTATCGTACACTGTGTACGTACATATTGTGCAATGTATGTACGCTACAGTTAAGTCAAAGTTTGCACAGTGAATTAATGCTTGATTTTCATTGTTTTTGTTTCTCATATTATCATCAATAAGCATAAATTTAGTATTCTGTTGTGGAGGATGTGTTGAAGATATTATTCAATCATTTGTGTACATGGCAGAATAATTATGTTGATACAGCCAGAACACCAGTTGGTAGTTATTAGTCTAGCTATTAGTCTAATTATTAGAATAGTTATTAGTCTAGCTCCCTGCATATTTACCCACAATATTAATGACATGCAGTAATTACTCAAAGTCAGCTGCATACAGAAACGAGTTAAAGTGCAAGAAATTACGGCCAAACAATGATAAATCTAGCTGTAGACAGTCCGGTCTCTTCTCCCTTTTGGGAGAGAAATCATTATCTCCCAAATGGGCGAATCTCTATGCTGATTATATCTTCTCGCGCATCCCTGTGGCTCATAACATCATTGTGTTAGAATTAAGTCAGCCGCTTGATTAGTTTTCTACATATACACTACGGCGCGGTACCGGTACACATACGGTCAGCAATAGAGCTGTATCTATCCATTGAGTTGGAATAGATCATTGTGAAAAAAATTGCTTTTTTTTTTTTGTGGTGATATAGGCCTATGCACTATGGGCCATGATTATACCGCTGGCATGGCTGATTTATAAAAAGATAACAAGGGAGCTCACAAAGAGAGGGCCAAAGCACAATGTGCCCTGGTAACATTTGCTTTATCTTCCCAAACAATGATAACCTTCTCACTTATGCCCTAGGCTATACTTAAGATACGTTGTTAAAGTCTTCGTTTTGAAGGAAAAACTTTTAGGCCTATATGTTGCTACTTTCGGATGCCCTTATCCTCACAGTCAATTGATTTCATAAAGATTTCATCATTTTCGGAGGAGGGGGAAAAAAAGGGGGGGGGCTGAGCCCCCAAATTCAGGAAATTGTTAAGAAAGGGGTCTCAGCCCCCCTGAGCTCCTAGAAATCAGCCATGACTGTGGGCCAGTGAATTAATTATACACTGCAGGCCAGTGAATTATACACCGCGGGCCAGTGAATTATACACCTCGGGCCAGTTAATTATACACCACGGGCCAGTTAATTATACATAGTGGGCCACTGAAGCCAGTGAATTATACACCGTGGGCAAGTGAATTACACACCACGGGCCAGTGAATTATACACCACGGGCCAGTGAATTATACACCATGGGCCAGTTAATTATACACCACGGGCCAGTGAAATATACACTGCGGGCCAGTGAATTATACACAGTGGGCCAGTGAATTATACACCGCAGGCCAGTGAATTATACACCGCGGGCCAGTTAATTATATACCGCGGGCCAGTTGATTATACACTGCGGACCACTTAATTATACACTGCGGACCAGTGAAGCCAGTGAATTATTCAACGCGGGCCAGTGAATTTTACACCGTGGGCCAGTGAATTAAACACCGCGGGCCAGTGAAATATACACTGCAGGCCAGTGAATTATACTCCGTGGACCAGTGAATTATACACCGCAGGCCAGTGAATTAATACACCGCAGGCCAGTTAATTATACACCGCGGGCCAGTGAAGCCAGTGAATTATACACCTCAGACCAGTGATTTATACACTGTGATGAAATATACACCGCAGGCCAGTGAATTATACACCATGATGAATTATACACCACGATGAATTATACACCGCGGGCCAGTGAATTATACACCACGGGCCAGTAAATTATGCACTGCGGGCTAGTGAATTATACACAACGAACCAGTGAATTATACACCCGCCGGCCAGTGAATTTTACAACACAACCGGCCAGTAAATTATACACCGCTGGCCGTGATTTATACATCGCGGGCCAGTAAATTAAACACAGCGGGCCAGTGAATTATACACTACGGGCCAATGAATTATACATTGCAGGCCAGTAAATTATATACCGCAGACCAGTGAATTATACACCGCAGGCCAGTGAATTATACACAGCGGGCCAGTGAATTATACACCGCGGGCCAGTGAATTATACACCGCAGGCCAGTGAATTATACACCGCGAGCCAGTTAATTATACACCACGGGCCAGTTAATTATACATAGTGGGCCACTGAAGCCAGTGAATTATACACCGTGGGCAAGTGAATTATACACCATGGGCCAGTGAATTATACACCACAGGCCAGTGAATTATACACTACGGGCCAGTTAATTATACACCACGGGCCAGTGAAATATACACTGCGGGCCAGTGAATTATACACCGTGGGCCAGTGAATTATACACCGCAGGCCAGTGAATTATACACCGCGGGCCAGTTAATTATATACGGCGGGCCAGTTGATTATACACTGCAGACCACTTAATTATACACTGCGGACCAGTGAAGCCAGTGAATTATTCAACGCGGGCCAGTGAATTTTACACCGTGGGCCAGTGAAATATACACTGCGGGCCAGTGAATTATACTCCGTGGACCAGTGAATTATACACCGCAGGCCAGTGAATTAATACACCGCAGGCCAGTTAATTATACACCGCGGGCCAGTGAAGCCAGTGAATTATACACCTCAGACCAGTGATTTATACACTGTGATGAAATATACACCGCAGGCCAGTGAATTATACACCATGATGAATTATACACCACGATGAATTATACACCGCGGGCCAGTGAATTATACACCACGGGCCAGTAAATTATGCACTGCGGGCTAGTGAATTATACACAACGAACCAGTGAATTATACACCCGCCGGCCAGTGAATTTTACAACACAACTGGCCAGTAAATTATACACCGCTGGCAGTGATTTATACATCGCGGGCCAGTAAATTAAACACAGCGGGCCAGTGAATTATACACTACGGGCCAATGAATTATACATTGCAGGCCAGTAAATTATACACCGCAGACCAGTAAATTATACACCGCAGGCCAGTGAAATATACACCGCGGCCCAGTGAATTATACACCACGGGCCAGTGAATTATACACCGCGAGCCAGTGAATTATACACCGCGGGCAAGTGAATTATACACCGCGGGCCAGTGAATTATACACCGTGGGCCAGTGACTTATACGCCGCGGGCCAATGAATTATACACCGCGGGCTAATGAATTATACACCGCGGGCCAGTGAAATATACACCGCAGGCCAGTGAATTATACACAGCGGGCCAGTGAATTATACACCGCGGGCCAGTGAATTATACACCGCAGGCCAGTGAATTATACACCGCGAGCCAGTTAATTATACACCACGGGCCAGTTAATTATACATAGTGGGCCACTGAAGCCAGTGAATTATACACCGTGGGCAAGTGAATTATACACCATGGGCCAGTGAATTATACACCACGGGCCAGTGAATTATACACTACGGGCCAGTTAATTATACACCACGGGCCAGTGAAATATACACTGCGGGCCAGTGAATTATACACCGTGGGCCAGTGAATTATACACCGCAGGCCAGTGAATTATACACCGCGGGCCAGTTAATTATATACGGCGGGCCAGTTGATTATACACTGCGGACCACTTAATTATACACTGCGGACCAGTGAAGCCAGTGAATTATTCAACGCGGGCCAGTGAATTTTACACCGTGGGCCAGTGAATTAAACACCGCGGGCCAGTGAAATATACACTGCGGGCCAGTGAATTATACTCCGTGGACCAGTGAATTATACACCGCAGGCCAGTGAATTAATACACCGCAGGCCAGTTAATTATACACCATGGGCCAGTGAAGCCAGTGAATTATACACCTCAGACCAGTGATTTATACACTGTGATGAAATATACACCGCAGGCCAGTGAATTATACACCATGATGAATTATACACCACGATGAATTATACACCGCGGGCCAGTGAATTATACACCACGGGCCAGTAAATTATGCACTGCGGGCTAGTGAATTATACACAACGAACCAGTGAATTATACACCTGCCGGCCAGTGAATTTTACAACACAACCGGCCAGTAAATTATACACCGCTGGCCGTGATTTATACATCGCGGGCCAGTAAATTAAACACAGCGGGCCAGTGAATTATACACTACGGGCCAATGAATTATACATTGCAGGCCAGTAAATTACACACCGCCGACCAGTAAATTATACACCGCAGGCCAGTGAAATATACACCGCGGCCCAGTGAATTATACACCGCGGGCCAGTGAATTATACACCGCGAGCCAGTGAATTATACACCGCGGGCAAGTGAATTATACACCGCGGGCCAGTGAATTATACACCGCGGGCCAGTGAATTATACACCGTGGGCCAGTGACTTAAACGCCGCGGGCCAATGAATTATACACCGCGGGCCAATGAATTATACACCGCGGGCCAGTGAAATATACACCGCGGGCCAGTGAATTATACACAGCGGGCCAGTGAATTATACACCGCGGGCCAGTGAATTATACACCGCAGGCCAGTGAATTATACACCGCGAGCCAGTGAATTATACACCGCGGGCAAGTGAATTATACACTGCGGGCCAGTGAATTATACTCCGCAGGCCAGTGAATTATACACTGCGGGCCAGTGACTTATACACCGTGGACAAGTGACTTATACACTGCGGGCCAGTGACTTATACATTGCGGGCCTTCTCAGCTTCTGTATGGAACCGATCAATGCACTTGCATGCTGTATTGTTTACATAAAAAAGCCAATGATTAAACATAAAATTTCATCGCGAATCTGTCAACCATCCCTTCCTTCCCAATCTCCATCATTATATGAAGAGCATGCCGTACGGTTTCTAAACAAGTCAATTGCATCCAAAAAATATTACAGGCTTTGCACAAAATGAATAAAAATAGGTGGAATTCAATTCTTTTTGTAAAAATACTCCTTTCGAATTCATTAACTAATGTAGAATGAGACGAACGACAAGGCTCCTTTGAAAATGGTCAAGAAAAATTACTCAAATAACACATTACAAGCTTTAAGTACCTTTCATACAATGTTGAAACATTGCACATTGCTTAACGATAACTAAGAGAGTAAACGACCGTATTGCGTCTAACAGCAAAGGTCATTGCGCAGGTCAAATCTCTTTCACTGTTTTACGAAGAAACGGACTGGCAAATGATATTTGAGGGATTGGCTTTTATTTAGATCTAATTATCATCTGTATGAATATTCAACAATCAACCTTTCCCGCCAGGCTGGTTATCAAGAATTCCACAGGCTGTTTAATGAATGAGTTGTATTACGAGTATGGGGCATACATATAAGGCTTGTGGGTACTGTTACATCATAAGAGACTAATTTACATTAAAGTTCGCCCATTTGGGAGAAAATTTCGTTCTCCCAATCGGAGATTAAAGTGGTTTGGTAGGCATACCGCACAAAAGCAACGTTCATGTTATGTATCATATCACTGTGTACGGACAGACTGGGGGTCAAACCGCATTTTCCTAGAACAATCACACATACAAAAACGTCTGTGTAACGTTTAATATGATAGTGTGAGGTTACAGCCAAGCTGCGCTAATGAATATGATTAGCATAGATATTCGTCGATTTCGAAGAAGATAAAAGTTTTTTAATTTTGAGGAATTGCTCGGACTGTTGAATGCATATAACCAGTTTCATATAAAGGAGCAAATGGTGCTGAAAATGAAAAGTTACTAGCAATAATTGTAGAATTGTCTTATTGTGTTTCATTTCTTGTGCATGTATTAAAGATTAAACCTACAAATCGTAGCCAAATGTAATTGGGATGTGAATCATGCTCCTATCCATCAATGTTGTCAAATTGCAATATCCCTACTTTCTTGCAAAGTGAAAAACTTGGAAATTGAAATGGGGAGGTTGGAGGGGGTAAACGCCACTGAAATTATGTAAGTGATTTTGTCCCAGGATTGTAGTTCATAAAACCCCAGTCTGGGTACATATTTGCAATGATTGTTTAGTTGTATTTTTGTTGAACTATATTTCTTGTTGATCGGAAATATTTGGTTCTTTACATCAGGGCAGATCTATAAGATTGATAAAATCCATAGTATTATGAATCTTAGCAAGAACCACACTGTAAAGAGCATAAATTAGTTTTATAATTATTATCATTGGTGGCATTCCTACCTAAAATGGCCTGCTTTTTGGACTTACTGAAGTGGTCATTTGTAAGATTGGAAATCAAATAGCGAGTGTTTACTTTTTGAGTAGTTCCAAAGTCAATGTTGTCAGCTGAAGCTCCTAGCCACAGCTCAGAGCTGGACAAGTGTATTTGTAGAAGCCCTCCAGTAACCTGGGTATACCATAAATACCTCTGTACTTAGGATTTAACAGCTCTTGACTTAGCTGCAATAAGAATTTTACAATTGGGCTATTGAGTAAAGTGTATGCAGTTTGGATATGTATATATGTATATGTATATTCACCACGTAGGAAAACCAGTATTTGATCGGAATGATGAAACCAGGGTTATTGGTAAGGAACTTTCTTTGTTTCATGGAGTGTTTACGTTTAAACTTATCTGAATTTCATTAATTTATTCATCTCAGGTCTTCATTTGCAGCATTTTTGAGATTTTTAGGCGAGAAGTTTGTTCCCATTGCTGGAGGTCAGTGTTCACATATGTCCAAGTTAAAGTTCATCTGAGTATAGGAACACTATATCATATGCAGACTGGAGATGTTAAGTTATACCATTTTTGTTTCTTTCCCTCTAAATTGAATTTCTATTATCTTCTTTAGAATATTCCTTAAAAGATTATGCATTTTTATGTTTTTTAATGTAACTGCAAAATATAATGGCTTAAAGGAAGGCCTTGGACTTTGAAAGACAGTAGTGATTATGTGTGATTTTTAGGGCAGGGGGATGGCTCCAGGATTGGCCCCCCTTCTTTTTGGTGGGGATTTCTCCCAACATGTTGGTGGGATTTCCCTTGTTTCCTCATTCTGAAAAGATATTTATGTATTTCAAGACGAAATAAGATACACCATGAGAAGAAAAGTCATTGTGATACTTGTTGATCTCCTTTTTTTGTTCATGCCAGATCTGAAACATTTGTTCTGCTGGTATTCAACATAAACTCCCCTCCCCAACACAATGGCAGAGCTGCAGGGGATACGTTTTCCCCATGCATCATTGTACACACAGAAGAAATGATGCATGTTTGCCTTCTCATGAGACAAAAATACATCCCTGACTCTCCCCTTATGAGACAAAAATGCCACTCTCTTTCCCTTCCACCCCATCCCAGCATCAAAATCATGGTGCCTGCACTCCCCCCCCCTTCTCCCCTCCCCTCCCTTCCCCCTCCTCCCACACACACAATTTATTGCATAAACACAATGCATATGCATATAGGTGATTATATGTATTATCATTGCATGAATGTAGACTTTTCAACAAGTATATATGTATACGGACGGAGTAGATAATCACCAACTCTGTCCTCTGACATTCTAATTTGTCTTTCTCGTGTAATGTAACAGTTGATGTGACTAAGTTTGTCTGGTTACCGCCGCCGTTATGCCATCAAGTGATGCCGAATCTAATATTCCATTTTGTGCCAGTATGCCATAAAATCATGAACAGTCATTCATCACCCATCCATCATATAAACAATTCAAGTTTACATGAGTAAGTTTATGTGATTATGGGACACATATTTGACATTATTAATGATGTATGCATGATATCAGTCATTAAAGTTCAAATGAGGGGAGAAAGTCAACATAATTAATGAAGTGTGATATGATATACAAATGTTTATAATGGACTCCTTGCAGAAGAGAAGGAGAGGTTTTTTTTTCTTTTTCTGTTGACTTGATAAAACCAGGAATTGTTGAATGTAGGATCAGGATTAGCCGCTTCAGGGCCGGATTAAGAACTTGATACGCATGGGGCTCAGCTCTGATCAGAGGCCTAGGAGACTTTTGAAACACAATCAAATGACAGTTTTCCTTCAAGTTGTTTTTGATATTGCAAAACTGGTAATCGATATTTTGATGGCGCTGTGTAGCAATAGACTTACATGGATATTTACCAAGTCAAGAGTGCACAGTACTAATACATAACCCCTTTGCCTGCGTGCTTTCCATCATCATTACCATTTCAAAACCTACAACCCTATATACAGGCCTATTAGGCATATTTGTTTCACGAACAAAAAAGTCTATGACATAGAGGACCAAATAAGAGGTACAAAATATTTTTTAACAATGCTTTTGTGGGCCAATTTCTTCCAGGGGACCTGGGGCTGCAGCCCCCTCAGCCTCTGCTTTACTCCAGCCCTGAGCTTCTTGATAGAAGTTCAATTTTTTTAGGACATTTCCGTCCTGGCAAATTTCTTGGGTCCACACTGAGAACAAGTCACAGGTGACTTACTGTGCTTTTCTTAGCACTAAACTACTAAATTTCGAAAAACAAATTGTATAACTCTCAAATAGATTAATCTTTCTTTCTTATTTACAGTTCTTAAAAAGGAAAAGGGGTGTAAAGGATATAGGCAGGGCTGATTTCTAGGGAAGCTCCGTCCCCCCCCCCTCCTCCTGTTTAAAATTGACCTGACTTTGGGTCACTCCCTCCCTCCCCTTTCCCCACCTTCTCAGAAAATAAATGAAATTTCTATAAAATCAAGTGACTGATGAAGTGGAAGAAAATGTTACGAAAATAAATAGAAAATTGCCTGAAAATCCAAGAAAATTGCCTGAAAATTGAATAAAGTTTCTGAAAATTGAAGGAAATTTCCCGAAAATAAAAAACCTGCCCGAAAAATGAAGGAAATATCCTGAAAATTGGCCCTCTTTTTGTGAGCCCTCCTTATCAATTTTTTTAGAAATCAGCCCTGGATATAGGTGCACTAAAGGAGCTAGTATTTTAAATTGTCAAAATGAGTCTAGAGTCATTTATGAAAAAAATGAATGCTGTACAATACGAGTAAGTCCAACTTCTTTTTCTCATTCAGAAATCTAAAAAGTGTTTGAAGGAAAATTCCTTGTTTTCAAGCAAAATTTGAGGCTTTAGAAAAGAGAAAAGATTTGTGTTAAGTCCATCTTCTTCATACTGAACAAACCTTTCAACCCTAGCTACCACATGCTATCGTCCTTGAACTTCATTAGTGTTGTAGAACATACAGGAAGCGATAATCATTATTGCTCTGGATTTTCTTTATAAATAATGCAAGCAAGACTCATCTTTTGTTTTCTTTGTTGTCTTGGTGAAAATGTTGCAGGATTGAAAGAACATTATCCAGATATTTTTTTATCATAAATTGAAAGGAGTTTTGATTTATCATAGCGGGTGTTATGTTTTGTAGTTAACTCACTTATGTATTTTGTTCAGATAGGACTCCAATATTGGACTCGGGCACACAGCAGAATTTCATGTATCATTCTGTTCAATTTTCAGATGGATCATGGGCAGTGCATGTAGAACACCATACTGCAAACTTTAACCCATCAGTACAAGGCCACAATTCCTGGGAATCGTGGAGGGGGGAGGGGGGAGAGGGGTTCTTGCCTTCCCACTTTCAGACAGATTTTTAAAACATACATACAATTTTGAATAACACTGTGTATTGCCCCATGTCCGCCCACTTTCTGAAGGAGATTTATGGCCCTGCATCAGTGTGATGATTCAGATAAAGACCTCACAAGAATTATCCTAACAACCATACATACATACCTCTCTAAAGAAAAGTATCATTTAGATGACTGCCTGATTATTTGATAGAATTAATACTTCTAAAACATTATTTAATGAAATTAGCAGCTTACTGGGCAATAATGCCTGAAGTTTGAGCTCAGGAGTGGCCTTCCTTAAGGAGTTAAGAAATGAAAGAGCTCTTGAGAAAAGTTAATCCTCTGTAAGTATTTTGAACGTTTCCACTTGAACTTCGGCTTCATTTGCCACCTAATTACATATCTCATTATCTCGCATTAATTGGAAGATTGGAAACTGACCTTGCCATGTTGCCCATATTTCTTCACCAGCTACCCAACGCTTACTTTGTTATTAGGCTTATGCTGCTCACTCAAGTTGTCAAGCTTAAACCTTACACTGTTCAGAAGCCGAATTTGAGAGCGTGACATTGGAAAAGTGAAATTGCCTTTTCAAGGCTGTGCGATATTGCAGCCACTAGACAATCCAAAACAAACAGAACTATAATAGATTTTTTAGATAGAAAAATAAGAGGATGGTTAATTCATTTTGAATGAGAAATTTCCTTTAATTAGAGTGAGTAAAGGTGCAAAACGCTGATTTTTTTTTAAATCATTAGATTTAAAATCATAGAGACACGTATCAATACCTAATCATCAGAAAGGATTCATTTTGCAAAGGATTTTGTTGACCACGTGTTCCTTGAATTTGGTGGAAAATTATTGATGAACTGCAGCAATTTTGAGCAAGATGTGAAGCGTGATTTTGTATTTTCACTGATTACAGTAATATTTATCAAAGTATCTTCAGTTGTAACTTATGTACCCCTTGTAGATTTGAAGCCATATTGTAGATTTAAAGCTTTGTAGATTTATTATCTTTAATAAGATAGAAGCATTATTACTTTGTAACCACGTGCTCTTTTGGATAGTTGAACGAATGAAATTGAAATAAAAGTCTAATATAGTGGGATGTTCTTTGCCTTGGTGTTTTCAAGTTACATCACAATTTAAAGGCATTTAAAAACAGACAATTCCCATGTTTCACCTTCAGAATTAACAACCAGGGTGTTGTTTTAAATGTTATTTATAGTCTTTTATTCCCAAATAATATTACTCCCTGTTACAACTGAGGATGCTGCACAATAACATTTTCTTCATGTTCAATTTGTTTAAGAAAAAGGCTCCACAATTTATGTAAATTGAGTCATGTATTTTAGAAGTAGTTGTGTCTGTGTCTGTCTGACAATGTCTGCCAACTCAGTAAATATTTTCACAACTTCTCTTTCCTCTTCACCGATGGCTCCACATGGGAAGACTCCTTGCCTTAAACTTTGTTGAACTCTCCTTCTGTCCCTGCTTCATCATCTTCTCCGACTCTAAATCCGTTCCCATTGGCATCCTCAACATGCTCTGGTCCAACCCACTCATCCTACAAATCCTCAATAAGCTTGACGCTCTTTCGTCCTTAGGGAAAAATATAATTTTTTCCTGGATCCCCAGCTACGTCGGCATTCCCGGCAACGAGAGAGCCGACAGAGCTGCCAACCACGCCCTGTAGAATCATATCTCTCCTTTTCCCATCCTGCACTCTGACCTCCGTTTCTCCACTTCTAGCTATCTCAGTAAGACCTGGCAAGCCTCCTGGAATCCCGAGACCAGTAACAAACTTCACACCATCAAACCCAGTCAGGACCAACGTCCCCCTGCACAGTTGCAACTGCAGGGAGGATATTTTATCACCCACATCCACCTCAGCCACACCTTTCTCAACCACTCGCACCTACTTTCTGGCTCCCCTACTCCTCTCTTCCCTACATGCAACACTGATCTCTCGATCTAGCATATCCTCTTAACCTGTCTCATATACCTGAACTCCAGATCACACCTCTCCCCCCCCATCTCAATTTCTGATCTTTTCAAAAACAATCCTACCTCCAACTTCATCACCTTTCTCTGCAACAGCAATTTGTTCCACCTGATCTAATCCTCCCTTTCCTTCCCTTACCTTCCTCAACTTCCTTTTATTAAATTATCTTTCCCTTATTCACTTTCTCTTTCTCTCCCTCTATCCCACCTCTCTTCCCTCTCTGTCCTAACCCAAGCACCTTAGTTTTTAACACTGTCTTGGCACATTTGACTAAGACTGTTGCATTGCTGGTAAAAATCAATAAACAAACAACAAGTTGTGTCTGTATTTTGTTTTATTGTGCTGAAGGGGAGGGGAGAGAAGGGGCCAAAAATGCCATGAATAGTTTGAGGAACTTTTGTAGAGTTTTGCTTATAGGGCTATTAAATGGTATGGTTACTTGTCACCTTCCCCATTTTCTCACCCCTGCCCCCTATAATTTGAAACTTTTTTTCCAGCCACATGGGTGGATCTTCACAGACAACAAGCAACACCCTGGGAAAGTTAGGGTCTCCTTTAGAACTTTTGGGTGACATGGTTTATGAGCTTACTCAGACCTCACCACAGAATCAGCTAGTGTATAATGTAATTTTTAAAATACTATTTAAGCTCCTAATATCAGGCAATTTATTTCACATTTCTTTGGGAAAAGCTGAGGTGAGGGTGTCGGTGCAGGTTTGGTCCAAGTCTTTCCTTCTTGGCTTGCCATCTTTTTATTCCTATCATTTTTGAAGCAACCTTTGGTGAATATCTGTGGTTCATACTTTTAATAAAGTGGAAGTAAATAGCACGAAGGAAGCTGGTGTTCGATTGCAGCAGGTTTTTAGATGTCTAATTGAATCTACAGCCCATACACCTGGGGTCTGATTTGAGCTTCAATTACATTTCTAATTCTGTGTACCTAATACTCAGCGGACAATATGCCGAGTAGTATTTATCTAAAATGTGAAAAGCATAAACCAAGGTTTTAAGATCCTTTCGCTGATACTGAGAATATTAAAGGTTTAGAATAACACTTTGTTTCCTTAATTAGAAAGGATGTAAGCCGTGAAATAAAGGAAAACATTTTCATCTTTGATTATTTTGTTTTTCAATCCAGTTCGTTGTTAGCTCCGTTATTGAATAGACTTGTACTGCGCATGTCCCAATCTCCAGAATGAGCAAACTCTTGAGATCTCCGGATTATGAGTACAAACCGGACTGTTATTAGTTGGTTTTTAACAATTTGATCTGAATTCTCATCATTATTTCACACCCTTGAGAGCCTACTATAATAAGATTATGATGATCGACTGCTACTGATATTTTTTGTGATTGTAAATTTTACTTATTTTGTCTTTGTTGATAAGTGATACCAGGACAGAGGAAAGTGACCCTTTCCCTGGTGATACAGTGAGACAATACAAACCCACACCCACTTGATTTCACCCTGGCTCAATAATCATAAATAATTGCTCATTTCCAAACGTAATTTTAAAGTTTTAGGCAGCTTTGGTTATGAGTGGGAGAACACAGAAAGATTTGTGGAGTGATAATTTAAAAGGATAAGAGAAAGCTATTCAGATTAAATGCTGGAAATCACTGCAGGAGTACATGTGCAATTCTCATGGGAGATCACACTTGTCAGGATCTGTATTGTAGATTTAGAGATATTAATTATTACTGAGGTCATTTAGGTGCAAAGTTGAATTGTTGTTCAATTGTATTCTGTTTTATTATTGTTGTTGCCATAGTTGCAGGTATAACTGTGAAGATTTCAAAATAAAAATTTGACCCAGGGGGTGTTCCCCCTCCCCAGACAATTTCTGGTATTTGTTCTTAAATTCTATCATTTCCATCAATAAGGTTGACTTAACATTCATCATCTTCACTGTATTTTTTTCTTTTGTTGTTATTTGTAATTATTATTAATTTATTTTATTTCATTTAGGCCTATTCATCATTTATTAATTATGCGTTTATTAACTTATTGATAACTTTAATTAATTTCTACTTATAATGATTTGTATTGTAGATTTAGAGATATTAATAATTACTGAGATCATTGAGGTGCAAAGTTTAATAGTTGTTCATTTTCTATTCTGTTTATTATTTTTGTTGCCATAGTTGCAGGTATAACTGTTGTTAAAAGATAAAAGTGTTCTGAAGAATTTGGAATACAAATTTGATTAGGGGGTATTCCCCCTCCCCAAAAATTTATGTTATTTGTTCCTTAATTCTATCATTTCCATCCATAAATTGAACTTAACATTGATCATCTTCACTGTATTTTTTCATTTTGTAGTTATTTGTAAATATTATTAATTTAGTTGTTTTTTTATAATTATTTAGGCCTATTCATCATTAATCGATTTTGTATTCATTAACTTATTTATAACTTTAATTTTAATTAATTTCTACTAATAAAAAGCTTACTTTTCATATATATATATATATATGTTTACATCCCTCAAAGGCTGTGACTCTTTCTCTTCAATATTTAAGGGAGGAGGGACATTTTTCTAAAAATCTAATCACCAATCAAGGAGATATAGATGGCTAAATGTTATAAACTCTGAAATGATAATGCAAAAAAATGTTTTATTTTATTTCTTTTATTTACAAAAACCCACATTTTTGGCCCTACAATTCAAGGAGATATGCAGGATTTTATTTGCATGGAATTTTTTGTGGAAATATTTTCCTTCTTAATTTATTGGGGAAATATGTGACCTTTTAGTTAGGCTGACTATGTGGCATTCCCTTTGCTTTTAACTTATAGTAAACCAAAAGTGATTGATATAGGAAGTTGCTAAATAAATAAAAAGCACAATCAAATCCCAAAATCAAAATAATATATATGAAGAAAGAAATTATTTTTTCCTTAAATAAGAGGATCATTATTTTTATCAATAATTTGAAGATGATTTAAAAAAAAAAAAAAAAAGCACAATCCCAAAATAAAAATAATATATATCAAGAAAAAATAATTTTCTCCTTAAATAAAAGGATCATTATTTTTATCAATAATTTAAAGGTGATTTAAAGAAAACTAATAAAACTGATAAATATGTGATGACAATTATTAAAATGATATACATAAAACAATAATACACATGAAGAACATCAAATGAAGTGATGTTGCATTACTTTACAATTAAACAGATAAATCCTTATTAATATTTGTAGTCCTCTCTGATTATTGTTTCTAATCTACTTTCCTTTCTTTGTTTAATAACAGCTTACATACATAATGACCTTACAATGTTTAACAGTTTAGTGAAGTTTCAGGAAAAGCTATTTTCTGCTACTATAATCTAACAGGTGGATTATATTGAATAAAAGCATGGATGAAATCCTGTACACACCAACACCCAGCAGAATAAACCACAGCTTAAACTCAGATCAATAAAAAAAAAAAAAAAACGCTTCAATTGACCATTCGCAGCCTCAGAATGAAAACTACTGTTATTGGTTGACAGCGCTCTGCTAATTTGCATCTAGCAGACCCAATTAATACAGCACGGTATGCATGGTGTGTGCTCACGTACGTACGTATGGCACAAGCAATCTTAGTGAAATCCAGCGTAGTTAGTGTTAAAGGATCAAATACCATCGACTTGTATATTGGCTCAGCTTCAAACAGCCAATTCACCAATATTGTTTGCCAAAGGGAATTCAAAAATATTTGTGGTTTCGGTGTAAGATAAAAAGACCCATTTTCAGCAGTGAATTAAAGTCAGGTCAAAGTGTTTGCCCGGTGTTGCACAAGAATTGCGTATGTGAAGGAGGTGTGTCGGTAGTTGAGTGCTGGTAGTGGTGGTATCTAGCTGTTCGACCTTGCTGTCATTGGGACTCGCTGAGCCGAAAAGGGGTATTTAAATCTCAGAGCCTATTCTTTTCTTTGAGTGTTGAGCTAAATAAAGGACCTCAAAGCTATTAAAGAACCTCATTTTGAATTCACAAAGCACTCTGGATTTACCAATTTTAAACCTTACATTCATCTCCGGATTTCCTACAGGCTGCAAGTTTCTGGTCTATTTTGAATTCTTTTTTCTATTGTGTTGAACTCGGGCGTGATTCTATTTAAGACGGTTACAATCCTATTGTGGTTCAAGCCTCTTGAAATACGTTTTCAGTAGTTATCAATAGGAGTTTCAGATAAGAATACCCCCCTTTTTCCTCTTTTTTAGCATCATTTGGTGAATTTCCCCTGTCAAGTTTTTGAAAGGAGGTTTGAATTAGAATTGTGTCTGATTCCAGATTTGTTTCATTTGAAGAGAAGAGATTGATTCAGAAGGGTGCAGTTTGTATTCAGTGTCTTAACCTTGAGAGCCTTTTAAGACGCACCATTGTGCTACTACAGCCTTGAAGAAATCATTTTCAGTTTTGTTTCATTCCATTTCTTGATTACAGGGAACTGAAAAGTATTCCATTTTTACGAGATAGGTGAAAACTTATCAGGATTTTAAGTAGCATCTTTGCCTTCCTGGATTATTCATTAGTATGCTTCAAGAAAATTAAGTTTTCTTTCAATTCTGCATAAATTTCGAAGTCTGTTTGGGTCTGCGGCATCTTGGATTTATTTGGATTCTTCTGTAACTACTTTCTCGTAAATAGAACTTGTATTTGAAAAGTATGAAGACTTACGGACAGTCAAACTACATTTTGCCTTCACAGCAGCCTGGAGCTATGTTTGTCTATTCGGTGGGTATATCTTGATCAAATAATATCATGTTTTAATCATATTGAGTAGCATTTTATTGCTGCAATAACCGCAAAATTTCATTCAGGTTTGAGGTTGAGTATAGAGTTCACAAAGATACAAAACTTCTACCCCTGGTTTTAGTACCGGTACTTAAAATTGTCCTTTTAGCTATTAAAGTGCATATCATCATCAGTCATATGATTGAAATTATCCGCATGCTGGAATAGTTTTGGATCCTACGTTACATCCTCAGGTCAGATTTATAGCCTAAACATAGTAACATACAGTACCTCATGTTTTGAGGAAGTACTTGTACTGGAAACACACCGTGTAGTGCATGTACATCATGGTACAGTAGGTGAATTAACAATTTGAGAAACAATAGGAGTGTGTTCAAAATTCTTGTTTTTTCAACATTTAAGCCCATGTATAGAAAACAAGAATAAACAAATTTATATAACATTTTATGAATTTATTTTTTCATGGTGAAAATTGCTGTATATTTTTTCGCTTTGAGATTTGAACAGAATTTGCCTAAAATTCTGGGCTTAATAATATGTTGAATGGATCGTTTTTGGAAATGAAAAATATTAATAAACAGACTGAATGGCCTCCTTTCCCACAACTAGTCTTTATATATTTTTCCAGGCCTTGTTCATGTACAGCAATTATTTTCAATTCGGCTATGTGTCACACCTTTATTGCTGATAGTGGGTCCAGACCCTTGTCATGAAGGATTAGTGGCACCTCCTTACTAAGGTAGTTTCCAGTTGAATTGTTTACATTTCAACTGATAAGAAAACTTCCCTTACAGTCCAGAAATTGATTAATGTTTTCACTGATACATACATCTTCAAGGCCTCAGTTTATGTTGCATATCTTAACTCCCAATTCAGTGTGTCTGCTAAATAAGTATGCACTTGTCAATTGTCTGACTCACCCCTAGACCCCATACAAGATGAGTCATTGCACCAAGGTGGAGGAGGGGAGGGGGGGTGGGATGTGTAAGACGCACCCCTCAGTTACTTAACCAAATCACTCACCTCTGTGCAAAGTCAACAGGTCTGAAGTAAATTGACTCACCCCAGAGACTCACTCTGGTGCCTGACAATTTGGTACATTAATGCTCATGTGAGTCACTGCTTCAGATGTCAATGACTCACATTTGACTGGCATTGCCGGGGGTAGTAGGGGTGAGTTTACAACTAGCAAGTGCATATAACTCATTATGTTTAGCATAACAAATCCCTGTCTTAATTTTTTTTTTTTTGTATTTGAAGTTCAGTCATTCAAGTCCTGATGCTACAACACAATTTAGCTCCATGTTTACTCACATCCCTTCATATTCCATAATATTATATGGAAGTTTTTATTTTGGCAATTTGAAGACTCGGTAATCTAGGATCAATAAATCAATGTGACCATTTTGCTATTTCTGCACTACTGCTCTTGACTCCTCCTTTAATCTGTCACCACGGGTCTACTCATGGATGTAGAAGAGATCTACTGAACCGGTCTGCTGGTGTTTTCTTTGAATGGGGCATTCCCTTTATGATTCCCTTCTGGGGTTTATTGATTCTCTGATACTGAGATCAGTGTGTATTTCAAACGTCCATTAGCAGCAAGGAACAGATGTCACTTATGAAGAAAAAGGGTTTTGTATATTCTTTATATCATGGAACAAAGAAATGTCTACATTATGAAAGAAAATGTTATAATAATTTTCAAATAAGGTAGTGATTTTTCTTCGGTTATACTGATTAAGATACCAGTAATGGACAGTTAGTGTTCTTCTTCTGTCTGCTCTTCCTCGTCTTTCTTTTATATGTCCAAACTTAAGTAGGGTCATTAATTGACCAGTCCCACCAATGGCGAGCTATAATCACTTCCATAGCAGCACCCTTATATTGGCACTGGGATATGGGGTTAACCAAGGTGAAAGAAAAGATGGATGTAACTTTTTCACCCAAAAAATTCTTGAAGAACTCTTGGGATATGATCACATGGTGCCAGAGCAGTTACACATGAATTGATTGAAAATGACCTAAAACTTGCACTTTGCCTGAATTGATTTTTCAAGCAGTTTTGAACCTCTGCAATTGTTGGACCGTAGTTTTCATTTGGAAAGTGTGGGTGGGAGGGGGCATGGCTTCTTATCACAAACGTGGGGGAAAATTTTCCTCCAAAATGTTTTTGAAATTCTGCTGAAAAGTGGGGACATGTCCCACTGCCCCCTTCCCCACCCGGAATATTACGGCCCTGATGGTTATCAACCCCACATGATCTACATGTGTAATTGCACTGCATGTATTAATTCATCCACACTTCCGAATCCCCACAGTATATGCATATGCAGTATAAACTCGCATGCAGCCATTTATAAAGTGTACTAAAGTAAATCAACTTTATCATAATGCATTTATACCAGCTAATAAAAAATGTTCCTGGTAGGCCGGTGCCAAGTAATCTGCCGTTGTTCGTTATCATGAACAATAACCCAGCAAATTTTCTGGAAAGTGTTTTTATTTCACTGAGCCTGTTGGGTGATTGTTGGGCTTCAGTTGATAGCTCAATGGGCTTACATACTCTGTTAGGCATTGTGTGGAGATAATTGGCCGCCTCTTTTATTGCATTTTTAATTGTTGTCATACTGTGCTCTCCAGGTCTATTTTGAGTTTCTTGTTAATAATTGTAGGCTTAAATATTGCATGTATGGAGGATTTGCATGAGTTAATTATTGTTCATTGTCTAATGAGCGGATTCCACAATTGTTCAATTAAAGCATTTATATGATATACAGTATAACCTGAACAAAAATAGTTCAATCATATGGTGAGAATGAAACGGCTACCTTTTACTTTACAGTATTCACATATCCCATGCACATAATTGGCATGTACATAATTGCTTTCATAAGATCAAATGGATTTACCATCTGTAAATATTGTTTGCATTTAAGTACTGTATGTCTTGTGCAATACAATATAACCTGTTACACAATAAACGATTGTAGTATTTTTCTACATTACATTAAGACACTTCATTTTTGATGCATCTTGCATATGATGCATCCTACAACACAAAAACTTTTTAATATTGATGTGTATTAATATTAATATTTATATATATTTACATACTGTACAATAGTGGTATTGATTGTACATTTGTACAGTATGTATGTTATTAAAGATTGAGACTATTAAAAGTATGTTGATCATATGATGTTAATGATTCACAAACTAGACCCAAGATTGTAATTGACTACCTGAGATCGCCCCTTAAGTTATCCATACAAACTGTAATTGGCATGAATGAAAATATATATAACATTTACAATGCTTCCTACATTTACTTCCCTTATTCTTGGATCCGCCCGATAGCTGTAAAAATAGCATAATTACTCATGGGGTAATGCTATTCCATACACACCAAACCTAGTCATCTCTGCTATTTGTCATAGATTTTATGCGCCTCAAATTTGTTAGTGTGTCATTCATGTTAAGGAAAATGTATGAGGATTTTATGTGATATGTCAAACCATATCATACTATGTTATTTACTTTATTATCTGGCACCTTACAAGAAATAATGTCATGTATGATTAATCGTGACATGAGGCAGATATGTTGTGTAGATAGATACGATAAGAGTTTAACATGAATGAAGCAAGGGGTTATCATAACCCCACTTAATCTTCCAGGTTGGAAATTGTTCAGTGGATACATATATACAGGTTCAAAACAAATGGTTCAATAGGTCAAAAAAAAGTTGGTAAAAATCTATTTCTTGTCAATCAGTGGTTTAGGGCAGAGTACATGTAGCTTCCTGGGAAATACTTCATGGGATTTTTGCTTTTTAAAATATTAACATTATTTTGTGTGTCTTATTAAGGATTATTATCTCCCTGATTTACTGTGTTTTAACTGCATGGAGTTTAATGTTTAAGGGGTAGTGAACCTCTTAATACAGTAATTATTACAAACACAGATATTAAAGAGACATAGCAAGCTTACAGTAGGACAGAGAAGTGGAGGGATGGTGAACTCCCCCCCCCCTCTCTCCCCATCCCCTTACCCAACTACAGCTATCATTTATCTCATGTATTTATTTTATCAGTGCATGAATGGATGGGCCTTATGTTGTCACAGCTTAACCTTACACATTTGTTTGCTTTTCATAGTACTATTATTATCCAGCAAACAATATTCTGTTTTATAAAGAAAGCACATCATGGCATTTGACTTGCATGGAAACTTCCTTGTTGAAAATCCACTTCATTGGCAATCCTACAGCTTCCCTGTTTATTGACTACATCCAATGGAACCATGATCAGAGGCAATGGTAGCAACTCCTTGACTGACATGTAACCTTATATTCCAGCTGCTAATAACAGCCACGAAGGAATAGAATTACCAGGATGTGTGCTCATTACCATAAAAAGATGTCATATTCCAAGCCAGCCCTGCCCAAATAGTCTAAAAGGAAGTAGAGAAATGAGTTCTCGAACGTTAAATTTGTTCTTTGAGGTGACTAGTATATTCGACAATAAATCTTTTGAGGTACTCTCCTACCAAATCATATCTAAACAGTGAAAGCTAGTACCAAATATCACCCCCTTTCCCTGTCCCCCCCCCCTCTCTTCCCCTGTTTGCAACTTCCAAACACCAAGTGGATAATCCCCACCAATTATTTAAGGTCAAACAAAATATTACATACTAGGTTAGGACAGCGGTTTTTGCCAAATGGCTTGCCTTAAATATTTCATATGGTTAGTGTTTAAGGAGACTCGTAATACTGTGATAAATTACATGCAGCAGACCCTGTATCCTCCTTCCAATAAATGAATTACTTGTCCCATGTGTGCTAGTTCTATAGAGATTACCTGTCATTATTCTGTCATAAATCAAGCTGTTACAGGTATACGCCATTCCCATTTGATATGAAATAGTTGCTGCCTACATGACTGTCTGGGCAGAGCCATTTCACTTGCCTTTGACACTGGCACATCATTTTCTATCAAAACTGTTTGAGTATACATTTAAGCTAAAGATGGAAGCTGGTCGCCAGAAAATTACTTAAATATAGCATATGATTTATTCTGATATATACCATTGACCTAACTTCCACTATGTTTGTTTATTGGCGTCAATACTTAAATTATGTGAATTGTAGACCCCAAATGTTGAATTGTATGTAAGTGTAAGGTCATCCTTTATGATGACTTTTCATTGAGAAAATGGGAAGCTCACCAATTGCAGTAATGAGAGTTGAAAGGATTGTGTTTATCCACTGGTTTTTCTTGGTTAAGTAGAAGAGAGTAATGCCTCTATTGTTGCACAGTTATAGCCTAGCATGGAGGTACAGTACCTCCATGGTCATAGCACCAATTAGGCTACCATAAACTCCCAGGGAGAGGATATTTTGCTCAATCACCATTGGAGGTCTCTTTTTGCAAGAGTTGATGTAAAAAACCCTTATTCCAAGAATCCAATGTTCTCCTAAAGTTCCACATTCTTATTGCACTCAAGGATGTTGTCTAAGCTTTTAACTACCGATACTGATACATTTGTTACATCCCATGTGAATTGGAGATACAGTAGGTGGCTTGGCCAGTAGTTCATATGTAAACAAGTTCAGTAATTCCCCTCAGAAATCAGTTCTAGTTTGTAATACTCATATCTGTCTGCCAGCTGTCCAATTCAAATTTTATTTGCCCAGTGGCATAATGATATTGATTTTGGCATTTGCTAAAGGCTTTTAAAGTTTATGTTTTTTCCTTTTACAAATGGGTTTCATCTCATTATCTGTTGTCTACCTGTAGTTTAATTGACTTGCCTTGGGAGCAGGTGATCCATGAAACTTGGGATGGAAATGTGTAACAAACAAGTCATTTATTTTGGCAGTAAATTAGACTTATAACAAAGGGGTTGAGATCTCCTATGTCCCACGCATAAATCCTCTTTGGACCAATCTGGACCTGCTCAGCACCGGCTGCCTTGCTTTTATGTCCCACGCATAAATCCTCTTTGGACCAATCTGGACCTGCTCAGCACCGGCTGCCTTGCTTGATTTATTTTCACTTTGAGAACTCTTTTTGATGTGTTTTCTCTTTTCTATCTTTCCAAAGCAGACATATCCAACACCAGTTCGCAGTATGCACCCACCAAGTCCTGGTGGCTCAGGTGGGTCGGGCGGTTCTGCAGTTTCATCAGCATCATCACCACAACTACAGTCTCCACATTCCCAAGCATCACCGAACGGTAGTACGGGTAGCGGGACCGGTGAACTAAGCAAGACCAACCTTTATATTCGGGGCCTTCCACAAAGCACAAAAGATGAGGATTTGGTACAACTCTGTAAACAGTAAGTATAACTTTATCTTTACTTTAAAGTGTCGTAAGAATCCAGTCCCTGTTTTGACCGAGTCAAGACCTGGATTGCAAGGGGCTTGAACTCTGATGGGGTGGACTAGAGCCTGAGCCCAATTGGATGGGATGCACTCGACTACATGCTGCTTGGACTTTGAATAGTAACATCTCGAGGAAGCATACAATGACTTAAATCACAATCTACACCTGAATTTGAAGAATTAGATGAACTCTGTAGGCTGCTTTCAATATAAGGAAGGCATCACAAAATTGAAGAATTCTTGGAATTTGATGCATCCATTAGCATAGGAACATGTTCTTTATTGGGAGGCACAAAGATATGCTACAGCACTAGTTCAATGGTAAAAAATTGACTTAGTTGAGGGGGCACCATGTAGGTCACTGCAACATTGGGGGAAATATTCCCCCTGCCCCCTTCAGTTCCTATGCCTATGGGATACATCCATATTAATGTAGGAATAAAAACAAGTTTTGTGTACCAAATTTGATCACAGTCCAATCCAAAACTTGATAACCTTTCCAAACACTTTTCCTGAAGGTTTCACCAGGTCTACGGGCACTGTATTTGAAAGATCTTTGAGTTATTGAATTTGCATCACCGATTTTTTTTTTTTTTTTTTTTTTTTTTTTATAGGTCGAGTTTCACCCACCTGCATAAAAATTTCAGCAAAGATTCACCCTCCTAAAAAAATAGCTAGGTCTATATTCACTTCTGCCAAAAATGTTGGGTCAAGATTCGCCTTTGTAATATTTTTTACCCACCTGCATAAAAATTTCAGCAAAGATTCACCCTCCTAAAAAAATAGCTAGGTCTATATTCACTTCTGCCAAAAATGTTGGGTCAAGATTCGCCTTTGTAATATTTTTAGGTGTACTTCAAATAGCTACTACCCTTGTGTTTTTTCTATTGTACCACAATTTTATTATTCTCTTTTATCTTCTTGTATGATACATGTTTGCATTAGGGATGTACATTTTCGTTTAAATCAATAAACGATAAACGATCCATTTTTTTGATCGTTTATCATGTACACGATTGCTGAAAATGCGATCACTGAACGAAAATTCCAGAAATTTTTGTGGAATTGGTTGTATCCCTACAATAAACACAACGTAATCATCGCAATTTCCAACCTTATAAATAAGTAAGGAATGTCACAAAATTTGAGTAGTCGAATCTTCATATTACCAGTAAGGCTGAAAAAAGTTGTCAGAAATAATGATCCATGGTTTTAACACGCTTTGAAATGATGCAGAAATGAAATATTGGCAAGTTAATTTGCTTTGTCTTTCAAGCATTTTGGTGTTTTCAAAACGTGTTTTCAACACGTATCGCTGTGCCGTACAAGAATCAAAAGTGCACCACTAGCTTGCAGCTAGCATACTGTATAGAAAATATCCCAACCCAGTGTTATTCCCAACTGTACTGTATTTTGTGTAACCCTCTTGGCAAAATGGCACTGATGCTAACGAACCACGTTGAAATCTCAACAACTCCGAAACATTTTTGTTCCTTTGTTTCGCAATCTTTTTTTGCACAATTTATTTGACTCATCAGGTAATCTTTGCATTTATTTGTGGTGAAAAAAAACAATCAATGCTTTTTTGTCCATGTTCTGTATTTCTTGGTCCTTTTAACAGCATTTTAAAACGGGTGTTAACCTAATTTAGATTTAAGCCTGTAGGCTTAGGCTATTGTTAATCGGGCCTAAGCCTACATCAAGTAGCTCTAAATTCGGCGAATCAAAGTGAAAGATTTGTGTGAATTAAACTCCCGCATTAAAAAGGATTAAATCCAAATCCTTGGTTGAAAATGAATTGTAAGATCATTGATTAAAAGTTTTGTCTGTGGAGTGAATGAATATTGATTTTGAATGCAAAGCATTGTTGGGGAAACTGATAGGGGCACTTTCTGGGTGATTTTTCCGTGTAAACAATGTATTTATTTTGTAAACGGTAAACGATGTTTTCGATCGTGTACACGATAATCGGTAAATGATCGCACCCCTACTTTGCATTGTAGAAATTTATGACAGCAATCAAGTGTGACCAGAGAAAATGATGCACAACTTAAAAACATGTCTGTATGCTTCCTCAGCCTTGCCTTTAAGTTGCAACATTCACCCACAATAATCCCTATTCATGTGACACACATTACAACGGTGATCAATTCCCTCTGCAATTTTGAACATTTTATCAAATTAAATTTTCTCCCTTGTATTTAACTCTTTACTGTGCATGGAAAAAATCTGTGTTTGAAACAAATTGCATAGGCCGTAGATATATTTTGCAAATTGTTTTCAATGTGAAGACTTTCATAATTTAACCTGAAAATCAGCACATTTATATGTTTTTAGCGAGCTGCATGAAGAAAATGTACCACACAGTGACACTAAATTATCATTTCCAACCAATTCCATGATAGAACGCTGATATAATATTGATATATTTTGAGCGCATGATGGCACCACTGCGCTTATGATCATGGACATATTATAATACCTCTGTACGTAGAGTAGGAAGAAGACGGTTAGGGAATACTCTTATGTAGGGATACTATACGGGTACGTGGTCAGAATAAGCTTTCGGTGGAATGCTACTTCGCAAGGAAGGTACAGTACGTGCTAGCGCGGCGAGGATAAAACAATACGCGAGCGGAAAATAGTAAGAAATGATCATTTTTCAGTTTGATGCTGATTTGACGTTAATGATTCGGAATCGACGCATTTCCGTTGTCGTTTAGATTAAAGAATTTCAACAAGGATTTACATCTGCAATAGTTTTTAGGCAAAGATTCACCTGACTAAAAAAAAAATTCGTTCAAAATTTACACCACCCAAAAATAAATTCAGTCAAGATTCACAGTACCCCCAAAAAATATGTCAAGATTAACCCACACTTTAAATTTTTGACCTGAAAATTTGACATCGTAACGCCGCCAAATCTTGAACGTGCCTTGAGGTTTGTCTGCTGCATTAATTTTTTTAAGGTAAACTCTTGGCAGGGGTGGGTTATTTATCAGTACTGTAGGATGGTTCTTGTAAGACAAATTATTATTTCACACCTAGCATCTGCAAAACATTCTAAAACTTTTATCTTGAATTTGACTGTAAGAGAAAATGATCGCTTTAATCTTTAAATCCCCAGCATGTTCAAAACGTGACTGCAATTTTTCGGTTTTGAATCACTACAACAAGTTTGGTTTATATGAATGCTAAGACAAACTTTTCAATAACAAAGTCAAAGAACAGAAATTATTGACATAATTATGCAAATTTAAAAAAATTGAGCCAATTCTTTTGAGCTTGTATTTTTTCCTGTGAATAATCAAAGTGGAGGATTTTTCGTTCCGATGCAAAAGCAACCTATGCGGCCATGATGGCGTGTTTGCATATGTATGTGTGGGTGTATGCGTGTGGGTATGTGTGTGTGTGACGCTAGCTCGTAAACACAATATCTCAAGAATGATACGCTGGATTCATATCATTTGTGGTACACAGATAGCCCATGGTCCGTAGATGTACCCTATTGTTTTTGGTAGTGATGTCATGCATATTAATGAGTAGGCGGGGCTTAATGTTAAAATCTTGAAATGCTCATATTTTAACAACTGCATGTCTGTTTTGTTTCATATTTGGTGTAATTATGTTGTTAGCTAGTGTGTACAGTACATGTTCATGGTACCAAAATGTTGAATTTCATTAATGTGCATAGTGGGCGGGGCTTAATTTGATTTTGTTTAAAAGAGCTTGTAAGCACAGTCTCTCAAGAATGGTACATGGGATTCAGTTCATATGTGGATTACCGGTAAACTACATTATATATGTCCTAGTATAAGCATTTGTTTTCATACTTAATTATTGGCATAAATAAAGAGGGGGTAGTTCTTCTTGTTTATTTTAATTAAAAGCATGTGAATTGGCCTTTCTTATGGTATATTTTGCGTAGCGGAGTTGTATCACAAATGGAAGCTTCGGTTTTTCCCAACTTTTGGTCTCAAAAAGGCAAAACATCATGATATTTTTCACAACTCTTGCCAAAAAAAGATATTGATGATAGGGTCAGTCAAAATTCGACGGGAATTGGATGCATTGATGTCTTTGACAGTTGTACATGACTTTTCAGGCAAAAGCTAGTTCTGGAAGTATGGCAAGTTAAGTCTTTGAAGAAAAAAAAATCGTCTTTTCATAAAATGTTTGCATTTTTTTAACTTTCTCTATTTCAACCCACTTTTTATCAAAAATCTTCAACATAACCTCCGTAAAAAAGTTACATTTTCTGAAAGAACTATTCAAGCTCTTTCAAGTGATACCAAGATCACTGTTGTGGACCTATTTGATAAAGCAAAATAATTGTTTGAAAAGTGCATGCCCAAACCAGTCGCCGTGGAGATTTAAGGATTAAGCTGAAGAATCTAGAGCGAAAAAAGAACAAATTTCCAGAAGACAAAAATTGTTGTCAGCAACAGGTTGCCTGGTCAGGTTACTGGTCATGTCAAAATTAATTGAATCTTCTCATTACCAAACATCCTTATCAGCCGGGGTGGCACAAGACTAAAACCGCATACCTGGTATGCTCGGTGGGAACTACGTGAAAGCTTTTCAGCCTGAGGCCCTTTTACAAGGTTGAAGTCTTCACTTGAACTTCACTGTCTCTGCAGGATTTGGTTGCTGGAATTTATGGCTAGCAGGAGAAAATTTACTCTTTGCAGTGTGGTGTGTGCTGTCGGCTTGAACTTGAGTATACATCGTATACCTACTCCAGGGTATTTTATAGTATGTACCTGTGTTCATGTTTTTCAAGAAGTGGCTGTCTATAAATATACTTACTCCTCTGCGATCAGTGACGGATCAAAAAGCATCGAAAAAATCTGATTCTGAAAGAAGTTTGAGTTTGTTACAATATTGTTTGGGTGCATGTGCAAATTCTGTGAAATACTGCATTTTTGTTTAACTTTTGTGTTTTTGGAAGGGCTGAGAGACAATGGCCCCATCCCCAAATAATGTTTTATAATTCAGTAGTCTAACCTTGTGGATGAGAAACATCAGTCATATACAAGAACTAAGACTTATTTCCAGCCCTGTACATTCTCAGGGATGTTTTGGTGGTGTTGTCAGATATTGATTTTCCAAGTTAATTGATTATTTTGTCTTAAAACTTAAATTAAAATAAAACATTAAAAGCAAAGAATGAAATAACAAAAAGCATGATTCTCAGATGGCTCATCTGATCCCATCAACTGGAAAAAGTTAAATTAAATATAGCATGTTTGTTGATTATTACTGTAAGTGGGACTAATTCAAATGCATAAACGTGATGAAATATTGTCATTATTTAAACCAAAGCTTGCTTTTTTGTAAATAAATGCCTTTATTTCATCTTTCTATCTTGTAAAAGCCATCATAAAAGTATTCTTTACAAATAACAAGATACAGGGTCTTTGTACAGTAGCTCCTGGCCATCGCAATATTTTTATTTTAAGATTTATATTATATTGTTCAAAGTAAGATAACTGTTCAAATTCTGTTAAAGAATGACCGTAACACTTTAGTGCCCTATATCTTACAACAAGTATAAATGCAATGTACAGTAGAAAGCAGTTTGCTCACTGTGGTGTTGTTTATTGGCTGTGACCCTTGACCAGTTGAAACTGTGTCCAGAATTTTTAGTCTGGGTTTCAAACTCTCAGCCAATTGATTTGAGACACAAGTTTAGTGATGATGACCAATGAATTCGCGCTTCTTTATTCTTTTCACACTTCTTTATTCTTTTCACGCCTTAAGGTGTATAGCTGCCACCAGGGTACAAGTTTTCACTGATAACACTTTTCTACGGGGAGATCATTAGGTAACCAATTTTGAAGTGAGATTGCATCCTTTCATATGCCAAACATTAGATTGCACAAACTGCAAAAGCTTTCTTCATAGATTTTACTCATTAAAGGCATTAAATGAAAATTTCTTGTAATGTACTGTTTTTAAATTAAGCAGTATACCAGCATGAAAATTTGCAAAGGAAAATCCATACTGCAATAACCATTTCTGTGATTAATAATTTGCAAGTGATCAATTATAGCAGGAAATTGCTATTCTACTCATTAATTAGACTCTGATGATCTTCATTATCCAAACTTTCCATTTGGTGAAGTGACTTATCTCTGCAAGGCTGAAGATATTGTTTGCGAATACGGTACTCTGTATAAATAAAGAAATTGAATAATTGATAAATGAACTCGGCACGCTTGAAGGTTTCATTTAGCAGTGATTATTTACATCAATCAGGTGAACGTGAATTTTGAGAGAGCAATAGCTACGGTTGATTGGAAGAAATGTTGCAGCATCAAGTAACGAGACAATTCCCGAGGGTAAACTGTCATCCCTAAAGTATCCAAAAGCAGTTTCTTAATCATGTTCTCTTCGTGTGAAAATCCTCCTGCCACATCCGATGATTCCCACTGAATCTCTAAGGAGTGAAGGTCAAAAAGACTGATTTTGTCCCTCCATTTTCCCTGATATCCAAAGTTGGACAAGTCAATCTCAACATAGATTTTTACATTTGGGTAAAAGCCGCATTAAGTGTTCAAGCTTGAGCGGTTCAATATTCTTGTAAGCTGCTAATCTATGGCACGGTTAATGGATTTCCTGCACTGTGCATTTGACAGCACTTTATTGTTTCTCTTTAAGAGGCTACAGGCATGAGAGATTAATTTTCGTTTTGTCTGTGTAATTATGGGAGACTTACGAGTAGGTCTTTATCAAACTCTGCTTATTAACGACTTCATCATTTCCTTGCGTTCGAAGTAAGGATTGTTAAAAGCAATTTTTGGTTGTTGACGTACGATCGTCATATGCTTTATTTCTTCTGTTGGGTTTGGTTACAGGTACTTGCGCTGTTGATAATCTCAGTGTAGTTTGTGGTTGCTACTATTTCAACAAACATTTTTTTCAAACTTTTCCGAATTTGTACCCTTTAATGGTGTTTTCAAGGACATTTTTTGAGTTTCATTGATTCTTCTGCTGAAATGGTTTTGCGCATGTTTCATGAATTGTAAAATGTTCATCGCTATGTGTGAATTTTTTGTTTTAATTATGTTGATATTTCTAAGGTTTCCTTAGAGCCCCTACTGATCTTTTTTTGACATTATTTTTAGCCAATGTTTTTTGCATATAGTGTAGATTCATATTTCAATCAAATACAAGAAAGTGAGGAATTTGAATAACCTGAAGACTAGTGCTGTTAGCGATTAATCGCTAGTCGCTCGGAAATCTTCAAAAACGATTAGTAAAACTTTTAAGCGATTAAATTGTGAAAGCAATATATGGGTGGCCTAGTGTACAGTAACAATTAGCACCACTAAAAAAGACTGTAAAATACTAAAAAAATTGCCTAAAAGATTTGAGCTATAAACTGAAAACAAACCCCTCTTTGCTTAAAATGCAAGGAAAACGCATTAGAAATTAAGCTAATTCCTTCATTTTCAACCCTCTTTGCTTAAAATGCAAGAAAAACGCATTAAAAATCAAGCTAATTCCTTCATTTTCTTGATTATAATGATCGTTTAATCTTTCAACAACGTGTTTATGGCCAGAACTAAATTCAACTTCTTAAATTCAAAATTGTTGCCACACTTTAAGAACTAAAAATTGATTTACAGCAGGGAAGTGCCATTTTACAAGCCTTAGCCAATACTGTACTAGGGTTGACGTACAAAATTATTTGTGACAGCAGATAAACTTCAGACTGCAAGAAATCAGCAACATTTCTTGTTAAATGTTTTATTTCTACGCCGGTTTGAATGTCATCCAAACCCAGGATCTTTATTTTATACTAGTTTTATCAGCCTACGGGTAATTGTAAGACATTAAATTTGCATTTGGTGAGATTCTTGGCCTATTTTTGGTCCAAAAATGCATGGTATGTTTGTGTGTGTGAACTGTACCAGTTCCACATAAAATTCAAAAAAATAGTGAGTTTTGGGTGAAGCTTCATTGCGATTAATAGCTAAAAGCTTGAAAATTTTGGTGATTAAACGTTAAGTGAATTAATTGCAAATTAATAGTACTACTGAAGACACTGTCTTTAAATGAAAAATATTATTTTGAGATAAGAAAATTAAATACAGAATGTGTTTGCTGTTATAACTGTGCTTCGTTAACATATTTCAGTCATTCAAAAGCTGATATGTGAGACCAATAAACGAGCAGATACTCTATTTCCAGAAAAGTAATAATAATAATTAAAAAAATGAATTGATGTTTCTTGCCACTTTGCATGAAAAAGCAGTGAATTAATGTGTATAGTTTTCAACCAAATTCACCATTGCCGCACTGTGCAAATATTGACATGAGTTTACGCCACAATATATCGGTGCAATATATCGCAGGTACATGCAAATTCTACCTTGAGAAATATGTGAAGTAGTTGTCAGCTTGATCAATATAACCAACTGATTTATTTGAAGACTGTGCAAACATGGGAGAGATTTACCCTCTTTTGGATCAGGTTAATGCTGTTTAAGTTCAAAGATAAAGAGTATTCAGGGCAGATAAGAACAATGCACCATTAAAGACTGGTGAACACCCAGATCCAATACACCTGATAATAAATAAGTCCAGCTCAAGTTTAAACAAAATTGTTTGAATTCCAAGTTGAATTTAAGAAATGTTGATCCATTCTTATTTTGTTCAAGAAATATGGTGGTATTTAAAAAAAAAAAAAAATGGTAATATTTTTGTTTGCTGTAATAATCAATAAATACTGTCATGTGTGTTTTTAATACATGTAACTGAATTTGATTTGAGTGCCCTAAACTAACAAGGTAAGCCATTTTATCCAAGGGGAGGTAAAGAATCCAGGGGTCTAAAATCAAGGGACCAAAATTTTAAGCCATTTCTTGTGAGGAAGATTTTTAATCATAATTTATCTTTCTGTAGAAATTGTCCATTCCGTGATGCCTCTTGTTAACAAATGAAAGTTCGAAGTTCTAATTACAAATTGTTTATGGACTGTATAAGGCTGTGTCATTCTGAAATTTTGATTTTGACCTTCATTTTTCATGTTTAATACACTGTTCCCTCCCCCTATCTTGCCACTTGCTTTTTCCTTACAAAGCATATTTTTGCTTTTGGTGTATGTTGCTGTTTCCGATATGCTGGCTCATATAACTCTCATTGCTCAAAGTGAAACTGACATTCTGTATCATTCTTTCACTTTACATGGATCATGGTACAAATTCTTTGTAACTAGCTGTTGGTCATTTCCTGTCTTTCGTATCGCATATGAATTCTACATTGTAGGCACATGCTTGCCTAATTGGTGAATGTGTGGTTAATGACCTATGTTTACTGTACATGTTTGATGATACTCATAAGTAGCAAACAGAAGTGGAAGTGTGGAAAACAATCAAAAAATAAATATTTGTGAGGTCTTTGAAACTAAACAAAATTTGATTTCGAAAACAGGATAGTTTTTGGCTTTAAGCTTTACCATACATAACATGTGAATGATTGGAATGTGAGTTATGTGGTTTTTTTTATATATTTATTTATTCAGCTTCCTTTTTATTATTTTGTACAACTTGTAGTACCCTCAATCTGACACCAAATCAAACAATCTTTTGAATCAAATTTTATTCATGGGTGATTATGAATCAGGTTTAAAAAGCTTTGTGCACACAACGTTTGACATGAAAACTGCTTGTTTTCGCTGTGTTAAGATATTCAGACATTTTGGTACACTAAAAACAAAAACATGTAAATGGCATGTGGATTATGTTGCATATAGTTCAACAGAGGCAAAGTACCATTATACATTCAGCAGGGTACGTGTCATGGTTGGAAGGATCCTTTGAGGGGATAGGAGCCCAAAACAATTCCCAGTTACAATGTTGCTACTCATCATGAAATAAATCTTCTCAAGTGGGTAGCTTTCTGAGTTTTACATTTGCCATGATTTTTTCTTTAAATTTTACACACTTCCTCTATGCTAAACCCTACTCAGTTACTCATTCATGGTCTCCTACAAGATTCTAAACTTGCTGCATTCTGCCATTGTCAAGATTTATATCGGTTTCATAACCTTGTCACAAATTCCTAAGATTGATCCCTCCATACTTTCTGACTGCCTTGAAAATTGACCATAACAAATAGTATGCCCTGTGTCCACCCTGAACCTAAATAGGATGAAAGTCCAGAAATTCAATTGTTCAATACTGAAACCTCTTCTTGTGTGGCACAGACTGAAAAAGGTGGAATTTAGAATGATTGATGGTTTCCCCAATTGTGAAACTTTCATGTAGTAAACAGATATTGCCAAAGTTATGAAGTAATTCAAAAAGCACTCTGTTTTTGCAAGAGTTATTCTTCCTTCAGTGGAAGAATCCTGGACTTTTGGTATAATAAGAAAATACACCAAAACTAAGAGCTTCGTATTCATTAAGATCCATGGAGGTCGCCATTTTAAGTTGTGATAACGTTATATCAATGGGATTTTTACTAAGAGAACGGTAGTATTTGTGTAATCTATCATATGGTGCATATACACGGTATTAGCGACGACTAAGCCAACACAGAATCATGTGTCGAGAAGGCTGTTCAAAAGGTCAACGACCTGTCAACGGAAGTCTTTTATTGCGAAGTCTACGATGAAAGTGAAAAGTCCGCGGTCAAATCTAATGAATATTCATTTGATGTCGGTTTTTTTCCTTTCGAAAAATATCCCCCGCGTTCTCTTAAAAAATCCTCATTGACTTCACGTTATCGCTATGATTAGAATGGCAGCCTCCATGGATCCTAATGAATATGAAGCTCCAAATTTTGGTGTATTTATTATTACACCAAAAGTCCAGGGTTCTCCTCTACTGCTTCAAGGAGACATAAAGTCTGACATAATCCTTATTTCATATGATAGAATTAAAAATTACAAATCTTCTGACCAAGCTTCATAACTCCTGAAGAAATCTTAACACATTTTTTGTAATTAATACAAACTTTACTGCTACTACTAAATAGTACCATGGGAGCTGCCATTTTGATTTCAAAACATGCAGATTATGATGTCATCAGCCCAGCAGGATGTTGGAATGCTTTGTATTTCTTTATAATCTATCTCAAGTTTTCTAGTTCATGAAAAATTGTTTTTCCTTTGTAAAGGGTAAACGAAATTTTTTGTGTACACATGAAAATGTCAAAACATGTTGTTAAAACTTTGTGTCACATAATTTGGGAATAAAAACATAATATGAAGTTATAAAGAAATACATTACATTCGTTAGCCTCCGTTAATTGGGGCAATAATGTCATCATTGAGAAGATTTCAATACAGAATTGAGCAAAATGGCAGCCTCCATGAATTTACATTAAAGATGGATAACTTGAAATAGGAATGAGATTTTGACTTGCTGTTTTCGGTAGTTGGTTTAGATTGTAATCCTCTATCATATGAAATAAGGATTATATCAGACTTTATGTCTCCTTTAAAAAGACGATACAACCCAAAACTGCAAATGCATTCATTTCTTCCAAATCCTGTTTTACTATTTTCTGAATCATGATGCTCCCATCTGCTTCTTAGTTTTCCAAATGGAGATTCCTCTTTTTTTCCGGTTTTCCAACCAAGAACTGTCAAAAGCAAACAGTACATAAGAAATCATCAATTTGTGTTTTACTTTCTGTGAATTTGTGGTCCCACCCCCCTCCTCCTCTTTCCACTTCCCCTCCTCCAGGAGAAACTATTTATGGTATGTTTACATAGGTGTTTAATCAGTTGTCATACAAAAAATCTGGATAAATCGATTTTCCAATAGTGTTAATATTCAGACAGATGTTTACTAACATACAATGTTTTACTTGTTGAAGTGATAATGGCTTCTCAGTTCACTTTTTCTATTATCTTGACCTTGTCTAGAATTACTCCCTAGTTGAATGATAAAATGCAAGGAATTTAATCTTATGTAATTTATTTCTGTCATAGTGTGACAGCTGAGATGAAGTAGGGAGTTGTCATTTAGAAGTTTTTATCACCTTTTATTGAATTTTTTCTCTCACTAAACTGTTTTTACAATTTTGTCTTTTCATCTGGAATATGTTGAGTTTGGTCTTTGCACATCTGTTGGGAGAAGAGGGTGTGTCTTTATTCTGCTAAATTGACATTTCAGTCAATTGATTTTCCTTGTTATTTTTCAATTTAGGAAATAGTATTTATATGTTATTGTTTTCTTAAAAATAATTTATATATACTTAAATATTGAACAGTTGGAAGTTTAAAGATGTAGTTCTTATTTGCATAGGCGTTGGAATTGGAGGGAGCACGGGGCATGTACCTCCCCCCCCCCCTTCCCCCATGTTGCAGTGACCTACATGGTGCCCCTCAACTAAGTCAATTTTTTACCATTGAAATAGTGTTGTGGCATACCTTTATGCCCCCTCCTTCCCCAATGAACAACATGTTCCTACACCTATGCTTTTATTTCACTGGTTTATGATTTCATTGGATGCAAATTTTTACAATGGTAGTTTACAGACTAGTGGAGCCAGCCCTATACTATTGGATAAGTGCATGCATGACCTGTAGTTCTTAGATCTGCAAACAAAGGGCAATAAGGGCTACAGGCAACCTTTCTTCTTTTTGACGAATTTGCTTTTATTTGTTGTAAAAGTGAAAGAGCTATGCCAAAAGTCAAGGCCGCCAGCAATGGTGTCACCTTTCTGTAGCCTATCAGTATGCGTATTTTATAATAACCATACATCATTATAATAACCATGCATCATCAATCAACTTTCTGTCCCCAACTTTTCCTTTTAAAATATCAGCCAAATAATTTTGCCTTTTCCAAGGGAAGCTAGTTGAGAAGGAATACAACATTTCTGACTGCTAATAAAATTGTAAAGAATTTGTTCTATTCATAAAGTGGCTCCAATATTCTGTCCAAAATCAGTGTTTACTCCCCCAAAGAAACACTTTAGCCTCAAGCTATATTGATACCAGATTTATACTTCCAAACAAAATTTTCAGGCAAGACTTCAATATGGCATTGTAAAGGCTCCTAGACCATTCAAAGAATTATTGGGCTATTGCAGTGGTTGAAATCATGACTAATCCACTTATTGTTGAAGCCAGTCTTAAAGGAAACTCACACATTCTCTTTCTATCAGCCTATTCATGCTAATGTCTTTTTTATCATAAGTATTGCTTACACATAGAGGAAGGGGGCTCTTGGATTACTTACCACATCTATGGGATAGGGATAATCTGGGATTTTGCAGGGACTTCAACAAACTTGGCAGTATTTGAAGATGCTTAAAGTAATCTTTGCAGATAGCATTAGAGGCTACCCTTATTTGAAGATGGAATAGATCATTATTGTACATAAATGGGTGCCCTGAAATTAAGATAAGAGAGATGAAATACTCTTTTGAGTCATTTGTTTACAGAGAACAGTGCATAAGAAAAATAGATATAGCACATTATTGGTTTAAGGTGGTAGTATGGTTAGAAGTCTATTTAGACAACAGTAATGTTTCTCAGACTAATATTGACATATGTGAACATAGTAGGAGAGACAATTAAAAAAAAATCATTAACTCATTAATATGCAAATTAATATGTGCATAAATTATGCAAATTAGTGGCAAGCTTGTAAAATTCATAACATTGGTTCTCTATATGCCATACTTACAAATAAGGTGTCAAATGAAAGCTCTTGATGTGGACTATGCAATAAACCAAACTTGGGTTATTCTGATTTATGTTGAAAATTTTATATCAATTTTACACCTTTTCTCAATATTTACCAAAACTAAATAGTGTGCATTACCTACATATATCTGTGGTTATAAGAGAAATCACCAAGATTTTGGTTCATTGCATTAGCCTATTTGTTTTAAGCAAACTGAAAATTTCATACAAATTGAAATCTTGGTTTTAAAAATATGGCGTTTTTCGTGACCAAAGTATGGTAAAAATTGATCTTCGAGAATTGCGCAATAAAAGTTACGAGAAATGCGCAAAATAATATATGACAAATATCGCACAACGTACACTCACCATATCAGTGATATAAACAAGTTTACAAGTAGTTTTTGAGTTGATGTTATGTTATTTTGTTTTTTCAGTTTAGAAGCTTTACAAACTCCCTGATTCATATGTCTTTCCTTCTTTTTCCTCATTGTTATCCTCAAAACCTTTCCTTTTGGAACGAAGTTGTTTCCTCCTTTTCTTTGTCTTGTCAGTTTTAGCGACAGCAGCCTTTTTGCCTTTCCGCACGTCCCTCTTTGCTGCAATGTCCAATGTAAAATAGCCAGGATCTACTCCCAATCTAGTCAACACTCTAGGTATACACTTGTTGCCCTCATTGAAGGCACAAACTGCTCCAGCTACAGCCAATTCTATAGATTTTGTTCCAACAAAAATTTCCTTTGGCGCGTTTGCCATATCAGTGCATTGAAGCTTTAGTTTACTAAAAATAATCACTTTGTCAGTCAGTCAACAAGTGTGTGAAAACAGTAAATGAATGAAAGGTCAACGCTCATATAACCCCTGGCAATAGTCTCATTAAATCAGGCGTTTCATTTAGATTAAATAGGTATATAATTTTTATAGAAAAGTGGATGCTAAGTGTAGAAAATCAAAGAAAAACATTTTGTTGCCATGGCAACGGGATGTTTTAGAGCTGAATTAAATTTGGCTTTTTAATTTAAAATGCTAATAAATGATATAAAGAAGGTGGGTATGTTAAAATTAGGTGTGGGATGTTAAAGAAGACATGTTAAAATAGCTAATAGATCATACTTCATTTTTTTTGAAAAATGTTGTGAAAAAAGACATTTCTACCCAGACTACCACCTTAAGCAGATGAGGGAGCAGCCAGTGGGCAGATTCAGGAATTACAATAGAATGTTAAACTTGAAGTGCAAGCTGCAAAGACAGACAGGCTCAAAGTTTGTGAATGGGGGAATTAACAATTTTTGGTTCCGTTGCGATAGCATTAGGAACCTATGCGGTCATGATGGCATGTGTGTGTATGTATTCATGGGTAAATGTATGTGTGTATATGTATGTATGTATGTATGTGACGGCCAGCTTGTAAACACGATATCTCAAGAGCGATATTGGATTCATGTCATATGTGGTACACATTTAGCTCATGGTCTAGATGTGCCCTATTGTTTTTGATGGTGATGTCATGCATATTAATGACTAGGCGGGCTTAACATAACAATCTTGAGATGTTAATATTTTAACAACTACTTGTCCGTTTTGTTTCATATGTGGTATATTATGATGGTACTTAGTGTGTATATGTTCATGATGTAAAAATGTGAATTTCATTAATATGCATAGTGGGCAGGGCTTAATATGATTTGCCCGAAAAGAGCTTGTAAACGCAGTATTTCAAGAACGGTAAACTGAATTAATGTATTATGTGGTAGACAGTTAGCCCATGATCTGTAGATGTGCCTTATTGGGGTTTTTTAGGTTTTTTTTTTTTGGTTATATGCATATTAATGAGTAGGCATGGCTTAAAGTGAAAATCTTGCAATGTTTATTTTTTAACAAACACATGTCTGTTTTGTTTCATATTTGGTATAACTATAATGTTAGCTAGTGTATACATGCTCATTGTGTAAAAACATTGACTTTCATTATTATGCATAGTGTGCAGGGCTTAATATGATTTTGCAGAAAAGAGCTTGTAACATGGTATTTCAAGAATGGTACACTGGATTAATGTATTATGTAGAACTCAGATAGCCCATGGTGTGTTGATGTGCCCTATTGTTTGTGGTGGTGATATCATGCATGTTAATTAGTAGACGGGGCTTAATATGAAAATCTTAACATGCTCTTGTTTTGACTAATCACATGTCTGTTTTGTTTCATATTTGTTATAATAATAATGTTAGCTAACTAGTATGTATGTTTTCATTGTATAAAACCATTGACTTTCATTAATATGCATAGTGGGCGAGGGTTAATATGATTTTGTAAACAAAAAGCACAAGTAAAAATGATATCTCAAAAACTATGAACTGGATTCACATCATGTGTGGTACACAAATACTGTAGCTCATGGTCTGCAGATGTGGTCTAATGTTTGTTTGTGGTGGTGATTTCATGCATATTATTAAGTGTGCGGGACTTAAAGTTAAAATTTTGAAGTGATAAGTGAACAATTGTGTCTTTTTTGTGTCATATTGGGCACGATAAATTGTTGGTTATTGTGTACATGCCTATGTTATCAACATATGCCATTAGTATGCAGGTGTGGCTTAATGTGAAAGTGCTAAATGATGCATCTCATGAATGGTATATCGGATTTATGGCATATGTCGCACACAGATGAATCATGATTTGTACATATGTTCTAATGTTGTGGTAGAGATATGAATATTAATGAGTAGGCGGGGCTTACTGAAAAATTCTTGAAGTAGGATAAATGAGCAACCATTTTTGCATCATACTTGCTTTCATAATGTTTTTAATTATGGTGCAAATGCTAATGATGTCAACATTGTTATTGATCTGCATGGTGGGTGTGGCTTTATGAATAAATATCATGGAACAAATATCTCATGATATGCAATGACATGACAGTTAATACAAATTTTGCAAATCAATCAGCTTATGATAAAGCATCCAAACCATTTGGTTTCGGTTTTTAGATGTTATTTGTTGGTTTATTATTTTACAAATCATATTTGACCTTTTACACCCACCTAGCTATCCTTCAGGTTGCTTAAAATGTCAAAACATTCTTCGAAGAAAAATCTTAGAGTTTTTTTTTTTTTATTATTTGGTAAATTTTCATAAAAGTAGAGATGAGATTAAGCAGAGGAGAATGACTAAGAATAACAAAGGAAAATGACCATTTATAGATTCGTTCCCCTGAAACTTTCTTCCTGTAGGTGGTACTGTCAAATGCTCATATGATTTTTAAACTAAAAGATTGTATTAATAAACTTAAACAGTTGCCAGCATAGCCCAAGATAATAAGTCCATAGTTATCATCCCATGTAAAATGATCCCATTTTGTTTCTTATCAAACCCAACTCCTGACAAGTGTATATTTTCATTTCTGTAACCGTTTATTTTGATGTATGCAATGGGGAAAGTTTTCTTTTAGGCTAAATATTTGTATCTGGGTATTTGGTTCCAACCCAGATACATGTGGTGATATATATAATGATTACATGGTTAATTTTATGAGTTGATGAAAGAAATATCACTTTCTGTTCTAGATTCACTGCCAAGGTCAGATAGATTTGGGGAAGAAAAGAGAGTGTGTGAAACCTTTTGTGGTTCAGGTACATTAGTTGATAAGTTATGATGTGTAAGTTCAGTGTTATTAGATATTGGAGCATACAGTGGCAAAAAGTGCCCTCCCAACACAAAAGGGCCATTCATTTGTTTTTTATGTTTTTCTGATATTGAAAAACATAAATTTTCAAAATGTTGAAACTGAAAGACTGGATAACTAAATATCCCTGTCTCCCAAACCTATTTTAGTTATGGATAATGATTGCTTCCATCACAAATAGTGACGCTGTGTGTACCTGAATTCCTCACTGACATAGAAGGTGCTCTCATATCTTCTTGATTTTGGCCTTTTTCATGTCCAGACATCTCTGGAGATGACGATCTGTTTTGTGTCTGTAAGAGAGTACTAAAACTTAAATTCTTTCATCTGCTTCTTTTCAGATATGGTAAAATAACCTCAACCAAGGCAATATTAGACAAGGATACCAATTTATGCAAAGGTAAGAAAACTGATTAAATTATATGTATTTTGCCCACATCACATGATGTTTCTTAATTTGGTGAGTGGGGAGAAATAAAACATTTTTTCCTGCTATGTATAACCTCCTTGGCAATGTTACTCTTTTTACTCTCCAAAGATTGCCCAAAAGGACATCTAACTACAAACGAAAGTAGTGCCATATCATATGTCTACTCACCTCACCTAGTCTTTTCAGGCCTCCTGGCCCATAAGGCTGCAGTGCGCTTACCACCATAGCTCACCTCACCTTACCTAGTCTCTTCAGGCCTCCTGGCCCATAAGGCTGCAGTGCGCTTACCACCATAGCTCACCTCACCTTACCTTGTCTCTTCAGGCCTCCTGGCCCATAAGGCTGCAGTGCACTCCCCACCATAGCTCACCTCACCTCACCTAGTCTCTTCAGGCTTCCTGGCCCATAAGGCTGCAGTGCACTCTCTCCACTGGACTCTCTTATGTCTACTACCTCATATAAAAAGTTATTTGTACCATTTACCAAATGCAGCACTTTTGCTAGTCGTTCTTTCAGTGTAATGGGCTCGACATGGTGGAATGACCTACCAGATAATATTAAACTTGCTCAGTCGGTGAATGTTTTTAAGTGTCATTTAAAGACTTACCTTTTCAATCAATTTTAGTGGTATCTCCTGTTTTGTATGTTCCTGTTACTCTGCGTTCTTGTTTTGTCATTGTGTTGATGTTTTATTTGTAAAGCGCCACTGAAGATTGCCAGATCGAAGTGTGCGCTATATAGATTTATGGATTAGGATTATACATGTCAACAGCTGCTTTCCACACACACTTCTGTCTTATACATTGAGCTCCTTCTTAGAAATAAGTTAGGACAAGTGCAACAGTGAATATCACAGGATTATTTAATGACTATTTTTGAGAAAGAAAGAAGATTTGGGAATAAATTCCATCGTTGATTTTTTACCCAAATATTTTTGCTGATGAAATTTGAAGGAACTGAGCACACCAATCATACCTTCCATATAAAAGAATATATTCAAAAACCAAACACAAGTAAAATATGTGTTCTATTTCAATGAACAAATGGGTAACTTGAGGAGCATAACTGGACATTTGCTAAAGTCTGATACAATCATTATTTCATGTTGTAGATGATACAAATCTTAATAAACCCCCAAAAATAGCAAGTCAAAATCTTATTTTTATCTCAAGTTTTTCATGTTTGAAATTGACACATGGGGGCTGCCATTTTGTTCAATTCTGTATTGAAATAATGTGCATGATGACATAATTTTCCCAATAGGGACATAAGGATTATAATGTATTTCTTTATAAATGTGATAAAGTTTTTACTCCAAAATGATGATAATTTCATGTGTACACAAAAAATTTCCTTCACCGTTATAAAAAAAAAAACACTTTCATGAGCTAGAAAACTTGAGGTACATTATGAAGAAATACAAAGCATTTCAACATCTTGCTGGGCTGATGGTATCATAATCTGCATGTTTTGAAATCAAAATGGCACCTCCCATGGTACTATCAGTAAGTAGTAGCTTTCAATTTTATAATAATTCCAAAAAATGTGTTTGATTGCTTCGGGAGTTCTAAAACTTGGTCAGAAAATTTGTTATTTTCAATTCTATCATAAGATATAAGGATAATATCAGACTTTATGTCTCCTTTAACAACTCACAGGAGTTCTTCAAAGCCTTGATTAACCACAACAGAACGGACTGAATTTCTCATAGTAATTTAAAGAAAAATTGTGAGGCACCCTAAGAAATAATGATCACAATTTAATGATGAAAAACCATTCTCACAAAAGGGCATTCAAGAAAATTGATTGTAATCCATCCAGAGCAAAAATGTGTGTTATTTTCATCAGGGTTCCAAGTCTGCATTAATCACAAATGAACAGATTGAATTTCTCATGGTAATTTAAAGAACAATTGTGAGGCACCTTATGAAATAATAATAAATGACCACAATTTAATGATGAATGACCATTCTCACAAAAAGGTCATTCAAGAAAATTGTTTGTAATCTATCCATAGCAGAAATCTTTCTTACCTGAGGATTTTGAATCTTTATTAATCATGATTGAACAGATTAAATTTCTCATGAAAATGAACAGAAAAATTGAGAGGCACTCTGGGAAATAATGAAAATGAATTAAGGTCATGACTGAAATTTTTTGGGAAATTTTCCTTTTTTCAACCAAAACTTTCAACAATTTTACCAAAGTTTAGTTGATATTTACCAAATTTGTATTCAATTTTACCATTTTTTTTTTCTTTTCAATTTTGCATTAATATTTTACCTCTCAACTGGGCAGAAAGTGTGTAACCTGGGCGGGTGAAATCCCTATAGAGGGGGCCATTTCATATTTGTTTGGCAACTTTGTATTGACTACTGTCTTTGAACCCTAATTTCTCAAATTGTAAAAAGTGAGTGATTGTCTAAGTTTCAAAAATGATGCTCAGATTTCCATATCTTGCTTTAACTTACCATTATTACTTTATAAGTTATTGCCAACAATGTATTCCTTTAACGCTTACCAAGAGTTATGTTTTGTAGTGTTTTTGGATGTGTGAGGATGATACATGGGGGAACGTGAAGACTTATTCAACCCTCTGCTTCAGAGAAACCAATCTTTTGTTTACCTGTTTTGATAATGATGGGAGCCTCAGTGATGGTGCCAAGCACAAAGCTTGATTAATGTTCTGGTAATCCCTAATGCTTGCTTGACCATTCCAATAAAGCTTAGGTGACCAATTCAATTCATTTTCATTCCTCATGATTTCATGTTCGTATCCTCAGTGGACAGCCAATGTGAGGCCAGTTATCAACGTTTGTTTATTCGCTTATGCCCAAATGAAAATTTTTCATTTGAGTGTGATTCTTTCTATTTTCTGTGTCTGTCGCTTTGGCATGATCTTGACATGTCTTTTCCCATCAAATGCAAAATCTTGTGTAATAAAGTGGAATTTGTTTCACATTGGTTATGGTTGGCATGTCACAGGCATTAATATTAATGACTACATTGGAGAAAATTCTCATGTGTTCAATTGATTGTGAAGAGTTGTCTTAGTGTAAAGAATGGTAATTATATCAGTACCAGAAGCACAAACAAAGATTTCAATTACCAGGGAAGAGATTTGAATGCTAAGCATACTTGAGAGCAAAGTAGCTGGGATTAAGATCAATTTCATATTTTGGTTTTAATTACTCTCCGAATCCAATTTGTAAATTATGAAATTGTAATTTGCATGAAAGAATAAAGCTTCTTCAATCGCTAACTTCATGTGGCTATTAAATAAACTTTATCATGTGTGGAACAACATGCAAGTGAAAGTAGCACAGAGGATTCAAAGGTTTATTTCATAGGAATAATAGTATAATATTAATGCAAGTGAAATTTACAGATTTGTGCTTTGGTGAAAGAGCCTCAAATTCTGAAAAGAGCCATTTTTAACAATTTCTCAAAAGCCCTTTCATTTCTAAGATATGGCTGATCAATGTTTTCAGAATCCTTAAGAGTTTATTGCACAATTTTGATGACATTTTATATTAAAGGCATGCATGTCCAAGAACTTGACATAATTCTATACATATGTTGTTTTTGCTGTGGATAGCTGTTCTAACATCTTATGTATCAGATTAATGATTTTGCACCTTTCTGCAGATACAATTAACCTTTTTAAATTTGATGATTGACAGCTTTTTCAACCAATCATTGCACGAATTTGCCTAGCAACAAAATCTGTGTAACTAAGGGGCAAAAATCCAATAAATGGTTCGGGTACACTTCATCTAGCTAGCAGCACACGCTTTTGCAGTTAATGCAATATACTGCACTAAACAAATTTCTGCACACACAGATGGAGTGATGACAAGATGGTGAACAAAAATTGCACTTATGGCAGGAAGGCTAAGTGAAAATTTAAAGTGGCATGTACTGTAACTGTTTATAAATATGATTAAATGAAAAATGGTAGTTCTAGGAACAATTTACAAAAAAAATCATGTAAATAGGTGACACGGTTCTCAAGTTATGAGAAAAGAAGGTGGTACTAGGATTATCCCAAATTTAATTGCCATTTCCATAACAAGCAGATTTGGCCAACTTTTTGTCAATTTTGAAGAATTAAGCATTTTCAAAGCATAATAAATGTTTGGACATGTTACTTTACCACTGATATCAAGTATTTCCTTGTTCTGTACAATATTCTCGTACTTAAAAAAAAAAACTGATTAAAAATATGATAACCTTAAAGAATTAATGACATATTTAAAGTGTAAACAAACCATAACATTCATTGAATTGGGAAAAGTGGGACAAATGCATTTTAATGTAAAATTGACTAAATTTGATTTCAGTGCAGTTTTGAAACCAAATAGCTGTGTTCTTAGCAAATGCCATGTATAAAATAAGCATTTCCGGACATAAAAAAAGGAAAAGTCTAATTAACGACTTAAATAATTAATTAATATTGATAAAAAGTGAGACAATTCATTGGGTCAAAGTTTGCAAATCTGTAATTATTTCAGTGTGCTTCAAATAAATAATTAAGCTGACAGTTATAAGATTCTAGCTAAAATATGTATAATTTAAATAACAACACAAACAAACACAAAAAGATTAAAGAATTAATTAATAATCATATAAAATTAATTGGAATTCTCCACATGTTGGGTTATTTACTATGACATTGTTCAAAACTGCATTTAATTTGATTTGATTTAGTTTGAATGAACTTTTAATATTTCATTAGAATGTTGAAATAATACAAACGTTTAACTAGTAATTAATTGTTAATGAATTAATTAATTATGCATATTAATCAAAAGGGAAAAAATTATGTGATGAAATAAACAAATATTTTCATATAATCAAAAATTAAGTTTCTCTCAGCAATATTATTATTAACTTTATTATTCACATAGATCAATACTATTTATGACGGTACGCACACAATAACAGTGTACTCCCAATGTTCGGTTGATCCATAAGTAAAAACTCTGGCACTCGCACTAAAAACTAAATCAATAACAGGCCATAGGCCAAGGTACATGTAGCTGCAAGTGATTGTGATGAAAGTTTAAAGTTACAAAAAAGAACAAAAACACGCAGTAGCAGCATACCCACCCGCAATATGTTAAGATTATCAAGAAATGTTTAAGTTGCTTAAAAAAAAAAAAATTGGCCTTAAATAGCTGCACAGTGATTGTTGGAAAATGATAACAAATAAAGTTTATTTAATCAAAAGTTAATTTTCTTTCAGCAATGATAATATTTAACAAATCATACGCATAGATCAAGAAAAATCATGACAGTACACGCCCTCCCCCTCTCCCTTCCCCCCTTAAAAAAAAGACATGCCCTTAAAATAGCTGCAGAGATTGCGCTTTTTTATTACAAAAAATTCTTGATCTAACTCCATATATAGAGTCAATTTCCTTTCAGCAATGTTTAAGAATTTTAATTCAAGATACACAATAACTAAACATTAGTTACTTAATCACAGCAGGCCTACACTTAGTTACAGATTGCAGTCGAAATTGGCTCACAATGTATGGCACACAGTGTATTCATGTGTGTACACTACAGTAGTTACGTTACAAAGGTAATGTACTGCATGCCGAAATCCCAGCCGAAATAAGCTTAAAATTACTCGAAAGCCAGCTGATAAATCATTTAATTAAGCTTACTGTAATATAAGTAATTTATTCTTAACATTACGTACAAATAGCAAAGGCAAATTAATATCAATTGCCCTCGAAAAACGGGAATTCCAGCTACAGTGCAGCGTTGTTTACAACTACTGTAGAACTTACAAATTACAACACAACTTGCGATTGCGAAATCATGAGTCAATTAAAAAACTAGTCGTTTGCCTTGTTAATGGGGGAGCATCATGGCTAATTATTTCTCATTTTAAAGATAAGAAAATTCTCTTTCAATTTAATGCTTGAGTTTTTGCTATGTATTTGATAAGCATGCTTAAAAATGATAATGGTTTTTAAACTTTTTTCTATAAAAAAATCGTTGAAAACTTCAAACTCAATTATCATTAGAAAGCTTGAGCGATTATCCTTCTTTGTGGCCACATATTGAATACAAGTGATGAAGGACATACAGTATCAGCGATTGCAAAACATAATGTCACGTCCCAAAAATATCACACGGCTTGAAGTCTCCAATATAGCATTTTATATCATCCCTTAATTCACTCAAATTTTCATCAAAACGCATAATTTTGGTCTTATATGAAAGGTGATACTACACAAATTAATAATATTATACCAACTTTTAGATATGTTTAATAAAAGTAGTAAATATCGTAAGTTAAAATGAAGCATTCATAATACATTTAGTTCTGAGTTATGAAAATAGTAAGTGCGCATGCACGAAAATCACGAAGTCGTAAAATCTGTGGTTACACATCGCATCGGGAAATGTTATTGCTTTGGCCGCCCTGCTTACAGGATTTGTAAATCCGATTCCTGTTTTACCTAGATTGATTAGCAAACAGAATTTTGTTAATTCCTTTTGCTAAAAACATGGAAAGATCCATAATGAAGTGCCATAATGGATCAAAGCTTGTGGCAGGTCACATGAACATTTAAATGTCAATGCATGATTGCGGATTTGAGGTTTGTTTGACCCACCTTAGTTACCGTGTTGGTATGATGAGCGTGGCCCTATTTCTATTCTTAATGAGATTAATTGCACACCTTCAAATGATTGTGACAAAATGTTGAGTCATCATACATTTGCATATTTTATTGAATAAGTATGCCTGAGAAATTAATGAGGGAAAGCTGTGAAGTAATGGTTAATTTTTAATCCTATTGGAAAAGACAGCCGAATCTCATTAATAGTAGTAAAAACCTAGTGATAGCTCATACCAGAGCTTAATCCACACTGAAAATAGTTACTGAAGTTATACTGAGTAGAATTCTGAAATTCTAAATTTGTGTAATATATTTGTTTTATTATTTGTTTGATTATTTGTTTATTATTTGTTTTATAAGTAGAACTGTTATGATAACATGTAGGTTATAAGATTAGTGTGAACTAGCTCTGACCCCATTTTCTAAAATTTTGTGGTAAAACATGTGGTTTTTCTGGAATTTATGTGAGCCTTAATTTGTGACCTGCATCCCAGGGTCATGACATATGTAGGTCACCATTTCAGTTTCCCAGAAGTAGATTTGCACATTATTTTTTATCACAAAATCATTTAGGCTATTTATTGATAAAGTCATTGCCATGGTGACTGTTACCACACAGGAAAGATGTAAATTTTGTTTATTAGTATGTGTGTACATTATATGAGATATAATATGGCAACATCTTGATACATCTTCGTTTTGGAGATTGGAATTGCAAAGTAAAAAAAAATATATTTTAACTGTCTTTTGAAATTCAAATGTTTCACAAATATTTTGATATGAGATGAATTAATGTATTTCAACCTTTCTTCAATACAGGCTACGGTTTTGTAGATTTTGATAATAACGTAGCTGCACTGAAGGCGGTCAAAGCATTACAAGAAAAGGGTATACTGGCCCAAATGGCCAAGGTAAGTTATTCAGAAAATTTTAACTTTGATGGAGAGGGGGAGGGGGCAGGGGTCAAACCTAAATGTGGTCAGCTTAAGTTAATCTACATGAAGGAAATTTTCTGGTATCTGTAATTCTGAAGTACATGTAGATAACTGTTTTATCTCAAAACTAAATCGCTGAATTAGAACATGTCCATCTGTCCATTGGACTAGTTTTGGCTCACTGCCATCTGTTTGTATAATCTGCTGACAGGTTGTTTTTGAAACTGGATATGTTGAGCAGATTAACATTCTGAGCAAGTATCCTCAGTTCCTACAAAATTACCAATTTTGAGTTCATTTGAAAGTGCTTGGTGGAAGTAATTATTCAAGGTTTTGCTCTTGTACGCATCATCAAGCTCAAGCATTTTATTTGAATTCCGGAAGCTTAGTCAGCTCCTTTTCACATTTTCAGGTTGTAGTCATATTTTTATGAATAATAAATTATGGCTGAGAAATTAATATAATTTCTGAAATGATGGAGTCATTATTGTGTTGATGTGTTTGAGGTTTGAAGATGGGGGAAATAACGAACATTTTTCTGGAAAGAAGGTTAACCGATTGTTTTCCTTCCCTTGTCAATTTTACTTTCTGTGGAAGTGTGAATTTTGACTTTCTCTCTTGGTATGATATTGTTTATAATGCTATAAGTCCTCATTCATTATCCAGTAGAAATTAATCATTATCCAGTGGAATTCCTTCACTACAGTTAATTAATAAAATTATTGAAAGGCAGGAGAAAAGGGTTTGATACCATTATTTCAGGCTCGGTGAATGAACTTTTTATGATACCCTAAGTATTGGTTAGTATAGTTGAACACATCTTATTGGTTTCGACTTTTATCTTTGTGAGTTTTTACATTCGCCCACCGTCAGTGGCGTAACCAGGGGAAATGGGGGTCCAGACCCTTCAGGAAATTTTTAAAAATTGGGATAAACTGTGCTTATATTTTTTGGGGGGAAGGGAAGTCTAGGAGGACCTTATCCGACCCCCTCACTTTTTTAATGCCGGCTACGCCACTGCCCACTGTGTGGCTTGAAACACAAGTACAGCGAAGTTGATTGGTTATCAACAAGGAACTTTAAGTTCACATTTTGATGTTTGTATCTTAAAGTGTTTTGTGGATGCTATTTATTTAGGTAATGTTGGTATAAATTGAATGCATTAAATAGGTGGGGAAAGGGGTAACTGCATCCAGAGTGAGCAATTATTGCATATATCTGTCTCGGGGTCAACATTTGATTACTTCCTGGGATTGAATTCAAACCAAATCTGGAAGCCACTTTTGTTGTCAATTTGATTAAACAACTACATTAAGCTATTCTTCAAGATGCTTGCACAACTTTGGAATTAAATTGGGGTTTATAGTAGAATTGATGATATGAAATGAATGATTAATCAAGTTCTTCATAGGTTTGAAACCTGTAAGTGCTGATGAGAACATATTACTGTTAATCATTAACTTTTTAAAAGAATCATTTTGTGGAAGTTTTATGTACTTCATTTGAAGTCGCAAAATAGAAAATTAAGATAAACATGGACAATAACAAAAGATTCCATAAAATGTTATGGTTGTAAATCACTCGCTATGTGAGAGAATGTAAAGTTTGAAGATTGTTTTAAGCCAGAGGGGCTTTAGATTCTTCCCAAGATGTCAAGTCGTCAACTCCAGATCTCCTAAGTTCAACTGCCTAACAGGTTTTTAAGATAATCCTGCAGAATAGATATCATCCTTTCATAACTCCAGGGTTTCAAATCAGAAATTAAAGATAAATATCTCATAAGAACTTTGAAAAATGTAGCTGATCTAGTGGATCAAGCTTACTTCATCTTAAGAAATGTTATAGCAGATGGCTTACAGTATTTTTTGAAGTGATTAGCAATATTAACAGAAACATGTATAATTTCCGAAGTTCATAAGCATGAGGTATTAATGCAGGAATAGTGATGGGGTGAAAAACATTGTAAAAGAAGAGAGATGGAAGTGTATATTATTCTTATCTGTTGTGATAATCTAAAATTGATAAAAGCAATGAGAAACATTTCATTTGTAAAATTCTGATGTAGGATTTAATTTTATGACCCTCGGAATCTAAAAAAGCTTGTCAATCAATATATCTACTACAAGTTGAAATGGATTTACAGAAATGAAATTAACATACAAGAGTTGTAAAAGGTTTTTCACCATAGATTAATAGCCCTCATGCCTCACCATGATAGTACCAGCTCTTTTATAAGCTTTCAATTTTATTGACCTGAGCACTGATTGAAGCAGACATAAAGTCTGATACAAACAGTATTTCATATGATAGGGGATTCAAATCTTAACCAACTACCAAAAACAGCAAGGCAAAGTCTTATTTCTATTTCAAGTTATTCATCTTTAAAGGAGACATAAAGTCTGATACAATCATTATTTCATATGATAGAGGATACAAATCTTAACCAACTACCAAAAACAGCAAGTCAACATCTTATTTCTATCTTAAGTTATTCATGTTTAAAGTTGACACATGGAGGCTGCCATTTTGTTCAATTCTGTATTGAATTATTGTGCATGATGACATAATTTCCCTAATTGAGGTGTTTCAGCTGACGTCACGAGGTCACGTGACTTTGTTTACATTGCCATTTTGTTGGTCAAAACCACTGTGGTCTGCTATACCTTTAATTAAGCTTACATACTTTTGCATGTTCTTATATAAGATTATTTTTGTAAGTTAATCAGGCTGGAATCTTGCTGTGCCATTGATTGCACTAATAGATGTGTGTGGGGGAATAAAAAGACATTTTCTCGATTTTCATCGAATCCTGAACAACTTTCGAAGTGGGTTTTTGCTGTACGACACAACGGCTTTCAACCTACGGTAGGCCTTACACACTTGGATTTGCAGCAAGCACTTTATATCAGGTATGTAGGCTTTGTCTGAGTATAATGAACAATCAGATGGCGTTAACGTTAAAGTTACTCTTCGTATACCCGGTAAAAATATAACTTACTTAAGGGAAATATGAAGAAAAATCAGAAGCGAGCAAAAAAACTGCAATCGGTAAAATTCGCTGAACTGGTAGTGGTAGGTTAGCATGTAGTATGTTTGTTGTACGTGTGATGTGACTGAGCTGTGTGAAGACACGTGAAATGCAAGGTTGCATTGTCCTGCAAAATGGAGTCCAGTTGAGTTAGAGTCACGTGGTGAAATCCCTCTTTAAGAACATAAGGAATTTAATGTATTTTTTTTCAATGTTATTACAGTTTTTATTCCAAAATGATGTGACACAAAAGTTTTAACAAAATGTTTTGTTAATTTCATGTGTACACAAAAAATTCCTTGACCCTTACATAAGATTTGTTTTATTTTTTATCATAACCTAGAAATCTTATCAATCTTATCACTACTTCCATGATCTTATATAGGTAGATTAAAAATAAATACAAAGCATTCCAACATCCTGCTAGGCTGATGACATCATACTATGCATGTTTTGAAATCAAAATACTGGCTCCCATAGTACTACTTGGTAGTAGAATTAAACTTTTTGATAATTATAAAAAATGTGTTTGATTGCTTCGGGAGGTATTAAACTTGGTCAGAAGATTTGTTGATTTGTTTTCTATCATGTGAAATAAAGATTGTCAGACTTGTCTCCTTTAAAGGTGCCCTTAACCAAAAAGTGATAAAGTCTTTTGTGATAATTTGTGGGCATTACACGTCCACACCCAATTTAATCTCGCGGCCTGTTTAAAAAAAAATTAATCTCAATGAAAGTTTGTTCACTCGCCGAGTGCTCTCAATGAAACTTTGTTCACTTGCCGAGTGCTCTCGAACGTTTACTGTGTGTGAACTTCTGCACATGTTAAGCATTCCAATTACATCTGCACATGTTAAGCCTTCCAATGTTCTCTTCTTCTCCTGGCACGATACTACGATAGTGACAAATTTATAGGGCCCAACTTAAACTTGAAGCTTGATATTTTTAGCCGATAAAGAAGCCCGAGCCTAGGAGGATACTGTAGTAGCGTATGATATGATGATGAGCAGATGCGTATTTGACTGTAACATTAGTGTATAATAAACCCCTTTTCAAAATATAATGTTATTACACTTGCCTAACGACAGAGTAAAACTCAACATTGATTTATAGCCAAATGACCATTAAAATGCATTCCAACTGTGAAAAGACGCCAACTCCAAACAAAATTGATTAGGTGAATACGATTACCAGAAAAAATAGTAACGTAATAAACTTCCTGTGCATTTGTCAAGTCCTAATAACCAGCCAAGTATCCTACACACTATGCCTATGTACATGATTGACAGCACAGCAAAGCTATGAATATTCAAATCAAATCCAAAGAGACTGTATGAAAAGTGTATACAAGACACGCACTACATTATTTGGGAGACTCCAATAAAATACGCCATCACTTTTTGGTTGAGTTCTCCTTTAACACCTGAACAAAAGTTCTGAATTGATGAAGTGCTAATTTGCATAATATATATGACTCACAGAAAGAACTGATAAATTGCTTGATACACAATACTTTAACAATACGTGGAAAGTTGGACATCAATACAATTTGACAAAATTATCTGGCTATAAATTTTCAGTCCAATAGATCCAAACTCACCAGTGTTTATAACTCACTGATGGAAACATCCTTTTTAAAGTCAAAATGAATCCTCAGCCCCATATTATGCACACACTTGGCCCTACAGTAACCAAATCCACAATACCTGGCCCTCACAATAAGTTTCATTGTCTTCATATAGATGATTGGGGAGTGTAATTACTGATGCGTAAAATCACTGAATTATCTGTGGTGGGGTTTTTAATTGCTTCTAGCAGAATCTAAAAGTCACACCTGTCGAAATGGAGGTTCTTGCAGGTGAAAAGACTTAAAATTTGTAGGGAGGATTGGGTGTAATGAAATTTATACCTCAGAAATTAGTGAATCTATTTGGGGCTAGATAGATATACTCACTCTGTAATGTTGCCAGTTTTGTTGGAAATTTTTGTTTGTATTGCATCATTAGGTATTTTTTAAAGAAAAAAAAAAACAATTAAATTTCAAAAAGAGAATCTTGTTGCAACAAAACTGTTTGACTTTCACCAATAAATCTGATCACATTAGTAACGTCACTTTCTGGCAGTAGTTCACTGGCTTGTCAGTGATTGTGTAAACATTGTGACCAATCAGAAACTTTAAATTGTATTGTGTTTCTCATCTCCATGGTATCCAAGTTAACAGGATATCTGGCCTTTAAAGTATTAAAGAAATTAATGAGTATTTGCTATGCTACTACATTGCATTCTTTTTACATGATGTGCAGACCAGAATGCATGAAAACTTGCTCTGAGTAACAAGTCATGAGACATACCAATTGGCTCATTGCATGCTAAAAGAAATGAATGCTAAGATTTAATGTGCCCAGTATATGCATCCCTGTTTCTTCAAACTATTCAGTCTTCAGCATACAAGATAAAAAACATCAAATTAAAACCTCTAACAAGATTAGGCCATTAAACTACATCTTCTATGCTGGAAAATTAGATTTCAAGTTGCATATCATATGATTTAGACATTGGATACTAGTTCAGAAGGAAGTAGGGAGCTGTATGAAATATTTGTGAACATGTTCTGTGAAAAAATAAATTAGATATGGAATGATTTTGTCAAACTTTCTTAATCACATTAGATGGGAGATGGAGGATATTTCAACATTAGATTTAGTCAAGAGTTACTGCAAATGTTTTTGAAAAGAGAATGCATGTTTTGGGGAGCAATATGTGACATCTACCCAGTTTATTATTGTAGGGGTGGATTTGGGGACAATTGTGGTAATGATGTAATGCCATAATCCCAACTCATCGCCATGATATGAGCTCATGACTTAAGAACATGATCGAGGCAACTGCCAGACTAATGAGTCAAGATGGACTAAAAGCAGCGGTGATATTTGCCAAAGGTGGGAGGGAAGCAAATTTGTCGTAAATTCAGATTGAGATACAAACATTAATATTATTTTCGAAAATTTCACAAAATATCTGAATACAGAAAGAATTAGGGGGAATGTTCCCCCCCCCCCTCCCCATAATTTCACCTACAACTCGAAGCTTTCCTTGACACTTGTACCAAACTTATTAGACATCAAAACCTGTTATACGAATGCATTCTTGTAAATTGTCATCCCTAGAATTAAAGAATAGGTCAGATTATAAAGCTAAACTCACCACCATTAGATTGATTGTGTTGTTGATTGACACAACTTAGCATGAAACCCTTGAATATCAAAGTTTAATGAAGATCACCCACCCTCAGTAAAGCCTGGTACTTTGGATCTGCAAACATTACTTTCAAGTCAAATATGTGTTGATATCTGTTTGGTTACTCAACTTCATGGTTATATATTTTATTCAACCCACGGGAGTAGTATCTTTCAAAGTTTCAACTCATAACATAAATCAGTTTTATTTTATAAAATGGAGATCAGTGGTAGTAGACATTTTTTGCCATTTGTTTAGTCAAAAGTGTTCTTTTGTAAGTAAATGCAAAAAGTATGTGTCAATTGTAGCACATGTCACCAATATGCAAAATTCATTTTATGGCTCTATTTCTATCAAAAATGGAGTAATTTTATCTGAATACATTTTTAATGTTTTAATAGATTTTGGATATAACAGGTGGCATTTTTTGTTTTCTTGCCGTCACCATGACGCAATGTAGTTATTGAACCATTAAAGGAGAGAGGGTGTGAATGTATCGTTCACTGCAGACATGATTCTTCACTTTCTTAATTGCATGTAATATAAATTTCATCATGCATGTTTTCTTCAAAATGATTTATACATTCAGAGGCAAATAAGTTTTAAAGTGATGGGTTTTCAGTGACATAAAACAGCTTTGAATTTGGTGAAAGGAACTACAGTCAAGTTCTTCAAAAAAAAAATATGAGCACACGTTTTTTTAAACATGATATAAAGTTTATGATTGCATAGATGCTGCATGATTTCCATTCAGAATACTGCGAATGAAGAAAATTTAAATGGGAAATTATACCAAAACTGTATAGATGGTATAATTTATTGTATAAATCATTAAATAATTTGGTCTGAGTAGGCCTACTCAATTTTCTCCAAAAATTATCTCCTCTCAATATGTTGTTTTTGAAGAACTAATTTTAGGCACAAAAAATTGTGTCGACAACGTCCACATTACCTTTAGAATAGGTCACACCCACCTCACTCACTCCCACCTCCTTACTGGCTCCCCCCACTCTGCAACAATTGCCATTGTACCCTCACAGTCCATCACATCCTTTTTGCTTGCCCCCTGTACAACCTTCCCAGAACTTCCCTCGCTGCCCACAACTCGGTAGCCAAGCTCTCCAAAAAAAAAACCTGCGGACAAAATTATCTTCTTCATCATGCTTCCCTCTACAACTATATTTAGTCCTCCTTCCCAACCCCCTCTCTCTCTACAATGCTTTTCCACCCATACACCTCCTCTCTCGATCCCAGATTTATGGCTTTTATTTCTCGTGTTTCTCTCAATTTTCCCCTGTGTACTCTCCTTCCTACCTCTGGAATGACCTAACCTCTCAGACACAATTTGACCCTTGCTGTTGTGGTGCAGACAACAAACAAACAAGAAAATTTCTTGAGACTTTAGTGAGTTTGATACATAGCAGTGTCACTTCTACTATGGCAGTCCTTTTTTAGGAGGTAGAGGGATAAGTTACTGTAAGCCTTAGGCACTTGTCAGTTGTATGACTCACCCCCACTACCCCAAGCAATGTCAGTCAAAAGGTGAGTCATTGACATGAAATAGTGACTCACATGTGCATCATACCAAATTGTCCATCACCAGAGTGACTGGAGTGGGTCAATTTAGTTCACATACCCATTGACTTTGTACAGAGGTAATTGATTTGGGGCAAAACACTGAGTGAGTGACTGAGGGGTGTGTCAATGCTCATGTTTTGTCCACCCACTTTGGTGACTCACCTTGTCCAGGGGTGTAGGGGCGAGTCACACAATTGACAAGTGCATTAGTACAATGATAAAATTCATATTTGTTACTTTGTAGTTTGGGTATGAAAATTACTATCAGGGCATTGTAGACCCATGCCTACTATTAACTTTGTAGAATTGCAAAATTTGTTAAATAATTTGTTTTATAAATCTTGAACCTTTCCCCCTCCCCCCTTCCCCTTCCCTGAATTGAAAAGTGTAATAATTCAAATTTATTAGGGCCTGTAGTTTCATTCATGGTTTCTGTCAATGCAAGGGCAGAAACATGAGGTTTGCCTGGAATTTGTGGTCAAAGTCCTTGATGATCAATATGCCATGCCTAATTTGTGGTTGATGCTGTCACCTGCTCCCCTGTCAGCTGATCTCACTCAGCATTCAGAGTTGGATTATTATGTGAAGTTACAGAGCAATGGTTCCTTGAGGCAAAGCAGATGGTCAATTATGCAAAAGATGCCAGTTTCCTGATGTTAAATCAGTCTGAGTGATATTTGCATGATATGAAAGATACTCCGTACAGGCAACTCACTGGTGTAATATCAGAGATGAAGAATATAATATGTATTCAAAGTCTTTCTTTGATTGGGGTTGTAGGAATACCAATTCAGCTTGCTTACTTAATCTTCATGTCTTGGAAACTTTATATGTATAAAGAGATTTAGTGATCCTAAGAATGTGTATAAAATGTCCTTAAAAGACCAGTGAGGTGATCACACATTCTACACATTTTTGAAGTCATTTGAAAGCTTTTAAGCTTGTAGTCATCCGCTTGCTGTCAGCCATCAATACCCTGAGCTAGAAAAGCCGGCGATAAAATGGTGTTTTAAGCCACCTTATTTCCACTTGGTAAAGTTTTAGGAATGTGATTTGAACTTACCATTGTGGAGAAATGTATTGCTGGCGTGCCAGACTTCTTTTTGGTTAATATCGCTTGATCGGGCAAAAAACTTGCAGAAAAGCTGTGGGGGCTAATAAGCAGACCCCCCAAAGAATAATAAGCAGACCCCCGGAGAATATGTGAGAGTTGAGGCTGACAGGGATAAGAAGCCTCAAGCAAAGGGATGAGAAATGTAAAAGCAATTTCTTAATTTCTGAAAAGTAACACAATTTTGGACATTTCTACAGCTTAAAAATAATCATGCTGAGATAATTGGATTGATTATTATGAAATATGTTGGTATGTCTAAACTTGAGGCTTTTCATTTAAGAAATGTTATCTTTGGACTAAAATGGGGCTCCTTTTTCATCCGACAGATGAAGTATAATGTATAGAATTGCTGTAGGCCCTTATAAGTTTCTCTTTTGAAGAAAAACATTTACTGGAACTTTCACGAATTGAGCTCTTCTTGAATGAAAGTGGTAAACTACCCTGGGAGGGTTTTGTCAGAATAGTGCTTTAATTTTCATTTGATTTACTACTGTAGTGTAGTTTAGATGTTAATTAAATATGTTGCAAGCATGTGAAGTTTGTGTAGTTTTGTCTTCAAGGCTTTGTTCTAATTGTCTAAATTTTGTATTATAGTACATGCTAATTGTGAAGAAAGCAGTTTCATTTACTGAAATGAAGATATGCAGCATTAAAGTGTTTGTAATATCAGCATCATGCATAAAACATGATAGTACAAAAAATTAAACATGCGACATTCATTTCATTTTGAGGAAATGCCAAAGTAGCTCGCACACTACACTTGTTGGGCATAAAACTACTTACATGATATCAACAATTTGTAATTGGGCTGAATGTTCTCAAAATTGTTGATCTTTGTACAGAACACATCAAACCAAAGGAGTCGATGCCTCCTGCAATCTTTTTTGTTTCTTCTTTGCACATAGAAGATTAGTAACTAGCTGTTTGGAAATAATCAGAAATTATTTTGGTCGTTGAATTTAAATGATTCTTTTTATGCTTAAAACACATTTTTGAACATTATGAATTCTATTTGATCATACTCTGTGCCCTTGAACTTGGACTGATGTATTGAGTTTCTCATGAGTGATAGGATTCATACTCCACGAAAATGCTTGAGAGTTCAAAGATAATTGCAAGTGGATGTTTGTGGAGGAATTTGAGACTTGTGGCTCGCAGACTGAAATGAAGGCACCAGATGACCTCGTTTTGGAGGGAAGCAAACAAATTTGAGCATTTCATGTCATGGTGTGAAATATGTTAAGCAGGAATTGAATTGTTAAATACTTGCTTTGCAAATATCTTTTTCAGTTAGAAATATATAAGCGTTCTCCATGAGAAATCAATTATCTCTCTTTCTATTAATTTTTGCGATACTGTGCATAGTAGAGAGCATTAACCCTTACTCTACCATCACTTTTTTTTTAATGCGTGCGGGAGGTGGAGTCAAAGACAGTGCACCTAAAACGGCATAGATTAAGAGTTAAGCACAGGCTAATTATTGAAGGGTCCTCTGTCTTCCGAGCAGCATAGTCGGACTTCTTCAGCTTTAGTGACCCGGTGGACCGCCCACCGTGACCATGTTGCATATATTTTCGAGTTAACACATTGTTGCGGGTTGATTAACCCTTACTCTACCAGCACTTTTTTGAAAATGTGCCTGGGAGGCGGAGTCAAAGACGGGGCACCCAAAACGGCGATAATATCGCCGCGTGTGGTAGAAGGGTTAAAGTTGGCAGACAAAAGGATTATTTCATTGGCCAGGCATGTCTATCCTATAGTAGTGCAAGGGGAAATCCCTGTCCCTCCCACTTTACTCAATTAATATCTTTTGTATGGTAATTTAATATGCCTTATTATGATTCTGTGATCCCCCCATCCCCCCCCCCCCTCCCCCACACACACACACTTTTAATTGGCAAATCCTGTCCATGGTGATGGTGAAGGACCAAAAGACAAAACAATTAAAAAATAACAATTTTGACACATTCGAGCAAAAGTCACAAGTTTAAATACCACCAGCCATCACAATTCATTGTCTTCCATCACAATTCATTGTCTTCTACTGCACTCAAAAAACATAATGATTAAAATGAACCAGGAAGGTGTTAATTTCTTACCAGGTTACGGGTGAATATGCTTCCCACACAATCCTGGTTAAGTTAACAAGGAAATCCGGGTTAATCCCTTGTAACTTGTTTTCTGGTTAATGTAACATATCATGATCGTGGTTGAAAAATTTACCACATATTTGGTCAAAAGCAACACATTCTGGGTCAATTTAAGGAGGAATGGGGTTAATTTGAACACTTTATTCTTCACCCGCTGAGGAAATATCCATGTAAATGTGTTGCTTTGATCTAATATAGCATAAAAACTAACAACTTGAGTATTTTTGAAGGTAGTATGGAAATTCTTTTCGCAATTAAATTGCTGTGCAGATCATTATTGAATATCACTGTACTGGTTGTACAGTACTGTATAGTGTCTACTGTAATATAGCTGTGGATTAACGACTATCAAGCCTAATGTTAAGTAGCGACATCCCTTGGTAAATGTTTTGATTAATATATTTGTTATAATCAACTGCATGGACATTTAATTCTGAAAAGAAATGACAGATTACCTTCAAAAATACTTTGTAATGTGTTCAGTGGCATTCTATTGATTTCCTGCAACAAATTTGATAGCATCGATTAGGCTTGGGCGATATATCGATATTTCGATATATTTCGATATTGACCTATATCGATATGGCCGATATTGAGTTCAAGGGTCGTATCGACATATCGATATTATGTTTTTTCAATAATACACAATACATGAACTATTACAAAACTAAACATGACTATCAAACATCCAAGTATTTTTTATTAAGCAGCCACAAAAAGTTAATAAATTTCATTTATATCAAAGTTTTAGGAAGTCAGTTATGATAAAACTTTATTAAAACATTAATATTGTGATAAAAATTACCCAAAAATTCTTCCATGAACAAAAAACCACTTGGCTCGCGGAGTACAGAGGCATTGCGCAATACTTCAACTTTATACTTGATGGCTTACGATGTTCAGACAACAAAAATACATAAGATGTTGAATCCTCAAACATCGTGTTAAGTTTCCTCAAAAGGAATACTGAATCTGAATTTTTATATCAAACAGTCATTAATTGACAAATTACTGACAAAACTATGAGGTTTTTCTCACTATTTTGTTCATGCAGAAAGTCTAAAGTAAAAGTGACAAACTGGTCTTGCCAGATCGATCAGATAATGTACAGTGCAGTAACTACATACACACACAGTATCACTACTGTACAGTACTTTACTATGTACACACATACCATCTACCACTGTTTCTTCTGAGTGACAACACTCGTGCGATGATTGAAGCAGACTAGAAATTCGATAATATGCATTATATATGGACTTCTGAATTTCTAGAAGTCCATATTATGCTACCAAAATAATGCCTCTTTAGTACAACTTTCATAAGAAGTAAGTGAGTTATAAAATTCTAAGAAGAATTGGAGCCGATTTTTGTAAGGCATACAGTGTAGGCCTAATACCAGTTCCACAACATTTTTTTTTTTTAAGAATATGCCGAGGCCTAAACTTTTTCAATGTTTCTGTGATTGATCTTTTGAGATAGAAACCATGTAAAGAACATTTTTAAACATAATGGGTGTTTATTTGAAGATCATATGTATATATTTTGCAGTGATTTCTGTTAATTTGTACAAAAGTTTTACTTGACATTTTTGAGCCGAGGCGAGATTACCTTGCCCAGAACAGTACATACAGCTTACGTGTGACGTCCTATAATTTGCATATCGATATTTCGATATTATCGATATTTTTCAGGCGATATATCGATATTGCATTATATTCAATATCGCCCAAGCCTAGCATCGATAATGGAACATTTTGGTTCCAGGTATTTTACCAGTCGGCTTAGTCTTAACATTTTCCTGGTTAAAACAACCAGAAAAACATTACTCATCGAGCAACCAGGAAAATCTTACCATTGTGTTTTAAAAGTGTGTATGCAATATAAAGTGTGAAAATAGACCTTAGCTGGTCTGTGAAGAGCACAGTGTTTATCCCCATGTATAAAAAAATACTTGCCTTATTAAACACTTTATTTTGATAATGGAACATATTTCATTTGAATGGCTATCTAGGGTATTTTATGATAGTACCTTTATTTCCCTTGTGTCCCTTTGGAGCATATATATATATATATATATATATATATATATATATATATATATATATATATATATATATATATATATATATATATATATTATATATTTTATATATATATATATATATATATATATATATATATATATATATATATATATAATATATATATATATATATATAATAGGTATATATATATATATATATATATATATATATATAATATATATATATATATATATATATATATATATATATATATATATATATATATATATATATATATATATATAATAGGTATATATATATATATATATATATATATAGATATATATATATATATATATATATAGATATAATAGGTATATATATATATATATATATATATATATATATATATATATATATATATATATATAGATATATAGATATATATATATAGATATATATATAGATATATATATAGATAGATAGATATGGATAAGGTTGAACCTAACATGAAACTGATTTGTTTGTTGAATATGTAATAACCTTAAATCAAATATTTATGTTATATAGTGTGGTGTACAACCAGATGTTCATTGAATACAACAGAGGGTATTGTTCGGAATTAATTCCTTGTAAGTTTCGCATATGAAACTCATCAAACTAAGTACAGAAGTGTTCTTTCATCAAATTCTTCACCCACATATGTTATTAATATTCCACCTGTAATCAAAACAGTAACTGTGAATTTTTGCAATCTGTGATGCTACCAGAAGCCTATGTAGAGAAGCTTCAACCTTAAGATATTATCATTTCTGTAATTTTCCCATACCAATATGAAATATCATTTTATTGACCTCATGTCAACCAATTTTCATCAATTCCACTATCTGTTTTCTTACAATGATGGAATTCTTGTATCATGGATAGGATAGGATTCCTTTTGCCATTTTTCAATCTAATAAAGGAATTGTATCCTGATAATAATTCCCAAGCATTCCTGGAGGCTCAAGTTTCTGTCTTTCAAGTTGAGCTTTTAGGACCACTTGAGGAAGAAATAACAGTGGCTTGCTCTTAGGAGTGATGACATATGGTTAATCCATTCAGTAGGGAAGAAGAATGCATATTGGGCACAAATTACAGCTAGGGCAGGTAACAAGTGGTTATCATGGTATCATTCAATTTAATAATTTAAATCCAGATTTTATTTCATCATGGGAAAATAAATAGAAGAAATATTTCATGGAAGGAACAAAACTTATTGTTTGAAGAACAATAAACTTGAAGTTCAAAACAGGTGCTTTTGATCCCTTGTTGAAAAATACAGGAATAATATAAAGTGATCCTGATATTCAAAGAAAATCTTGAGTGTGTTGTATATTTTCCCTTCAACATCTGTGTCCCACAAGGGTCATGCGGTGATGTTGGGTACCTTGATGGGTTGAATGTAATGTTGGGTGCCATGTCGTTGTGAGGGAACTAGCTGTGAAAATGGTTGCTCTGTAGTGTTGGGTATCCTGTGTAGAGTTGGGTTTCCTATAATGTTGGTCTCCTGTGATGTTTGGTTCCTACAATGTTGGGTATGCTGTGATACTGGGTGTTAATGGTCCTCCTCCCCACCCCAGAGGACTTGTACACTTTCATCCTGTTCCTAATCCTGTTTGGGAGGTAAATAAAAATGGGCAGGATTATTCAAAGAAATTAAAATGGAAAGAAAATGACTCGGCAAACAGTTAATATCTCAGAAACAAAACTCTTCATCTCCCATTGACTGGATTTGGATCATGAGAAGAGGGGGAGGGGGGGGGGGGGAAATATTGCCTTCCGTAGCACTGCCACTGCCCAATGAGCAGACATTTGATGGAACCAATCCAGTTTTTATGCTCATAACTGAGAATATTTTGTTATTCACCTTGAGAATTAATCATGCACATTTTGTATCAGAAATTATCATTTCAAATGTATATTATTGTGATTGGTCCTCATTGTACCAGAACCACTCTCACATAGCCACCAGCAAGTTGATACACTAAAGTGTGACATTTTTAGTTGTGATTGAGTAGGGTACTATACAAAGCATCACTTGTGTTTGTTACATCCTTAAATGCATTTTTGCCTTGTTTGCTCTTTAAACGTTTTTGAAACTCCATGCATTTTTAAGCCTTCATGAATCTCATTTGTGGCATTAACTAGATTGTTATTTAGAGGTTTGTAAAGAACCCATGAAAGCAGCCAGTAAGGCTCAACGGCCACTACAATTACTATCTCAAAGGTGGCACTTGGGAACATTTTTCTAGCAGCCCCTTTAATCTCGTTTCAGCTTTCAAAGTCACAGCCCCTTCTTGCGGCTGCATATTGCCTTAAAGCTACATGATCTATACAATCAAATCCTTGTACTGGAATATTAATAGATTTCTCTAATTGTAGACACACTTTGCCACTACATTGTTCATTAGTGGTCTGACTGTTCATAACAATATATTAAGAGTAGATGGGATTTCAATTTTAAAAGGTTAATTCCTGAAAAGGAAGGAAGTGAATGGTGTTTGATTTTATAATTAGAATGGCAAAATGGAGGTCTGGTGGTAAATAAATTGAAGGTATTTGTGAATTTGAAAATGGCTGTTTGGCTATGAATAGAATAGAGTGGTAGCCTTTCTGAAATCTGTGATGTAGGTCTGAGCTTTGCATTGTCTGATTAGCTTGGAGGATTTTGTCTCATTTAATCTCTGAGATAATTTTGGAAAAAATGTAAATGTTTTTTGTTTGTTTTTTCCCTTCTTTTTTTTCTTTTGTCTGATATATATTTTGTATTTGTCTCCTGTAATGTTGATAGACAAGCTAATCTCCTCCAGATGAGAGTTATTCTTTTGAGTGGGCATTAATTGATTCTCCACTCTTTAAAACTTGTTGAAGAGAGTGACTTCCAAATTTGGTCAATAATTAATAAGTATTTGCAAATGTCAAAACCAAATGCATCTGCTCTAAATGATAATGACATAATTAAGAGGTTAATTGCTGTTGAAAGATGTCGCAGTCACTTTTTAGTATCCATAGTTAATTGTTTCTTCACTTTTATAGTTTTTAAACTCTTTACAATAAGGTATGCATTAGTGTAATGGATGTTTTCTTTTTTCCATTGTAATTTTTGTGTAATGTCTTGGCATGACACAGGCCATTCTTTATATCAAAAATATATTAAGAATATATATTAAGAATATATATATTTATATCCCTCTTGTCATTATTATATGGCATACTTCATAAAGTTTTGAGAAATAAATTTATAAAAGGAAATAATGGTATCAAAAACTAATAATATGAAAGTTTTCCAGTCATTTTTTGTTACAAAGCAGAGATGTGATGATAATTAGCAAAACAAACTCTGCATAACAACCAAGATAATTTGAGTCTGCAGCGAAAAGTGCAAGCTTGTCGGAGTCACACATTCATCAAGCAATCCCCAAAATTGTCGAGCAAATAAAGGAGATGAGAAAGAGCAGCCTTGGAGCTGCTTCATTGACTTTGTCCATTCCTCATCTTGATGGATTATCAATTCACAAATTTTATATGACTCAGTTTTTAATTATATTTTCATTTTACTTATAATTACATTTGGTTCATTGGCAGAAAGAAAAGGAGAACTCGGTTCAGTTTTTGTGCATTAGATGAAATAGTTTGCGCTTCAATTTCGCCACTTTTATTTGGTCGTCTGCTGTAATTGATATTGGGATGAATGTGTGCATGGGAGATGGTTGCATAGAGGAATGCATGTATTCACTGGGAACTATGAGAATCATGGAATAATATACATTTAGCATGCATGATACACTGCAAGTACTCAGTACTTCTTGGTATGATCATGATCATGTCTCTGTTGCTAATAGAAATTAGGAACTCCCTTTAATATAAGTAACTATAATTAGTACATCTAATAAAACAAAAGGGGCAAGTAAGGACACTTGGGCATTCTCCATATTCCCTTGTACATATTTTGTTTATGGGGCCTTCCCACATCACCATGTTGGCTACAGTGCCTGTGCTTCTAGGCCCTCTATATACCTTCAAACTGTGGGATCATTCAATGAAAACCAAAATCTCCTTTCAGGCTAATGTAGCACCATTTAGATTGGGGAGTCATAAAACGAAAAAATTGCTGATGACAGAAAATTTCTGGACCTTTTTACCTTCTGGGGAGCCATTTGGGGGAGGGGGTTGAATAACCGGGTCGACCCGGCAGGCCCTCTGGCTACACCCATGCCATGCACCTACTACACCTACCTAGTAAAATGAGGTCAATGCTCCATGTAGTAATCATATTTCACTGTCAGCGTAGCATGGAATATGGTTGCATTGGCCCCTATTCCAGGGTATGATGAATTGTATGCACGAGCTGCCATGTCCATAATTCAGATCCATGCTTTTCGCTGTCATTGAAGTTGACCTCATTAATAATTACATGTGTTTTACACATTTACGCATAGGCCAAGGTCATAATTGGGTTATGCACATTGATACATTTTTTATTGTGACTTTATTGGTCACTAGGTCTTGCATGGCGAAGGGGGTCCAGAATAGTGCATCATTCTTTGTCTGTTGTACCAGTATGTACAAATGTGTGGTCGTTGGGATTTAAAGGATTAGTTTAGTGGTCAAGCATGTTTATCTTATATGAGAGAGGACTTCAAAAGAAACAAAATGGTGAAGAAAGCATTCAGAAATCTTATTCTGTTAAGGAGATATCTAAGTTTATACAGTTTGGTATCATTTGTGTAGAAATGACTGAAATCAGACTACCGTAGTTGTAATGTCATAACCTCAGATTCCTCAGTCTGTATGTATTCTATCATATTTTGTGGCTTAGGAACCATGGGATATTTCAAAAAAGTAGTAAAACTGGATCTAGGAAGGGTATTTATATACCACCTGAAGAAAGTTTGAGGGGAAATAATTTAAATAGTGAAAATATTAAGTAAACTTTCTTTAAAATACATGAAGATTTTGAGCATTCTGAGGCTGTGACATCACAACTAGTCTGGTTTCAGTCGTTTCTACAGAAATGATACCAAATTTTAAACTTGAATATCTCCTTAACCAAATAAGATTTTGCAATGCTTTTTTCACCATTTTGTTTCTAGTGAAGTCTTCTTTCATATAAGATGGACTTGCTTGACCCCTGAACTAATCCTTTAATCGTTATACATACAGCTATATTACTGTGACAACACTTGTTCATTATAAATGATGGAGGATAAGGAAATAAACAAATTGATAAAAACTTTATTGATATCTTATTCCTACAAGCAGTCACTCAAGTTTGAAATTTGAAAGAATTGAGTTGGCAACAAGGATCAGTGTGATGTTCCCCAAAATTATGATAAATTTTTTTAAGATCAAGAAGTAAGCATTCTTTTTCTTTCTACATGATACACATTTTGCAAACATTGTATCTCAGAAGCATAAAACCATTTTACAAGCTACTCTTTACTCTAATATCACAAAGTGTGCCATGCATGCAGTTCCACATATATTGAAAATTCGTTAGAACCCCTTTCGTAAGTTTATTTATGTCTGTTTATTACCTAACCAGTGAGCTGTACTATCGCTTCTCAAATGAGCTGTATGGGGAGAAATGAAGCTGATGTTCATTTCACACACTCCAGCAAATGTCAATTTCATTTATATATTTTAATGGTATACACCAGAGACCCTCTTTAGCAATTTAATGAATCCCAGAGGGACTACACTCCAGGGGTTTATTATTGGCAATGGCATTTAACATAATCATAATCAATAAAAAGCCTAATTTATAATTAATAACCCCCTAGATTATTGCAATCTTATCATAAGATGCAAAATCTGAAATTATTCCAACACCTGCTAATGTTAAGAAAAAAACAAAATTTGGTTATTAGATCGACCATGCGTGATCAATTAGTACCATAAATATTCACATCGTTACCGAGAACTGGAATGGGTCATGGTGGTTTGAATATTGACATAATTTGCTCCAAAATGACACTCATTACAATCATCTGTAGCTTTTTAATGTTGAGCATATTTCATTCCCGTAATGGAAAAAATATACATCGAATTATAGCGCAGTACAAACGATCAGTAATGCTGATGGATTTTTAGAGTCATGTAATTTATCTTCATTTCAACTTTGTTGATCATATCTGAGTGTGAGAAAGTTCACTAAGAGCAGTATCTTAGTTTATGGCTACCAGGTGGTGTGTTCCAGCCCTGATAAAGTTTCTTACATTCCACTACTGTCTTAAAGGGTACTTACAGCTTGCACTTGAGAATGCTATATTTTATAAGCAACTCGTGCCTTTCTTAAAGCAATAACATCTGTAAAACATTTCAAGTTGAAGATAAGCAGTTCATATCTCAAATTGAGAAATTAGTGCTAAATGCTGAAATTCCCAATACTTATTTGGTGTTATTCTAAGAAATGTTCAGAACAATTCCTAGCTAGCACATATTTAGATGGGTTGGGGGATGGAAGGCATGCAAATCAAGTCCTGATGTTTCTTCTTCTAGTGGGGCATTAAAGTAGGAAGCCATTGTTTCTTGTCACCCATCCCCTAGCTACTACCCTGGATCACACATACATATTTCGGTGAAAAGTGATAATCCCTGTAACATTTAAAATCATTTGGAGTATTCGACCCATAATAAATGTATCATGAATTTTCTATTAAAATTTACATATTTTATGGTATGATTTTGTAAAGACACTTTTTTACTTCCATTGAAAAGCAATTTTTATTTCCATGTATCAATTCATGAAGGACAGATCAAAATAAAAGGGGTGGGGAGGGGGAGAGTGGAAAACATAATTGCCCCAAAAAAATAAATAAATATAATATATATATATATATATATATATATATATATATATATATATATATATAATATATAAATATAATGATAATAATAACAATGCTAATGATAATGATAATAATTAATTTCATTAATTTTTCTAGCTTGAATTAATTTAACAGGATATTAAGAAGTTTGCTATAGGCATAAAAAATGACCTGTTTCCTTTTCAGATGAGCTTTTGCTTGTTGAAAAAAGCAAGTATAAAGATTATATCCAAAACAGTTTTAAATGGGTTTTTGATATATTATAACTTAATTGATTGAAAAACACTACTCTCTTTTTCACCAATTTTACTATCCATTGTATTTGAATGTGAAATTGTGAAAGAGATACCTCTTTAAAGATGCATTGCCAGTCCATAGGCCTGATGCAGTGTGACTGACCCATACAGTTATAAATTAGAGATAAATGGCAGGCATGGTATGAAGTACCTGAATACTGTCTTAGATAAGGAGGGTATAGATAAAACAGATAACACATTCAAATGGTGAACAAGAATTCCACATATTGAATTGAAGTGATGCATCATGGGAATGATACATTTGATTACTGTGCTTATGATATTTGCAAACAATTTCAACTGGTCTTAAAGATGTGATAATGAGTATATATTTTGTGAACAGTGTATATATATACTTCAGCACCAGAACTGAAAACCTAATTGGTTTTATGTAGTGGGGTGAAACTCACCTCACACTTGTAGGTGTCCCAGCTGGTCAAATTTGCAAGTATTAATGCAGATGACCTTTCAGACCAGCTTAGATTATATTCTTTTTAAGGAAATGAAGGGGGTATGTTCACCTCATAATCAATGGTAATCCAATTAAACGGTACTTAATCAGGCGATACGGGCATTTAATCGTTTAATTGTCTCATTTTTACATTCTTTCCTTTTGTATTTTCCTATTAATAAATTGTACATAATTTATACTGGAAATAAATAAATAAATAATTAAAAAAATAATAAATAAAAGGAACCATTTCAATCCCTATCTCTGATAGCTCAACCCTCAATGTTATAACAGGGGGTCAATAGATTATAACATACCTGTACAGACATAACTTTTTGCAAGGTGCCCTTCGGACAACCATTATTATATTTTGATTTGTATAACAAAAAACTAATGGCTATGTGATTGTCCTTAAACGGTTAGTTTATTGGTCAAGCATTCCATCTTATATTAAAAAGGACTTCAAAAGAAACAAAATGGTGACGTAAGCATTTCAAAATCTTATTCCGTTAAGGAGGTATTCAAATTTAAAGCTCTGTCTTATCTGTATAGAATTGACTGGTGTAGTTAGTCTACTATGGAAAGTTGGCATCTTTATCTTCACATGCCTAACAATTGTAAATGTATTTTAAAGAAAGTTTATTTAATTTTTTCACTATTTAAATTATTTTTCCTCGAACTTTCTTCAGGTGGTATATTATAAATACCCTTTCTAGATTCAGTTTTACTACTTTTCTGACATCCCATGGTTTTTAAGCCACAAAATTGCAAAACAAAATATTATAAAATACATCAAGACTTTGATGAATCTGAGGCGACATCACAACTAATCTGATTTCAGTCGTTTATGCACAAATGATACCAAACTTTAAACTTAGATATCTCCTTAACGGAATAAGATTTTGGAGTGCACCATTTTGTTTCCTTTGAAGTCCTCTTTAATATAAGATAAGACTTGACTTGCTTGGCCACTAAACTAATCCTTTAATTGCAGATGGTAATGGGCAATGTGATTGTCTTTAATTGCAGATGGTAATGGGCAATGTGATTGTCCTTAATTACAGATGGTAATGGGCAATGTGATTGTCCTTAATTGCAGATGGTTATGGGCAATGTGATTGTCCTTAATTACATATGGTAATGGGCAATGTGATTGTCCTTAATTGCAGATGGTAATGGGCAATGTGATTGTCCTTAATTGCAGATGGTAATGGATAATGTGATTGTCCTTAATTGTAGATGGTAATGGGCAATGTGATTGTCTTTAATTGCAGATGTCCTTTCAATGTTGTATTTACAGGTCGATGTAATGATGTTTTTTTTTTTTTTCAGCAACAAGAACAAGATCCCACAAACCTTTATATTTCAAACCTTCCAAAAGACATGGAGGAAAAAACCCTTGAAGCAATGCTGTCAGAATTTGGGCGCGTCATTAGTACTAGGATACTCAAAGATAACCGCACCAATATCAGTAAAGGTGTTGGTTTTGCAAGGTAAGTTTTCATGTAAATTGATACCTTCAATAAAGTAGTATCATGGCAGCCATTTTGAGGCTTCGCCTGCTTACGTATCTTTTTGTCTGAACTAAGGTTTTTCCGTCAGTACTCATTCTCTTTACGTTTTGGTATATTTTACATGCAATTTAATGGGATTGTGTCATCAGCAGGGGTGGCTGGTGATGTTACAGGCAGCTACAACCACTGTGTATGATGTCACCTGGGAGAAAATATTAATCTGCAAGGGAATATAAAGCAAAAAATGTTGAAATAAGGGTTTAGCTATATGAGTGGAGAAAATAGGAAAATAGTGGTGGGCGATGTATTTGTAGAGGAACAGCCTGCATTGAGAGGGGGGTATTTGTGAATTGAAAACACAAAATTTATCAAATTTGCAAAAAGATATCAGATCTATAAAGTACATTGTCATTGATGACATGCATGCATTAACAGTTCTTGGAATTCAGAAATCAAACGAGTTTTTAAACAAGTTTAAAATTTGTCTACATTCACACTCTTTTTACAACATTAATTCGCTTGGTGTTTTCAACACGCGAAAAGCAACGTGATAACGGTTCATTTGTGGCAAGAATTTACAGCATTCAATATATCAAAAGTAGACATTTTCCCAGAAATTAGATAAATTAATTTTTAATGGAATTTCCTGATTTCTCTGAAGTAAATCATGAATCATCTTTGTACCTATATGGTACATAGTATTATTTTCTTGTTAAACTTTTTAGTGAATCTATCCAAAATTACTGTTTTATTTCCAATATTTGTCAATAATTGGGACTGGCTAGTAGTCATAGCTCCCCTTCTTGTGGAATTCCCACCATTATTTGGAGCTACATAAGTATGGCCCTGATTCCAGAATTTAGTTACTGTATTTTTGTTTTGTTTCTTCCTTCCTTTCACAGAATGGAATCTAAAGAAAAATGTGAAGACATAATTAAAAAGCTGAATGGCTGTGTACTGCAAGGTATGTGTTTGAGTCTAGAGACTTTTGAAATATTTAGATCGTTGTTTTATATTGCTGATCAGGCCGGTAGCCAGTGTGGAGCAAGGGGAAGCCATGCCCCCTCCCTCAGCAAAAGTCTGTGCTCCCTTGCATCAAATCAAACAAAAAAATGTATATCAATGGTATATTGAGAATCTGTCCTAAGTGTCCCCTCTTGAAGTGTTTGTGCCCCCTATGATAAAAGTCTTGACTACAAACCTTCTCTAATTTACATGTACATAAAAAGAATGGAGAAAGACATTTTAGGAAACCACTATTCCAATTTTACCTAGCTTGAAGAATAGTCCACAGTGATAACATTTAGTGATTGTATACCTTCTGGTTGAAGAATACTTTCTGTAAAGTTGTATATGGCAGTTGAATTTATTCTGAACCTAATTCTCAAAAAGTGAAACTAAATGTCTTGCAAATTTCTTTGAAATTCATATTTTATACCAAGACTTGCAATTGTTTACATATTTCACATTTGATTTGAACAATAATACTGTTTGATTTTATCAACAAGCATGTGCCTGCGGGGATAAAGAACCTTGCTGCCTTTACAAACAGCTGGTCCTGAAAAGATTTTTAAAAACGTCTCATTTTCAGAACATTCTTGAGGTTTCAGTGACTTGTGTTACTGACAAAAGTCAAATGGTTACAATGTTTGTTTTGGGGTTTGTTTGCTCTTTGCATGTTAGTTATCTTTTGCATAGTTGGATAAGGGTCAAGTGTATCTTGATCTTTGGTATCAATTATGTCAACAGGGAAATGTCACTTATCATCAGCTCATGTCACCTTAGAATAAACTTCACGGTGACAAGTTGTAAAACAATGTAACACAACTCCTCTGTGGTGGATGGAATTTGTAAATGTTATGCCTTGTGGCGGTGGGTTCAAAAGGGTGCTAAGTGTGTTCCTCACTTTCATGTAAGCAAAAGAAATGCTCATTCCAGGCAAGGAGGTACAACTCCAAAGTGGTACCTCCTTGCTCCAGTGAGCTGGATTCATTTCTCTAAAAAGGAATAATTTGAAGGTGGGGATTTAATGACTTATCTTAATGACTTGATATGCTGTTGAAATTTACATAAACTCTATGGTGTTAAGTTGACCTATGAGATGATATTATGGCATGTGACCATAGACTTAAAGTACACAAGTATACGGATTGGAGGGGGAGGGGGGCTTTTGTTACCCATAGATCAGAAGGGCTGTATGTGATCTTTGGCTCATAGAGGCCTGCTCACAAAGAGGTTAGTGAAAATGGGGAATTTCCAACCCATTATCTAAAGGGATTTTGTAATACTCAATTTTGATTGAGAATCACGAAAACTAAAGGAAACTGAACAACGTATTTGGTAACATCCTTTGAAGAACAAAACACTTTTCCCCTCCTACCCCAGTGAAGAGCAGAGATGATCACATGCATGTTTGAACACCAGAAAAGGAACTTTATGAATGAAATCAGTTTACCCAACAAGTCATTTTCTGTCAGACTTTTCATAATACGACTGACAAGTATATCAGTATGGAATATGAAAGTTTCATGAATTGGAATGAAGACAAATTGTCACCAAGGGCTGGTGATTTCATGATTTGGAATGAAGACAAATTGTATACCAAGGGCTGGTGATTTCATGATTTGGATTGAAGACAAATTGTATACTAAGGGCTGGTGATTTCATGAATTGGAATGAAGACAAATTGTATACCAAGGGCTGGTGATTTCATGATTTGGAATGAAGACAAATTGTATACCAAGGGCTGGTGATTTCATGATTTGGAATGAAGACAAATTGTATACCAAGGGCTGGTGATTTCATGATTTGAAATGAAGACAAATTGTATACCAAGGGCTGGTGATTTCATGATTTGGAATGAAGACAAATTGTATACCAAGGGCTGTCACCAGTTAAACTAGATAAAGCAATGATTTATAGTTAAAAATGCACTGCAGGAATTTGCTTTGATTGCGACTAAACTTCCTCTTCTTGAAATAGATTTAACCTCTTTGAGGATTTGATCATTATTTTACATCATTATCATTTGTCTGTCCTGCCTAAGTGCTTTTGTTGCAGTGTAGGAAGTGTGATAAATTGTTTTAATTGTGTGATAAAAAATTATACTGCTAAATTATGAGACATTGGAGCTGATATTGAGTTGTTCCTTTCAATTGATGACTTGAAAAGTGCTTAATATTGAGTTGACAATTTCTATTTGAGATATTATTAAGTGCATGTAATGTTGATGTATGCAGTGGATGTTTTGCATATGAAATTGAAAATTGTGCGCTGATATTAATTGATGCCATATATAGTAATGCCTGATTTGGCATTACTTGATTGATGCCATATATAGTAGTGCCTGATATTAATTGATTGATGTTATATATAGTAATGCCTGGTTTGGCATTTTATACCTTGTGGTAGTTTTTATCTATGTTATAGTAGTAATTACAGCATTTATTTGTACTAACAGTATTATAATTTTGTCCGATTTTGTTGTTTTAATGTTAGTGATATGATGGGATATTTCTGCTTGTTTGACATGCTTTAATTATAACAATCATATATTTTTAATTTCAGGTCAGATAGAACCTCTTCTATGCAAATTCGCTGATGGTGGCGTAAAGAAACGAAACCAGAATAGACAACAACAGCAACAACAAACCCTAGCAGCATGGCAAGCTGGGTAGGTTGACCCCTTGACCTTCACATGACTTAACTCTATCAGTGAAATGGCTCTTTCTGTCTCAATTAACCTTTTTGGGTTTGATGATTGACAACTTTTTCAACCAATCACGGCATAAATTTGCCTAGAGGTACTGGTACAGTACAGCTAGCTAACGGCACGTGCTCACGTAGTCAATGCAATTTATGATACAAAACAAATTTCTGCACACCCAGACTGAGTGAGTGACAGCAAATTGGAACAAACATTGCACGTATGGACCCGCTGCAGGCTTTGTAAATCTGATTGCTGTTACCCAGAACAGTTAGCAAACTGAATTTTGTTTATCCCATTTGCTAAAAACTCTAAAGATCCAGAGAAGTGCCATAAATGAATCAAAGCTTGCAGCAGGCTTCATGAATATCTAAATGTCGAAGGTTGGTCATATACGATTGCGGATTTGAGGGTTGTTTTCCCCCACTTAGTTACCGTGTTGCTATGGTGGGTGTGGCTTATTTCGTAACTCAGAGATGTTAATTAATGATGTATTAATTTTTTTTATATAAAGTACTGTTTCAATTTTTTTTTTAAGAAGCTAATTCCATTGCGCCTATAGGCTCATAGGGCCGGTGCTTTTCCCGGTTTCCATGGTGCAAGGGGATGAGAATACCCGACTCCAACTCCCCCTGGACAAAACTCCATTCCATCGCAGATTAAATCCCCAGCAGTATTGGTACTCATTTTCACAGCTGAGTGGACTGAAGCAAGTAAAGTGGCTTGCTCAAGGACACAATGCAGTGCTCACGACAGGAATAGAAACCGATATCTTTCGGTTACTGTTTCAATTACAATTGTTGAAATCTGGGGATTGCTTGATTGTGTTTGGGAAGATTCGTACATTAAGTGTTGCACTGTATCTTTGTGCTATGCAAAATATGGCACATTGTTGATGCTAGTGATGTCAACATACAAGTAGGAGTTTCACACAATCTTTTCTGACCATTTGCAACCTGCATATTTTATGCTGCCAATTTTTTATCAAAGTTTCTGGGATGTTACAGATAAGAACTGCCATTTACTTCATTCTAGTGATGAAAATTTCTGTAACTGTTTTATTTTATCTTTGAAATGATTACAACGAATTGTTGTGGTTTAACTGGAAGAATAAAAAACTTGAACCACTCTAAACCACTTTTTAAAACAGTATTAATGATCAAATTCTGATTCTTCTTTACTTTCTTTTTGCAGTGTACCCGGTGTAATGGCTCATCAGTTACTGGCCAACCCATATGGTGTGGCAGCCCCTACTATGGCATATCCAGCCCACACAGGCACCTCAGGTTTATTCCAGCATTCACATTACCTCATACAACCACAGCTCGCTGCAGTAAGTACCCTTCTCCTTGTCATTCATGATTAAATTAACTTCTCACTTTTGATCTAATTAGTGCCCAGTTCTTACCCGAATTGTCCCAAATCAGATTCTAAAAGCAAACTAGCAGACCTACCTCCTGTGTAGCTTAGGTCACATTCTTAACACTTGCATCACTGTAGGAAGTCATAGGTGTCCTGTACATTGAGTGTTTACCTAGGCATATGAGAAGCGACTCTGAAATCATGTGTGGTTCCACGCCTAATGTAGTCTTATTTTAGAAGTGTTTTTCTTCAATTTCCACCATTAACTTCCCGCATTTTTCAACAAAAGTTAGAAAGGTAAGCCTTTTGTATCAAAATATTACCTTACAAATTTCAGGGGGTATCGCTTTCAAAGATCATAAATCATGTTTATTGTGTTGATTATAGCACTTCCAACTCTATGAATTGATGTGTGGGTATATGATTTTGGCCCTAAGACTTAGTAGACCAAGAGTTCTGTAAGAAAATTAAGAGATTTTTGTAATTGGGTATCACGAGGCTTTAATGCTCTTAACGATTAGCTTGCAACTCTTCAAAACGTTTAGTAAAACTTTAAAATGATTAATTGCGAATATTCTATATGGGTGGCCTAGATGAGTAGTGTTTACGAGGCCTAGATAAGTAGTGTTTACGAGGCCTAGATGAGTAGTGTTTACGAGGCCTAGAGGAGTAGTGTTTACGAGCTAGAACTGTGGGTAGCTCTAAAATCAAGTAGTTAATGGGGTCTTCAAAAAGTACAATCGGATTTGCTGTACTGTAAATAAAATATTAACTAAACTGGAGATACTTCTTACTTACTGTAAATAGAATATTTTGTAACAGCATGTTGTCAGACCAGGAAAGTGACATTTCACACGCATTTCAGCAGTGCTAAGTGTATTGAGATGAACACCCCACTCAGTAGGCACTACTGGGAAGGCAGTACTTGCATACCGAGTGAGACAACGCATTTTACACTCGTAACGTTAAAAACCACTTGGACAATAACAAATGACATAATCATGAAATGAAAACCTTTCTTAAAACTGACAAAAGTACTTACGAGCTATGATTTTTATTTCATTAGTGTCTTCAAACTTTAAAGTATCTTTCAATTTAAGTTACAAATGAATTGATGAATATTTTGAACGTAAAAAACATCTTATTTAAGGAGAAGAAAATGAAATTCCAATTACTGTGCAAATACTTCACTTTTGGAAACGCTTACACAATTAGTGCGCGCATCACCTGAGTGTGCAGGCAAATGCCATTTTGAAAATGTTTGTCAGCAAATGCGCGTAGTGTTCGATTGAATGCTTACACACCTTGACTTCACTGATGCTCTATGGTTTGACAAATTTTCAACTAGGCCTAATTAGATACATCCACCCAAGGCGCTGTTCGAAAAATAAGTCAGTAGCGAAGGCTCTCACACAAAACAATTTTCAGTTTTCTTGATTAAACTCATGCACAAAACGTAAATGAACAGCTCAACATAGTATTATTGAATACATCTATTGATTTAGTATTAAGTAAAAGTGTTCCATTACGATAAAAGACATTGTCAAAAGTTGACCTGAGATCATTGCGGAAAGGCCTAGTTATTGTAGCGCGTAGTCAAAATTCATCTACGCTTCTATGATAAGCTAATGCAGCAGTTTCAATGTTATAAGGTTTATAGCATTTTCTGACTGTATATAGCAGCCATGTAGTGGCTATAAGGTATACTACAGCCAGATGTTATCTGACTATACCAAAAAACAGTGAGGCCAAAAAAAGCAACATTTCTTGCTGATGTTGCGATTCTACACCTTTTTGAAGGTCATCTTATCCCAAGATCTATATTTTCAACTACTTTTATCAGCCTTACTGGTGATTTTATGACATGATATTTGCATTTTGGTGAGATTTTTTGCCTACTTTTTTTCTTCGAAAATGCATTGACTTTATGTGTAGGAGCTGTACCAGTTCATTGAAAATTCATTGAACACTCAAAAGTTTCTTTTTTCTAAACGATTTTGTTGGGAAGATTGGTTGCGATTAATCGTTAAGCGCTCATAAAATTTGCTGATTAAACGTTTAGTGAATTAATCGCAAGTCGACAGCACTAAGAGGCTTGCTCTGAAATATTTTGGGTTCATATTCCCAATTTGGCATGGGGAAGGGCACTTGTGTTTGACTTATATATTTCAATACCATTTATCACTACTGGTTGTAACATGGCTTTATTTTTTGAGGCTGAAACTCATAAAAGAAATTATTGCTAGCTTCACCACAGCTACTAAATGGAAGTAGAGACATGGCCTCGGGCAATGGACATATATTTCTGATCAATAGCTAAGTGTGTTTAAAGGATTAGTTTAGGGGTCAAGCAAGTCCATCTTATATGAAAGAGGACTTCAAAAGAAACGAAATGTTTAAGAAAATGTTCATAAATCTTATTCCATTAAGGAGTTATTTATGTTTAAAGTTTGGTATCATTTCTGTAGAAACGACTGAAATCAGACTAGTTGTAATGTCACAGCCTCGGATTCCTCAAAGTCTTCTATGTTTTTAAAAGAAAGTTTATTTAATATTTTCAATATTTAAATTAATTTTCCTCAAACTTTCTTCAGGTGGTATATTATAAATACCCTTTCTAGATTCAGTTTTACTACGTTTCTGACATCCCATGATTTTTAAGCCACAAAATCGCAGCACAAAATATGATAGAATACATCAAGACTTTGAGGAATCTGAGGCTATAACATCACAACTAGTCTGATTTCAGTCGTTTCTGCACAAATGATACCAAACTTTAAACTTGAATATCTCCTTAACGAAATAAGATTTTTGAATGCTTTCTTCACTATTTTGTTTCTTTTAAAGTCCTCGTTCATACATATAAGATGTACATGCTTCACCACTGAACTAATCCTAAAATGGTATAAGATTTTTTAATGCTTTTTTTACTATTTTGTTTCTTTTGAAGTCCTCTTTCATATAAGGTGGACATACTTGACCACTGAACTAATCCTTTAAGTGGCATGTTAGAACCTATCTTCAACCAGGGAGTTTGCAACAAACAAGGAGTTCGTCCATGCTGTCCCACAACTTAAACCTCATGACAATGTGCATGCAATAGGCTGGGTGGATTTCGTCAATTGGTCAAAATTGAATCAAAAACACCTGAAATTTTGAATTGCTACATACCCCATCAAATTTTGCACACCTGACTACTGTTTGTGACAGACGTCTGATTCCCTTAGTGTATTATGGATCAAATTGTTATTTCGCCACTTAAGAATTCCATGCTTTGTAAGGCTCCATCACACCATACTTTGTAAGGCTCCATCACACCATGCTTTGTAAGGCTCCATCACACCATGCTTTGTAAGGCTCCATCACACCATACTTTGTAAGGCTCCATCACACCATGCTTTGTAAGGCTCCATCACACCATGCTTTGTAAGGCTCCATCACACCATGCTTTGTAAGGCTCTATCACACCATGCTTTGTAAGGCTCCATCACACCATGCTTTGTAAGGCTCCATCACATTATACTTTGTAAGGCTCCATCACACCATGCTTTGTAAGGCTCCGTCCATCACACCATGCTTTGTAAGGCTCCATCACACCATGCTTTGTAAGGCTCCATCACACCATGCTTTGTAAGGCTCCATCACACCATGCTTTGTAAGGCTCCATCACATTATACTTTGTAAGGCTCCATCACACCATACTTTGTAAGGCTCCATCACACCATACTTTGTAAGGCTCCATCACACCATGCTTTGTAAGGCTCCATCACACCATACTTTGTAAGGCTCCATCACACCATACTTTGTAAGGTTCCATCACACCATGCTTTGTAAGGCTCCATCACACCATGCTTTGTAAGGCTCCATCACACCATACTTTGTAAGGCTCCATCACACCATGCTCTGTAAGGCTCCATCACACCATACTTTGTAAGGCTCCATCACACCATGCTTTGTAAGGCTCCATCACACCATACTTTGTAAGGCTCCATCACACCATGCTTTGTAAGGCTCCATCACACCATGCTTTGTAAGGCTCCATCACACCATGCTTTGTAAGGCTCCATCACACTATGCTTTGTAAGGCTCCATCACACCATGCTTTGTAAGGCTCCATCACACCATGCTTTGTAAGGCTCCATCACACCATGCTTTGTAAGGCTCCATCACACCATGCTTTGTAAGGCTCCATCACACCATACTTTGTAAGGCTCCATCACACCATGCTTTGTAAGGCTCCATCACACCATGCTTTGTAAGGCTCCATCACACCATGCTTTGTAAGGCTCCATCACACCATGCTCTGTAAGGCTCCATTACACCATACTTTGTAAGGCTCCATCACACCATGCTTTGTAAGGCTCCATCACACCATACTTTGTAAGGCTCCATCACACCATGCTCTGTAAGGCTCCATTACACCATACTTTGTAAGGCTCCATCTCACCATGCTTTGTAAGGCTCCATCACACCATACTTTGTAAGGCTCCATCACACCATGCTTTGTAAGGCTCCATCACACCATACTTTGTAAGGCTCCATCACACCATACTTTGTAAGGCTCCATCACACCATGCTTTGTAAGGCTCCGTCCATCACACCATGCTTTGTAAGGCTCTATCACACCATGCTTTGTAAGGCTCCATCACACCATACTTTGTAAGGCTCCATCACACCATGCTTTGTAAGGCTCCATCACACCATGCTTTGTAAGGCTCCATCACATTATACTTTGTAAGGCTCCATCACACCATGCATTGTAAGGCTCTATCACACCATGCTGTGTAAGGCTCCATCACACCATACTTTGTAAGGCTCCATCACACCATGCTTTGTAAGGCTCCATCACACCATGCTTTGTAAGGCTCCATCACACCATGCTTTGTAAGGCTCCATCACACCATGCTTTGTAAGGCTCCATCACACCATGCTTTGTAAGGCTCCATCACACCATGCTTTGTAAGGCTCCATCACACCATGCTTTGTAAGGCTCCATCACACCATGCTTTGTAAGGCTCCATCACACCATGCTTTGTAAGGCTCCATCACACCATACTTTGTAAGGCTCCATCACACCATGCTTTGTAAGGCTCCATCACACCATGCTTTGTAAGGCTCCATCACATTATACTTTGTAAGGCTCTATCACACCATGCTTTGTAAGGCTCCATCACACCATGCTTTGTAAGGCTCCATCACACCATACTTTGTAAGGCTCCATCACATTATACTTTGTAAGGCTCTATCACACCATGCTTTGTAAGGCTCCATCACACCATGCTTTTTAAGGCTCCATCACACCATGCTTTTTAAGGCTCCATCACACCATGCTTTGTAAGGCTCCATCACACCATACTTTGTAAGGCTCCATCACACCATGCTTTGTAAGGCTCCATCACACCATGCTTTGTAAGGCTCCATCACACCATGCTTTGTAAGGCTCCATCACACCATACTTTGTAAGGCTCCATCACACCATACTTTTAGCAATCTAAACAGCACCAAAATGACATTCCGGAGTTATTCAAATTTATTTGGAGACTTAATATTATCTATTCCCCACCATTGAAATGTCAAACAAAATTTATGTGCATTGCTTTGGCAATTCAACTGGAATCCTCATCCATTGGTGGAGATTTGCATTATAAAGTTGTATTATTACTATATCACAGTGTGTGATTGTTTTGGAAGTAACTTGGGTGTTCCAAAAGAATAATAGCATGGTGTGATACTCATTTTTATTACCAAAATTTGGTGGGAATGACTTATAAATAAAAACTTGACAGAACAATTTGCTTATCAGTAAGATTTGAATTACAATGTTTTGGTCATGTATGGTTATAATTCAAATTTGTCTTTAACCTTTAAAGATTCAAGTGCATTTTTGGTTGTTATAAATGAGCTTATGTAGTATGCATTGGCCGATAGGATATGTGTCAAAATGTTAAGTATTTGGAAGTATATTACATGGGGCATGTTTTGATTAAACCTTGTCATATCAATAGTGCTGTCAGGACATGGCTCTATTACGTATCGATTATTGTGGAGAAAAATATTGCGATATATACTGACTTAAGACACAAATTGCTAATATCACTAATGTTACTTCTTTTATGATGAATGCAAGAAAGAATGATTTGCAGATCTTGCTTGATTATTACGTTCATCATGCATCACGCACGTGTTTGGTAATTCAGTCACCGTGACCACATGAATCATCAAAGTGAGAGCCTTAGAGGCATGTTCTGAGCCAATTTTTCGTCCTTTTTGTCAACTTACATCAGAACGTGCCAGTGTGGGGTGATAGAGCACAATTTTTAATTAGTTATTATTTTTTATTTTGTTATGTTTCACGCTATTTTTGCACATTTTTATAGCCTAAACTTGACTTTTAGATTTACTACCATAACGTTAGAATTGTAGCGTATGAAGTAGCCTAGCCGAGTTTCGTGAAATTTTCGTAGTTTTTGGTATCGCGATATGTCGTGCTTGGCATATTTTATGACGTGGGAAAAGAAATATAGCGATAATTGACATGTCATGACAGCACTACATATTAAACAAGGATTTGAACTGGAAAATGAGGATTTTTGCTAATTGTTGCAAATTTAAAATACCATCTTGTGCTCATTCGTATCTGTTCAAAATGCTACTGAAGTGTGAATATGATCAACTTTAGAATATGTAATCCCTGAAAGAGATCTGTGATCATTGAATTCTGCTGTTTGACTAACTTTTGACCTAGTGTTTGACCTTTAAGGGCCAACTTACCAACTGCTGCTCACTTATTACTTGCCACTTTCACCAGTTGGTTTCCAGTTTTGAGAATGATTGTTCAAGGGTGGATCCAGACTGCTTTACATGCTTTCCGGGAGGTAGTTAAAAATTGACACAATACTCTTTATAGATGAGCAACAATTTCTTAAATACTACTGACAAACACATAAGCCTTTATGGTCCCAGTTAGTGTACCATTTACTGTATGAGAGGAAGTGGAAAATGTCCTTTTAATCTGCCAGTCTATATAATTTCCAATCTGAGGTGGACTAATAATTGATGTTTTCTTTTCTTTATCTTCTCAGCAACAAGCTCCCATGCTATCTCCAAACATGGAGATGATGCAGACACTCCCAGGAGGCCTGCCACATCAACTCACTAGCCATCAAATGACACAACTCCAACTAGCAAGTTCAGTAAGTACTCCTGCTAACAGCCCCAAAACCAAGCCCCAAAAGTGTTGCGTCCTTGTTAGATTTAGAACCCAGATACACAGAAAATACATGAGGAATTTTAAGGAAAGCTCACAAAAGTATGATATTATAATTTTGTGGTTTGTAATTAACCTCTAAGTTAGATGATGGACAGCTTTTTTAACCAATCACCGCATGAATATTCTTCCAAACTGAAAGGGGCAAACATCCTACACTGTGCTGGTACAGTACAGCTAACTACCGACGCACCTCATGCAATCAATGCAATATACTGTATGAAACAAATTTCTGCACACGCAGACCAAGTAACAGCAAAATGGAGAACAAAAATTGCACCTACGGGTCTGCTGCGGGCTTTGTAAATTTGACTGCTGTTACCCAGATTTGTTAGCAAACTGAATTTTGTTTAAGTCACTTTAGCTAAAAACTTGAAAGATCCAGAGAAGTACCATAAATGGATCAAAGCTTGCGGCAGGCCACATGAACATCCAAAGGTCATTGGTCATGCATGATTGCAGATTTGAGGTTTGTTTGCCCCACCTAGTTACCGTGTTGCAAGGTGGGCGTGGCCTATTTCCATAATTAGAGACGTTAAATGTGTCAGAGTTTAACGAGAAGCTAAACTAAGTTTTAGCACCAGCTATATACCCCCTAAAACATCATGTTATTCCTTCCCTTGCAGATTGAAAAGTGTTCTTAAAATAATTTTTATAGAGATAGAAGGTGCTTAATGTTCCAATAAAATTACTCTGTCCCCTGCTCCTCACACAGTATTATTTTAATCTGGAAATTCCAGTAGTGAAACAAGGAGATATTTTTTTGTATCAACATTTCCTCCCAAGTAGCATTTGAAGGAGTCCTCATTGAAGTAGGATCACAATTCTTTCTGTTTTTCTTTACAGCTTCAGACCTCCCCTTATGCACACTTGAGTCAAGCTTATCAACCAACTCATATTCTGCAGCATATGCCGCTTGAGGTAGGTCATGTACAAATCATTTTATTCAAGTACAACTCATTTTATTCATGTACAAATCATTTTATTCAAGTACAACTCATTTTATTCATGTTCAAATCATTTTATTCATGTACAAATCATTTTATTCAAGTACAACTCATTTTATTCATGTACAAATTATTTTATTCAAGTACAAATCATTTTATTCATGTTCAAATCATTTTATTCATGTACAAATCATTTTATTCAAGTACAACTCATTTTATTCATGTACAAATCATTTTATTCAAGTACAACTCATTTTATTCATGTTCAAATCATTTTATTCATGTTCAAATCATTTTATTCATGTACAAAACATTTTATTCAAGTACAACTCATTTTATTCATGTACAAATCATTTTAATCAAGTACAACTCATTTTATTCATGTTCAAATCATTTTATTCATCTACAAATCATTTTATTCATGCACAAATCATTTTATTCATGTACAAATCATTTATTTATGTACAAATCATTTTATTCATGTACAAATCATTTTATTCATGTACAAATCATTTTATTCATGTACAAATCATTTTATTCATGTACAAATCATTTTATTCATGTACAAATCATTTTGTACAAATCATTTTATTCATGGAGGCAGGGTTGGAATACCTTACATTCAGCATGGGGTTGAGGGGGCTGTGTTCAGGCCTTGTTGGGTCAAGGATACAGGATCCCTTTGTAGGGAAATTTAGGTGTTTTTGTATTTTAAAGCACTGGAAAAACATTAAAATTGATCCATTTTGGGGATTTTAAACTGAGTATTAATTCCTTAAATATCCCCATATTACATAGCTGTAAAAAAGCCACGGTTCCGGCAGTGGAAAAATGGGGATTTGCGGGAAGAAATATTTTGTTTAGAAATTGTATTTTAATTCTTTTTGCTAATTAATGATTTCTCGCTAAGATCGACGGATAAGTTCACAAGTTTTTCCAGGCTTGAATGGAGGGTGGTGCCAATTGTGGGGGAAGGGAGGGGTTTCTCTCATATCAGAATGATGGTTCAGAGTTATGTCCATTGTGTCATCAGCATCAGAATATTAAAGAAGGCATCTAATCAGAGTAGTTCCATTGATGAAATAATATTTAAAGTAAAATAGTTGTTCACATTCCAAAATCTGAAAGAACTAAAGACTTTGCCTCTGCCTACTAGTGTCTCATGTAGTATCATGTATTTCAGAAGATAAAGGATGATTTTTAGCACCATTGTCTCTGGAATAACTCGCCTTTCATTATCTGCACTGTTGACAATTTTTCTGCTCTAAAAATACCACGATTTTTAAAACCTATCTTATATTAGCATCCTAATGAATATAATATTTTGTCTCCTTGCTATCATTTTAATTATATCAACGAAATTTTATGGACACTTGTATTTTTGCTTTTGATGTAAGTCTGTCGTATACTTTAGCTTTATATGAACTGGAACATCATGATTGTTGGTTATTCCATCATTGTCTTTTGTTTTATGTAAGTAACAATCGTTTCTTATTTTCAGGACCAAGCTGTTTTAGAAGACTCACAAACAGCCCACCAATATTATTCTGCACTAGCTGCTGCTGCCATGCAACCTAAGTGATTTTCCAGGTATTGAATTTTTAAGTTGTGATCCTTACTTACCCTAAGTAGATCCATCTTTCATAACTTCATAACTTGAAATAAGATTGTGCTCTCATGTTAGAGCACTGTGGTAGCGACAAAATGTTGGGAATTGGGTGATCAGTTTGACCATGAGAGATGTGATTTATATTAAGTAAAATGGTTTCGATAGAAACACCAAGTTTTATTCCTTAATTTTAAATACCCAGACCAAACGTGTCACGGCCGATTGGGGACATACTTTTTCAATAAATATTTTTCTTTGTCGAATAGGCCCACAGCAGTGATCTTGGTATCATTTGAAAGAGCTCAAATACTTCTTTCAAAAAATATAACATTTGGATGGGGGTTATTTTGAACAATTTTGCGAAAGAATTAATTGAAAAAGAGAATTAAAAAAATGCACAAAATTTTACAAAAAAAAACATTTTCTTTTTTTAAAAAGCATCCTTGCCATACTTCCAGACCTAGCTTATGCTTGAAAAGCCATGAACAACTGTCAAAGACATCAAAGTATCCAGTTTCGGTCAAATTTTGACTGTTCCTACCATCAATATCTTTTTTTTTTGGCAAAATTTGTGCCAAATTTGATGATTTCTAGCCTTTTTGGAACCAAAATTTAAAAAAAATTGTTAGTTCTGATCGCAATACACCTACCGTATGCGAAATGTATCATAAGAAAGGCCAAGCCATGTGCTTTCAATTGATATCAAAAAGAGCAAGTACCCCCTCTCTAATTACATCCAGATTTAAGTATTTAATAATAAAGCTTCAGCTTTCACAGTTAGTCACTTTGGTCTAATGGCAATTCTCTGTGCACAGCACATGGATGACCCGCACTGAACATGCGGCTTTCGTTTTTCCGCTAGTAATTACAGCGGTAATTAAATTGCAAAATTGCATATTTTTGTCGATAATTTCTTTATATTGACTTTTTTATTAAAAAGTTTATTGTCTTAACATTCACATAAACTAAACTTGTAGTGGTAGAAAATGAAAGGAAAGTTGTGAAAATTAATTTTGAAACAAAAGAATTTGATAATTGTTTGTCACATTTTGAACCTCTGGGTCTTTAAAGGGTTTAATCTGATAGAAAACTAAAGAAAACATTAAACTTAAAATGAGTAATTTTTCCTGCTTTTTTGGGGGTAGTTTTTCTTAATGTGTGTGTTTTTTGTTTTTTTTGTCATTTTGTTTTAATCTTACTCCAATTATTTATTAAGCCTTATTTATTACGGAGTGGAGTGCATTTTCTGAAACATTTGTAGTTAGTATTTATGTATATTGCCAGTCAAGAACAAGAAAATAAATTCCCACTAAGTGTTTTCAACTAGAAAGCTATTATGTAACATGGTTTAAGTAATCTACCCTCTTGTAGGTATTTACTGCACAAAATGCAAAATAACAAAGCCCACCAATCCAGGAAAGTCATTCAACCTTTTATGCACAGGAAGCCATTGTAGTTCAAAATGCCAGAGAAAAATCACATCTTTAGAAATTAGTCCAAAAATATAAAAGAAAGAGGAATTTACAAAGATAGGTGGTATGTGGGGATTGGAGGCAATAAGGGTGTTTCAGCTGAAGACGTGAGGTCACATGACTTTGTTTACATAACCATTTTTCAGGGGAAAACACTTGTTGTCTGCTGTACACTTAATTAGACTTCATTTATTTGCATGTATATAAGATTATTTTTGTAAGATAATTATGCCAGAATCTTGCTGTGCCATTGGTTGTACTAATAGTTTTGTGCTGGGGGGATGAACAGACATTTCTTGATATCCATCTGATCCTGATCGACGTTCGAAGTGTGTTATTTCTATACGACGCGACAGCTATCAACCTACGGTTCACACTAGGATTTGCAGCGAGCACTTTATATAAGTATGTAGGCTTTGTCTGAGTATAACGAACAATCAGCCGTTAACGTTAAAGTTACTCTTCGTATACCCGGTGATTACATCAAACTTAAGGAAAATATGAAGTAAAATCGGAAGTGAACAAAAAATTTGCCATAAGTAAAATTTGCTAAACTGGTAGTGGTAGGTTAGCATGTAGTATGTTTGTTGTACGTGTGATGTGACTGAGCTGTGTGAAGACGCATGAAACGCAACGACGCTGTTGCCATGCAAAATGGCTTCCAGATGAGTTAAGAGTCACGTGATGAAATCCCTGTATAGCCAGTATAGGTTCAAATTAACTGCAAGATTTACTTTTCTAAAAAACTTGTTTTCAACAAAGTTTTAATGGTCTTTAAATACCTCGGCTTCCCATTTGGAAACTGCATTTTGGAGAAACTTTTTAGATAATGATTATTTTTTACATTTTCTTTTTTTTGTTGCTATCATTACAATTATGTGTTAACTAAAAGGTAATACTTTGATCTTTACAATGTCCCACATAATTTTACACTGGAATATGCAAATATATGCAAATTAGCTCATTCAATATGCATGTCTAGAGTACAAAACTGCCTAACTTTGCGTTATGTACTCTCTTGTGGTAAGCAGTTGTGGCATTTTTGATCAAATTTATGAAATGTTGAGGAAAAGTTCTTTTCAATGACACCACTCCCAATTTTTTTGGAAGTAGGAACAATTGGAATTTGCAAATTAGTTCATAATTTCACATTTTGACTTACATCATGACCTATTATCAATTTTAGCACTATTGTAGGAAAGCTATTTCCTGAAAATGAAGTTTTTTTTGTTTGTAGGCTATTGAAAATTTTGAAAATCAATTGTATGATATTTTTAAGATTGTTTATTAGATTTTGCATGCTAATTAATTTGCAAACCACCTTAAAATAAGGAGTGAAATAAGATGTGAGAATGATTTCATGGTTGCAAAAATGCAAATATCATCCCAACTGTTACTCATTTTCTTATAAAAAGGAGTTTTATGACCCAGATCAACTTTTTATTCTAAATGTATATTTATTCTCACCCAAGATGGCCGATTTATATTTGAAATTAGTAATATATACTCCCATTATTTACTATAGAAATGTATGAAATACTAAGTATGGTTATGATTTTGCAAAACAGGTAAATGGGATTTTAAAAATTGCCATCTTCAGAAAGTTGCGATGAAATTATTTTTTTTTGTGAGAGGGCTATGCATGAACATAGTAGCTCATTTAAAAGCTGGCTTCACAAGCTTTCAGATGGCGGAAAAAGCATTTTGTTCTGATTTTCTGTCCAGGAGATAGATTTTTTGAAAATGTTGATTCAAAACAGACCAAAAATGGTATTAAAAAAACAGTGTAAAATGTCCAAAATTTATTTCATATTTGAGATAGGTTTTGGCGAAATTTGATTAGTATTACATGACCAGAAATAAACTTAGAAAACCTTTTTTCAAGTTTATCCTGAATATTTATCAATTTAGGTGAAAATATGAAAATTGCTCATATTTAGTTCTATTGTACTTTAAAAATCTTAATATGACCCCCATCAAAATTGGTTAGAATATGAAAGAATTAAAGGAGTTCTTTCAAATGATATACAAATTGCCTCCGTATCAGTTTGGTTTTTGGTCTCGAAATTATTTTTAGAAAATTGCAGTTCCAAACAGGCAAAAATCATGTCTATCAGGCATTTTAAGGGCTGTCACACTTTCTGAGCCTGGCATGATGAGGTAGGGACCATCTGCATCAAAGTCCATCTCTTTACCAACTCGGCTATCCAGCCTCACATTATTATTAGTCTTTATTATAGTGTGCTTAAACTTGTAGAAAATAATTTAAATATCATATCTTTATTTAAATATTGTCTTTATAGCTAAATAATCTTTTTTTTTTCTCCTTTGCAGAAACCACTTAATCCTACAAACTGAAGAAAGTTGAATTCCACTGCATTTTTTACAAAACTTCACCATGGTTGTTTCAAATGTAAATATCATCTTATGTCAAGAATTGTTGTTAGGTAGATTTTTAAACAAAGCTCTTCACATTATGAAAAAGATGATATTATTGGCTTTCTTCCATACTTTGTTGCTTTTTGAACAATTGAAATAGCAAAAAAATGGAATTCACAAAAAATTTGAAACTGGAAAAAATATTTATAAGAAGCAGCTTTATGTTAAGGGAAACCTTTGCCTTGAAGTTTAAGTGTAGAAGTTGCCAAATGTTTTCTTTTGTTTTTGGTGGTAGGTAGGAAATGATATTTCCATTTTGATGGTTAAGTTATCATCTTTTTCAGTTGTGTAGTTTTGTTTCTGATTTGATTTTTGGGAGGTGTTAATTTATGATTGATGTTGCGGTTATATTTTTCATCTCCATTTTAAAACAATGTGGTGGCTGAAACAAATTTGTAATGTTTGAAAATACCCTTTAAAATTTGTTTTCTTTAAAAACAATTTCTTATAAGATTAAGATATTAAATGAATTTGATTTTCAGCAGTGAAAATTTAATTTGGATAGGATTAATCCCACCGAGTGAACAACATTGAGCAGATTAACTGATTATTCCAAGATGGAGTTTGATAGGTAACTTATCTTATTGAGTGAGTATAGGTCATTCCTGCTCTTAAGGATGTGTTGCATTACAATGAATATAAAAAGAGAGTTCCTCAGGCTCATCAGAGCTAGGAAATAAAACCATAAGGTGGGATCTCAGAAGAGGTGAGTTAACAGAATAAACTCTAGCAAAATTTATTGGTCTAATCATTCTAAAAAAGAAAAAAAAACTCAAAACATTCTTTTGTAAATAGACTTATTTTCCATTTTTAGAGACTTTCAAGTGTTTCGATATTGATGTTTTTTTTGTCTTCGTCTTTTCGAAGTTTTCTTTTATCTTTTCGTTTTGCATGTTTCTATTTTGATTTCATTTTTGGTTCCGTGGAAATACCTCAGAGAAGCTGTGAAAGTGGCGAGTTTTAATGTTATTTTTGTGTAAAAAAAAGTAAGAATAAGAAGGAAGAAAGGTTATATGGATCAGAGCTGTAACAATGCTGCATACGGTAACCTCAGGTTTGGTTTTCTGTAATCTTGGGTTCGAAGTGAAAAAGAATACTCTTCCGAGGTTGTTTGTTCTTATGACCAACTAAGGGAATAGATAGTCCTAGATTATCTGAAAGTTACGACAAATTAGATTGGAAAGGGTCATAGTTTAACAAATATTGTGTTGGCATCAATCATTGTGAATGATCTGACCTCTCAGACACAATTTGACCTTGTTGGCGTGGTGCTGTTAAGCCCTCATCAAACAAACAATCAGTGTGTCCTGCTGGAGAGTCGTCAAGCATTTGTTGGCAAATTGTACATGTTTAGATACAAAATAACTAGTACACGTTTAGATACAAAATAACTAGTACACGTTTAGATACAAAATAACTATAGTGTCCAAACCCACAAAAAGCCAGAGAACAATTAGTCTTTACAATCAAACCCTTTCAAAAATCAAACCTGGGGTTTAAATGTCTTTTCTTGCATTAATTTAAAACAGAGAACAATAATGTTGAAGAGTAATTATTTTATAGAGCATTTATATTGTAAATTACATGAAAAGACAGAGGGGGATAGCAAAGTTTATAAGAGTTTGTAAATAAGGACTGCAAAGCATCCTGCTATTGGTGGAAACATGTAAGCAATGCTGATCTTGGTTGAAATTTGTACGGTAATGTTGCTATTGGTTAACACCATGGCCATGAAAGTGCTAACAGTCTTAATCATAGGCGGGATTTTTTCCGAATTTGTATCTTTTGTATGGTGATTTTTTATTTTGCCCCCCCACGTTTGACTTGCCCCCCACTTTCAGTCGGCAAATCCCGCCCATGGTCTTAACAGATAGAGAAGAAACCCGAATGAATTGGATTTGATCATGTTTTATTCTAATTTTGATTTAATTTTTGAATGTTTTTTTTTTTTGTATTTGATTTATGAATTTTTGACCTCTTCATTGAGGTTTTCGTATTTCTGTCAAAATCAATCTGTTATTAAAAATGTCTTCCTAAATGTGAACAAAAAATAGCAGTTTGTTAAGTAGGTGTAAAATTTGTCGTTTTCTTTTGCGTTCTACAGCAATAGTGATGGTTGTATTCAAAGAAACATTTAGGAATGATACCATTTAAAGAGAGTTTTTATCGGCCTTGTGTCACATGAAGTTTTAAAGTAGAAACTTTGTTTTTAAGGAAAGTGATTTACTATTGGAGCTAATTAGATGATTTTAAGTCTTAATTTTGCCTTATTATAGAGTATTGAATTTTGCATGGTTATTTTGGTTCCTACATAGTGTGCAAGAGAGACAAAAAAATTGGGTGGAAGCAGACCTTTAAAATTGTTTTGTTTTGTTTTTCTTTAAAATTATGTTTTTTATTTGTTTGCTAGAAATTTAAGTGAATTTAAATTATTGGTTGGCCTGTCGTCAGAAAATTAAGATGCCTGCCTAATTGCATTAAAATGCCTTCCTAATTGGCTGAATTAAAGGTGGCTTGTAATCTTCCACAATCACTGCAAAGAAAATGAGAATAAGTTGTGTACTTCACAAATGAAGCCCTTCACATTTCTGTTCTTGTGCTAATTAATGATTTGGTTTATTTCACCAATTGGTGAAGATTTCACCAATTATCAATGACTTTCAGTTTTACATAAGTCAAACTCATTGGCTGTGCTCTTTGAAATTTTACTGTACAGTAATTTAGCTGTGAGATAGTAGTTTAAATTTCAATGTGATTATGGTTCTGTAATATTTCAAAAAATTGTACATATTTCTGATTAAGTGAAGTAGTGTTCATTGTAGTGAATTCTGAATTTTTATTTTTTCATAATTGAATTTTTAGTACAGTATTTTACTTCATCCATTGTGTGGGATAAAAAGATCAGGAATTGTGAAAAAAGCATTTAGATCAGGGAACGTTGTTCTTGAACAGTACTGAGTCAACCCCTATGATGTAACAAATGAACTCTTAATTTACTTATCCTTGCTGATCACTGTGTTGCCATGAATACGAATTTATTTTTCTCCAAGAATCAATCCTCCTGCAAGCCTTGAAACAGTTATTGTATCTCAGCTCTCCAACTGGTCTATTTTTTGGGAATAATTGTAATTTTGATATAATTACATTCAAGACAGTTTGGTGCCTATTGTATTTCTGTATGTTTTTTTGAAATTTAAGTATAAAAACAATAGCTGCTTTCTCTTTTCTTTAGCTTAATAGCACCCACCATAAACGTATCAATTCTTTTTAATTAAAAACAAATCATACTCAAAAGTTTTAATTATTTTTGTCGCTTTAATTCAAAATATCACCAAAAATTGAGAATGAACAAAGATTGGATATAAATAATGCAATTATGAATGAAAATTTTCATTATTCAAATTAAATTTGATACAATATAAAGTTTCACCAAGAATTTTGAAACTTTTTTTGAGAGGAGTATTTTTTGCTTATAATAAAAAGCAGTGGTGTATTATTTTTTCGCTTTTCTTTCTGTGATTGAATGTGAAATCCCAAAATGATCAAAATTCACTGAAATAATGTGCATCATGTTAAATTTTGTACTTGAGCCTTGAAGTGAAACAATGTAAGCAGCCGAACAGGAGTGGAATCATTAAAGAACAATGAAATATTAATATGAGTGTGTGATTTTGTGATAATGTGGCTTATTTACATAAGGAAAGATGGTAAAAGGTTGCGTTCAACTTTGCGTTTCATGGGTCGGAACTCTTGTATTTTTGTAAGTGATTTTTATACCAGTTCTTTTTTCATTTAACTGAGAAGTCATCATCGTCAGAATTTCAAAATAAGATGGGTAAATATCTATTCATTGTCGTTTACACATTTATTGCAGCAATTAATGTACACTAGAAAAATATGAAACATCGAACCTTGATGTAAAGGAACCTTAAGAGACGCTATGCATTATGGAGAAAAACTACACAGGCTTGACTCATCATGCAATTTGAATTTGATTAAAATGACAGTATTAAATTCTTTTTAAAAATCATGAAACAAAAGTTTTTTACACCTTTTTATATCAGATACATTTGAGTGAAATGTGATCTAGTCTTAGTCACAAAAGGCTTCTCTGGAACAAATCTCATACAGTTGTGAGAGAGAAAGTTATACGAAAGAAAACAATGAGATTTAATTGCCCTTTAAGTAAAAGGTAGTGGAATGAATGTTGTATGTAAGTAACTTAAAAATGAGGAAATATAGAAGAATTTTCAAGTATATTGTGGTCACATGTGTCCACCTCATCTATTTTACAGCAATATGAAAACCCTTGCAATATTTTTCATATTTTAGATACACCAGTCTTAATCGGAGAATGTTTTTTAATCAGAATGCTTTTGTTAATTACACGTTTTGAAATACTGTCAAGGAAAAATGTAATTGAATAGGTAGATATTGTCAAGCAAACAGTAATGTGGTCAAGAATTTGTTTTCATATAAAATTAGACATTTAAGAAGAGCAAAAAATTAAGTACATTATGTAAAATAAAATTTCAATTGTAGAATATTTTACGTGGTGAATGTTACACAAAGCAAAGATCAGTTGCCAACAAAAAATGTGTTTGTATTTAATTGCAGATGTTTTCATTTGAATCACAATTGCCAGTTTATGTTAAACAGTAATAAAAACGAAATTGTTCTGGTCAGATTATAACACAATAGGGAATACAACTATTATGGAAGCAATAATTTATTTTTTAGTTGGTACTTTCCCTAAATTTTGCCTGTAGTTTAAGTGCAGTGAGAAAATTTGTTCACTTTTTGGTCAAAGCAATGATTTACACACCTGAAAAAGAAAGAGTATTGTATCTGTGTATTAGTTTAGGCTTTTTCGTTTAAAGAATGGTATCAGGAAAGACACTTATGAGGCTTAACAGCTAGGTTTTATCTTAATGACTTTCGTAACATTGACTCCCATTCAAGATGTATGCATGTGAAGGTCCAATATAAATAAAGTTTTGATGTTCAGAATTGTAAGAAGTATTTTCATGGTATGGATTGGTAAATACCTGAAAAAATGTTCATTTCTGGTTAACAAGGTTTATTTATGCCTGTCCATATTAAAGTTGCACAAAAAAGTTTTATTTTGGTAACAAAATTTAAACTTAAAAGTTTGAGAGATTAAAGATTTTTTTGCAAAAGAAATGCTTCATTGAATAGAAACAATATATATTCTTATGAAGTATAGCTAAACAATGGAAATTTGAGGGCTTAACTATTTACAGATTTGCTATTCATTAAATTATCTGGCAAAATCTATTAAGTTATTAATCTTTTTGAGAGGTAGAGATGGAAATATTGATTGTAATTATAAATGAATTTCATTTTTGTAAATCAATTTTCTTACTTTGAGGGAAACAACTAAATGGAATCATTGAAAATATCAAATAAATATTTGCAAACAGTATTAACATTTACCCCAGTGGTTACTCTAAAGTTCAAAAAGTAAACTAAAATTTGAAGAAATCTTACAAAGGGGGGTCATTTGTTTTTGAATTTTTGGTGTAGACTTCTTTCTAGTGATTGATACAGAATATTTTATTTTTTTTCCTGAATGGTTTGGTGACTATTTGCATTTCAAAATCATAATACACAAGTCAATGTCTGTTTACCACTTAGATATGACACTTAATCTGTGATTTAACACTTGGTATTTCTAAAGAAACTTAAATGTTTGAAAGAGTTTTATATGTATTTTGAAAAGTTGTTCTATCATTTTCATAGTGTTTCAGAAGTTTCACAGATGTTGGTTTTGAGATTTGTTCCACTAAAGAGTAATAATTTTCATCACGTTATGATCAAGTAGCCATTGGATGCTGATACTATTTCACAAGTTGACTTGTGTATTGGGACTAGATTCCATTGTGATATTGATTCATTGTTTTTAGGCATGCAAGTAATTTTTTCTTTCTTTAAAGAGGGCATGACAAGAAAAAATTAAAATAGAGTTTATAACAGTTTTGCATACTTCATTAATATCAAAAACATGATATTCCATCAAAAGTCCTGAAAAGAAGAAATCGAAACTAATCAAGCAATCGATGCTCCTGACAATGCAAGAACTGAAAACGGCTACGGTGCCGTCACTCCCAAAACGATCTCATCAGCGAATTCTAACATACATACAAATACAGTGCTAATTCCATGAGGAAAGTTTCTCCTTTGCGTCACGATTCCTCTTCTTCAGAAGACATTGATATATCGGGCCGTTTCTGTTGTAAATAGATGTTTTTAATATAGATGTCAATGTTTGCAATAACTAAAAGTTGAGTCAAAACTTTGAAAGCACGTTAAAATTTATTTCATTTTGGAACAAATCAATGTACCAAGTCAATGGGAAATTTCAACATTAGGTTTCGCATTAGAAATTACTATTTTAGGCTGCTGCCGAACAGGGAAAATTCGGAACGTGATTTGGTTAAAACAAATCATTTCTATTGTAAGAGCTTATACATCGTGATAATTTTTGCTACATTGAAATTCTATGACAATAATGTACTACAATATATGATATTATCGTGTGAAATGTCAAATTAAGAAAAATAATCAATGCTGTCATGTTCAACTTCATAAACTTACAAGTTTCAGTGTTAGGTCTAATGTTAGACACAGGCTTTGCAACACCTAGGCCAGATCATACGGCATTTCGAAAATCGATGATAAACTTTCATGAAACTTAAAGGTATGACTTATTTGAATACAGGGCCTATGTTTAAGAAAATAATAACAGCTTGGCAGGAAATGTATTTTTGAAATATCTGTCTACTCTTAGTGTAAATACGTCAAATTTCAAGGAACACACAAGATAACACTAGGCCCATGTTGTTTGCGTGATGTGAAAGTTTCGCAAAAAGAATTGTCCTGGGAGTGACGTCATTACAAGTTCACCAATTTTACGAGCAAGAACATGAGCTGATGAAAACAAATGCTATAATTGCTTTTTTTCTCCAATTACTGCTACTACAACCAATGCAAATTGTGGAATAATTATCTATCAAATTATCCAAATAATCAAGTGAGAGTCATGAAAACCCATGTCATGCCCTCAAAGCAGCATTCTCTCTACAGTCGATGTAAATATGTTTAGTTGTAGGAGGCTGTATATTGCTACTAAGATTTTTGAAGATTCTATGGGAGGTAATTTTGTCATATGTGATCTAAAGTTTAAGAAGTAGGTATGAAACTAAAAAAAGTAGGTAGAATTATGATGTCAGAAAAATTTATTGCTTTTAAAAAAATGGGGGGGAAATTGGAATAAAATGGATGACCAAAGCTTAGTGTTTTTGTGTTTTTACAGAAGAGTTCTCATCTGTGATTTTACCAATTGTTAGAATGCCATCTTATCTTACATTGCTCTTAAGGGAATAGGCACTACACTTGACAACACACCAGGACTGAACAAGCAGGTGGAAATAAAGGCACAATAATTTTCATTAGTGTTTCTTGCCCGCACCCATGAAAGCAGGGTGAATTTCCTCCAATAATTTTCATTAGTGTTTCTTTCCTGCACTTCTTAAAGCAGGGGAAAATTTGCATCAATAATTTCATTCTTGTTACTTTCTCTCACCCCTGAAAAGAGGGAATTATCTCCCCAAGTGTTACTTTCCCCACCCCTGAGAGCAAGGTAAATATTCCTAACAATTGTCATTATTTTATTTTCCCCTACTCAAAATTGGGCTCAAAACATCCTCCGATGAATTTCATAAGTGTTAGCATGCACCCTTGAGGGTAGGGAAAATAACCCCCAATAATTATCATTAGTGTTACTTTTCCTCACCCATGAAAGCATGAAAATTACCCCCAATAAATTTAAGTGTTTCTTTTCTCAGTCCCTGAAATCCGAGCGAATTTACCCACCCCCAAAAAAATTAAAATAATGTCCAACAAATAGTCTAATGATCTTTTAAAAGCAATCATTAAATATTTGCTGGATTGTACACTTCTGTACTTTATCAATATTTTTGGTATTGAAACCTTTATTCACTTTGTTTTCTCATGAATGGTACCTGCCCCACCGTGAAAGCAGGGGAATTATTATTAATAATTTGTATTACTGTAACTTTCTCCCAACCCCTGAAATCAGGGGACTATCTCCCCAAGTGTTACTTTACCCACCTAAAAGCAAGAGTAACTATATGTTACTTTCCTCACTCCTGAAAGCAGGGGAAATTATCTCAAGTGTTTCCCCACTCCTGAAAAGAAAGAGAAATATCCCCAATAATATTCATTAGTATTACCTGCCGAGCCATTAGGTCCATATCCTCAGTTTCCTTTGCCTAAGCAGATGAGAGCACATGACTTTCCCTGGACTGGATGCCAGTCCATTGCAGATTAACTCCCCAGCAGTGCTGGAACTCATTTTATACAGCTGATTGGACAGGAGCAAAGTATTTTGCTCAAGGACACAATGCAGTGCTCGTGGTGGGAATCAAACCGGACACCTTTCCCATACGAACAAGACTCTTTTAACTACTACTGTACCACCACCCCACCCCCGAAAGCAGGGGAAATATCACCAATAATTTTGTATGAATGCTATTCCCCCATTCTTGAAAGTGGGAGAAAAAACACCCAATACATTTTTTAAGTGTTACTTTCCTGCATCCATGAAAGCAGGGGAAATATTCCCCAGGCTTTTCAGTAGTGTTACTTTTCCCCACCCCTGAAAGCCTTTTCTTTTTCTTAAAATGCAGCCACAAAAATTCGTGAATTTTAGATCAAGATATTTTATTTCTAAAATTTGGAAAAATATGAAAATTTCACATCAAGATCTACAAGAATTGGGAAATCTTTAAATCGTAAGTCTCAAATTCAGAAATATCCACATCACACTTAGTCAATTGTATTGATCATGATGAACCCTTACTCTACCATGTGTTCCCCATCTTTGACCCTGCCTTCCAAAAGCATTTTCAAAAAATTGCTGGTAGAGTGAGGTTTATTCAAAAATATATGCAGCATGGTCCCGGTGGGCGGCTCACTGAAGCGAAACAAGCCAGACTGCTGATCGAAAGACAAGAGGACCCTTCAATTATCAGCCTGTGCTTAACCCTTACTCTACTACGCGGTGATATTATCGCCGTTTTAGGTGCCCCATCTTTGACCCAAGCGCATTTTCAAAAAGTGCTGGTAGAGTAAGGGTTGATCAACCCGTGACAAGTGTGCCATCTCAAAAATATGTGCAGCATGGTCCCGGTGGGACAAGCCCGACTGCTGATCGGAAGACAAGAGGACCCTTCAATAAACAGCCTGTGCTGCGATTAACCCTTCCCAAGCTGCTGGTCAACCCCGAACAAGAGTGCCATCTCAAAGATATATCTGGTCCCAGTGGGCGGCCGACTGGGTCACTGAAGTGGAACGAGCCTGACTCTGCTGCTCAGAAGACGGAGGACCCTTCAATGCCCCATCTTTGACCTCTCCTCTTTGACCTCTCCTACCAAGCACATTTTCAAAAAAGCATCATTTTTTTGGAATCAAAATAGCAGCTCCCATAGTAGTAGCATGCAAGTTTTTAATAATCATAAAGATGTGTTGGATTGCTTTGGTCGGTATGAAACTGGGTCAGAAGATTGATTCATTTTAATTATATTATATGAAATAAGGACTATGCCTCCTTTAAGGTTGTGGCTTCAAATTAAGAACAAGAAACACACAAGAGAATAAGCCAAACTGATTTAATACTGTGTTTTCTAAACAGTTGTTTATGTACTCTTATATAAATATATGTAAAAAAGCTCACATTAAGAATGTCATGCCCTTAGCTTATACAATGAACCAAAAAATGAGATATTCCCAATCTAATAATGCAAAGCACAAAAAAAGTTAAAAACTATTTATCATCTTTGATTAAAATTATTGCAGTTATACATGTACATGTATCATAAAACTATACAATCATGAAAGCCTCTGAACTGGTACAAAAGTTTTATCCAATTTATTAGTGGTCTTGAAATACTGAAAAACTAGACATTGCAAATAATACAAATCCCTTCGCCACATCTTCCACCTTATGTTTCACATGCCACCTCACCCTGTGTCCTTTATGCCATCCCCTTATGTACCAGACCGACTTTGTATAGGGTTATCTATCTACCACATCTCTCACTGAAAAAGGCTGGTTCATTCGGAGGACATTTATCAATCTTGAATGTTTCATTCTACTCCAGATTATTCTATTCAATTACTGCACTTCTCATCCCAGGACTTTCTATTGAGGTGTAAAGTTTCATGCCAGACACAAATATTTGAATTGCTATACATATTAGGAATGCATTTGTTGCAAGTTTTTTTTTTTTTTTTTGAGGTGAGAATCTCCATCATATAAATTTCCTTTCAAGCGAGCCACAAAAATAGTTTTTGATTCCTTCCAAGGGCAAAATCTTTTGTTCCCAGTAACTGAACAATGCATGTGGGTAGAACAAGGGGTGGACTGAGGGGCAGATGGATGGACAGATAAATGGAAAGATGAACAGTAAAGATATATCCCCTCTTCACCAACTCTGTGAAGGGATAAAAACACATTAAAGTATGAAGATTTTATAAATATGGAAATTTGTAAAAACAAATCTGAACAGAAAGAGAGTTTTCTAAACTTCTTAAGACTTCCGGTATATTGATGTGTGTAGAGGTTAAACCTAGTAAAAACCACAATCCTAGTAGCACAAAATTTCATCAAAATCGATTAAACACCATTTTACAGCTTTTTAAAAATCTAGTCATTTGCATATTTCATGCAAATTTAAAGATGTCCTTCGTATTTTCCTTTGTAAATCCTGTTTTTTAAATATCTATCACAATTCTTTGAAGTGGTGCAGCAAATTTTAATAAAAGCTTTCAGTCTTTGTCATGCCCTCAATAAAACTGGCAGAAACAGACTTTCACATAATTTTCAGTGACTGAGATTTAGAAAAGAAATTTAAAGTTGGATAATCTGAGGTAATTTGGTAACTCTAGACCTAATTTAGAAATTTGGTTTCCGCAAAATTTGTGATCCTTTTCCCCAAGATGGCTGGTAGGCCCATAACTGAACTATATACTACAACTGACTGCTTTCATCAGGATGACCAAAAAACATACTGAGTTTCTATTTTGCAAATTAGAATCTGCACAAATTTTATGATTTTTGGGAAATTTCAGGCAATTGCCCCCCTGTAGCTACACCACTGCTGTCCGGCCATTCATACATCACAAATTTTCATGATCAGCCTTCAGCCATAATCAAAACTAAAAGAGTTTTATTCTTCAAAATTAACAAACTGATTTGCTTAGATTTTAATTCTCTTTCATGGAATATAGAAATTGCTATAAGTCCACAGACATTTATAAGGTGTAGCCTATACACAACAGATGAAAGTAAAAGAAAAAATGGGTGAGAAATGCAAGTTTAGAGTCCGATATGGTCGTAGGCAATGGGAGGTCAACTTTCTTCCCAATATATTTGATAATCATTATTGTTTATTTTCAAGAATAAGAACAAGATCAAATCATATATACTGAAAAGAAGGTATTCGTTCATTCAAAATATTATTTTGTGTAATAACCCATTTTCAATGTTATTTTAGTGGGTAATTTAAACATTTTAATTAAACTTATTTTGTGATACTCTGATGCTTTATGGATCTGTAAGTCACAAAGTTATGATGCACATTTGAACAAGAGAATTATTCTACAGAGTTGGCTTCCCATATGCAACTTATGCTTTTTTGGCCAAATTTTACCGATCCTACCAAAATAGTTTTGCCCATGTTATTTTCTCTCATAACAATAATACTGCTTCATAGAGAACTGTTTTGTGTACAGCAGACTTTATCACAGATTGCTATGAGAGGGTTTGTGCTACTCTCATCACTTTTATTGGATTTCTAAGCAGCTTAAGTAATGTAAGCCTACCTTCTAGTGCACTAGAAGAGCCTTAGATGTTTAACAATGCTTTGTGGCTGCAATCTGTTGTACTATAGCATACAATCATTCATGTTCTAATGATATGTGACCAGGTAGGTTACATTATTTAAGCTGCTTAGAAATCCAATAAAAGTGATGAAAGTAGCACAAAACTTCTCATAGCAATCTATGATAAAGTCTGCTGTACACAAAAAAGTTCTCTATAAAGCACACCTGCCTGAGTTTTCCAATCTCCACCACCTTCTACCATATAATCAATAACACTTTATAAAAAGTCCTTCAACAAATCCTGCTTTCAGCTAAGGCAGGATGGACATGGGGATTAAAGTCTTACTATGGAATTCTACTTTGGCTCCCAGCTTTCACTGTAAGGAAATTGTATAAGTAGATCCCAATGGTAAGCATGCTCATCACAGTACAGAAAAGCTATTACCCAGCTCTCTACACAAGTTGATGACCTTAGGGGGAGCTTTACAACACAATCCATTATTATTAATCATTCTGCAAACTTTGCAGTTTCAAGTGCACACACATTTGCATGCAAATTTGAGGTGTGAATGGTCTTTACTCTCTATTTTCTGATGTAATCCTTTGCTTTCTAATCATGTACCAGATTGCTGAGAGGGTAGCAGCTGAGTTTGTCAAAAAAAGTATATGGATCTTGGCCATACCCCCAGAAAATATCCACAATCTTGGACAAAGCTCGTTGGAACACATCCTGAAAATTTGCACTTTTTGTATAAAGCTTACTTAATTATTCAACATCCATACATGATAAATAACAACACTTTTCTTGGTGATTCTTCCATCTGTATTCTACCATTTTTATTTCGTATTTTTTTTTATTCTTAAGAAATCTTAAGGAAATTTGCATGATTTCCTTGGCATCCACAGTGTCGCCTATTTTAATAAATTAAACATCTCCCCCTCCCCATTTAATGTTGACCATTATTAAAGGATAAGTTCAGTGGTCAAGCATGTCTATCTTATATGAAGAGGACTTAACAAGAAACAAAATGGTGAAGAAAGCATTGCAAAATCTTATTTCGTTAATGAGATATTCAAGTTTAAAGTTTGGTATCATTTGTGTAGAAACGACTAAAATCAGACTAGTTATGATGTCATAGCTTCAGATTCCTTAGTCTTTATGTATTCTATCATATTTTGTCCTGCAATTTTGTGGCTTAAAACCAATGGAATACATCAAAAAAGTAGTAAAACTGAATCTAGGAATATTTATAACATACCACCTGAAAAAAGTTTGAGGGAAAATAATTCAAATAGTGAAAAAATTTAATAAACTTTCTTTAGAATACATAAAGACTTTGATGAGTCCGAGGCTGTGACATCACAATTAGTCTGATTTCAGTCGTTTTTACAGAAATGATACCAAACTTTAAACTTGAATATCTCCTTAACGGAATAAAAAAAATTAATGCTTTCTTCTCCATTTTGTTTCTTTTCAATTCCTCTTTCATATAAGATTGAACATGCTTGACCACTGAACTAAGTCCTTTAATGTTTTTTTGTTTTGTTTTTTCAATTATTTAAAATCACAAAAATGACATCATTGGAAAGGAGAGTTAAAAATCAAGGAAGGAAATCATCAAGAATCTCAACACTGAATATTCAGCTCTTTACGACGCTAAACTGTTCCAACATTTTGTCCAACATTGTAGGTGCAGAAGACATTTCCATACAATGATATTTCCATACAATTTCAGTAAGAAAAATAAAGTATATAAGATTTTTGATCAACTCGAAAAAGTAGGTGTGCTATTTTCAAAATGTGAAAACTGTTTTAAGCTCAGAATTTTGTGCTCTTTTTACAGAAGAAGAATTACGCTTTAAATGTATACTTGATTGAATGCTTATTCAAAAGACCATTATAAATTCTGATTAGCATAGCAAGGTTTAACGTCCCAAAGGCATCCAGTGCAGGACATTATATCACGACGGCCACAGCCTTTGATAACTAGTAGTAAACTCACTGGCTGCAGACCCACTGGGATATGAACCCGGGATGTGCAGGTGAGAGGACAAAGCACTAACCACTACACCATGGAGGTCTGTGAAATTAAATACGGCTAAAAGCCTGGTTAGAACTAAGTTATCAATGATCTAAGAACTAAATTATCAATGATCTAAGAACTAAGTTATCAATGATCTAGGAACTAAGTTATCAATGATCTAAGAACTAAGTTATCAATGATCTAAGAACTAAGTTATCAATGATCTAAGAACTAACTTATCAATGATCTAAGTTTTAAAATTTATGATGTACTGTATATAAACGTTGTGTGATGTTGCAGATATACACAGCCCAAGGACTATATGGTATTAGATTAGACTGCCATTCATCAAAAAATTGTGACATGTAATTAATAGACAAAAAATGAAGATCTTGTCAAGTAATCAAAATTTAAAAACTTGTTGAATGATTTAAACAATTTGTCTTTGTCCTAGCAATTTAAAAAGAAGTTGTGAAGTGGTCAAATTTCAAATCCATTTTAGGAACATTTTTTGCATTATGATTTCTTAGTTCCTGTAGCCTCTGGGTTTCAAAAAGTCTTTGTTTATTTGTTGAAGTTTGATGGCACTGCGACAGTCAGTCAAATGTGTCAAGAGAGTGTTAATAAATAATGGTGCAGGAGTTAGGATAGAGAGGTAGGGTGGGTGGAGAGAATGAGAGGGCAGGTAAGGAGAGAAAAGTCCTTGTTTCCCGCACTGTATTTAACGCATAACTGGTATTCTGTTGTACAGGATATACCCTAGCAAACAACACAAAACTTATCTGGATAATAATTTTTTCAAAATAGTAACATCAGATGTGAAGTACCTGATTGTAACTAATACATATGAATATTAATACCTGAGTATTGTCAATTCTAAATGACTCTTTAGTGATAGCATTTTAAAAATATGACTAAGGCAAGGGATTTTCATCCAAACAAGTAATTGTACTGTGTAAGATATCAATCTTAGTCTCTGAATTAAAATGAAGTGCTGTACTTCCCATACTCATGTAATTCTCCAAAGGTACCTCTTTTCTGGGAAGTATGGTAGCTGACAGTGGGGAGCATTTTAGAAAGTTTGATCCATGAACAATTTTTAATCTAATTTTTTTTCCAAATGAAACTTATGGAAGCCCCTGATTGGTCTACTTGTTTTTAACAATATGGACAAACCTGAGAAATGGTGCATGCTGAAGAAGAAAGGTGTGTGTGTACTTGTGCTTGTACAGGGGAAGGAGGGGAGGGGGAATGGATAGCTTATTTTGACCAAATCTTACCCTAAATAGTTATGACAATTTAGTTTAATACTGGCAGGGCAATTATGATGTCCTTCTTTGTATCCCCCTAGACATACTGTTCATTGACCTCCAATCCAAATCTTTTATTTTCATTACAATTACAAGATTCCAAGGTGTCAGTCACAATGACACACTTTAACACCAACTGTTTTAATTCATCTCCGTATCAGTTGGTCACTTACTGAATCTGTAACATCCAATGCAAATCAACTCTGTGCCAATGCAAACAGGAACTCTGCAAACCTAGTCAGTGATGTAGCCACAGGAGAGAGGGGCTAGGAGGTCCAGACCCCCTGCCCAACCTTTTTCTAGGAATTTTCAAAAATTGGGATAATCTTTTCTTTTCTTTTTTTATTAAAAAAATAAATTGCCCTCAGAAGTGGGCTAAATTGGAACACTTCATCTTGGGAGGGGGTCTTGGACCTTTTCAGACCCCCTCATTTTTATCCTCAGGTATAGCTCATACAATCCCCTTTGTAAATAACACTGCAGTGTGACACCCAAATATCTCCTGTAAGGGTAAATCAACAGTAATATCTACCCACGTATCTGTTTCCTTATCCAGCCTGTACAGATCGTACTGAGGGTTGAGCTGAACTGGAATACTTATTCCCATTTCATGCATACCACTCCACATCCCACATAGATACACCTCCCCCTTATAAATCGTACCTGTACAAAAGTTTAACAAACTCGGAAGGTCTGCATAACGCTTCCATTCTTGAGTTTCTGGTAGATATGCTTCAACTTGTACGCAAGGAACATTTGTGCTTGAGGTGGCCGACATCCCACCAATCACCAAAATTTCTGATTTATAAGTTATACACACAGTCCGTAATCTAGGGGTCAACATTGGGGGTAGGGTAGCAGTCCATGTATCTGTGACTGTATTGTAACTCATTGTTCTACTTCCTGAGAAAATAAAAATACTATCCTTGTATGTGGCAGTGCTGAAATCAATGACATCCCTGGGCATGCGACTCACAAACTGCCATTCGTCAAGAGACGGATCATAACACTCTACGCTATTCAAGATCTCCCAATCGTTCAAACCACCCAATGTATACAGCTTTCCGTCCAGGTGAAGAAGACTAAAATCTGCCCGACCTTGTAACCTCGGTGTGACCTCAATCCATCTACCCCTAATGTGATTGTACTTAAAAACACTTTTGTCTTGAAAGTCATCTGTAGCGAGAAAGATATCGTTGTCCTTAGTGACCGCTGCTTTGGCTCCTAGAGCTCTACATACAGGGGGTAAATTAATCACAAATTGAATATCTTGGTCTAAACACAGTAAGCTATGCTCCCCTTTCTCCCTCCTTACCATAACAATCATCTCCTTTTTGGTCATACCAATCCTTGGGGCTTTCTTCTCTCTCTTTTTTACATTCCCAACTAACATGTCATTTGATACATCCAACAAGTCCAGATCTTCCTCCTGACTTGGAATTAAACCAATTTCTTTGCAAACTTTAACGCAAGCATCATCCAAAATATCAAAGTAAATTTGACTGGACAATGTTGACAAGCTATTTTGTCTACCATGGATGTCATACTTGAACCAATCTTTCACAGCTGAAACAACTAGATCTTCCTGGTCCACGTTCAATAAAGTACTGCTGCATATTTTCTGTATAATCTCCTCCGAAGCTTGCATAAATTCTTCTTCTTTAATCACCCTGCAAAACTGGTAATTAATGAAGTCCCAAGCAGCTTCCTCTAGAGAAGTACAAGTAAACGTTGAAGCTAGCTGGTATATTCCGATGCAATTTGAGACATCTAAACACCTCTCTAAATACTCTGTGCAAGCGTGAACCAATGACGACACCTGAAGAATATTTGAAGTGACAAAGATGTTCTGAACGCAAGAATCCGAGAGTTCGATATAACCTGTGTACATGAAGTCCAACACCGCCCCCACTGAGGTTTCTTCCATTCCTTTAAAGTGATTTCATCTTTTGTGGCCTCACTCATTCCGCCCGTAAACATTGCTTTAAAATATGGACTGCAACACACTAAAACATTTCGATGACATGGGTAAGTTTGACTCCCCACATGCAGGGTTATGTCGGTGAGGGTCTCACTGGTGCGGAGGGAACAAGTTCCGTTAAAAGACTGGAGCTGTGATTATTGTCCTTGAAACGTCCCATGGTGACAAGTAGTCCCAGTAGAGTTAATAGAACATTCAGTCGCCAATCTGTAAGAGAAATTAAGACAATAAGCAATGGAATCAAAATCTGTATTAACAAACATATACACATTCTGGGACCTCAGCTTTTTATTTGATACATCAATGTTGTGTTTGTTTCTAAAGTTGTCAAATTTGTCCTCTTTGCAGATGACACTAATATTTGATGTACAGAATATGATATTGATCATTTGAGCGCATGTGTATCTAAGGTGTTAAAAGATATGAAAGTATGGTTTATGGTAATTACATTATCTTTAAACATAGATAAAACAATTTTTTTTCAAAAAGACATTGTGAGAACACTATTCTATTTAAATTTGATACAAATGATATATGTTGTGTTTCATTTGTGTCCTCTTTGAATGACACTAATTTTGATATTTAAATTTTGATCATTTGAGTATCTTAGGTTTAAAAGATATGAAAGTATGGTTTATGGTAATTACATTATCTTTAAACATAGATAAAACAATTTTTTTCAAAAAGACAATGTAGATAGTATAATTGAAAGAGTAATTAACAGAAAATTTATAGAGTATTACAGTTTAATTTGAAAGGAACAAATCAAAAAAGTAAAATCTAAAGTTGGTAAAAGTCTTGCGATAATGTATAATTTAAAAGAGGTATTAGCAGTAAGGTCTATGAAAATTATTTACACTTCTTTAGTTTTTCCTTACATTGATTATTGTCTGAGGTTTGAGGTTAACACCTATCAAACCAATATTCATCCAATTTTTGTCATTCAAAAGAAAGCAATGAGAATGATTTACAAAGCAAACTTCAAAACTCATACAAATGCATTTTGCATTGATATGAAAGCTCTAAAATTAGAAGATCTTATTAATTACAAACTGCCTTGATTTTGTTTAAAGCCAAAAATAATTTATTACCTTCGAATTTGCAAAAATTATTTACTGAAAAATGGGGATATCTAGGGACACATTAAAGGGACAATTTCCAACAAGTTTACATGCAAACTACATTGAAAGCTATGTGTGTTTCAGTTCATGGGGTTAAAATATGAAAATTGCTTAATTTGGAACTTAAAAAGTGTAAAAGTGTACATATATTTAAGAGGAGATTTTAATTTGAAATATTTGAAAAGTAAAAATTACTGTAATTTTAATGAATTTTATATATGTATCTTTATTGGATAGGTTTATGTTTACAACACATGTATTGCTCAGTTAAGTATTTGAATGTATTATTTTAAGAAAGGGGAGAATCACATAAGTTTAATTTTAAACTTCTTCTCTCTCCTTTTACATTTATTTTGTTTTGAATTGCAAATGTCCATAACACTTCTATTCATTTTGTTTACTATTTGTATATCGTATATTATTTAAACTTTTGATGTACTGAGGATATGCAAGATGGAAACAAATTACAACAAACAAACATTCAATAAAGAGTCAAAACTAAAAACAAGCAATTCTTCTTTATGGTCAGATTCTAGCAGAAACTCGAAATGTGAAGTTAGTAAGTATCGCCTGCCATATATTTTTGATTTTCTCATTTTACAATTAGTAGCAATGCATGTTTTAACAAGTAACATAGATTAGAAAAAAAGTGTTAAGACTTTATGGCCATGGTTGGCAATTGTTAATTATCAACCAAGGTGATTAATAATGCAAAACAACCCCAACCATACATACTTGACCTGGCTAAACCTGTTCCACAAAACTCTATTGTAATGCAAATTACATAAATGATATAAACACAACACTTTACCTTGGTATACTCTCACCACCTCCTCACTACTAAAAGAGATAATCAAGTGTTTAAATTGTGATGCAGATATGGTAATTTGAATTAACACATAACTTCTAATGCTTATCCATTAGGTCCAATGCTTTTCATAACTGCGGCAGTAATATTTGTGAATATACAGCATTTCTGAGCAGATATCTAACATTCTGCATGGAGTCTATTATGCAAATCAGCTGCTTAATATGCACACATCACTATACCATTCAGCATAAACAATTGTCTTCACATATATCATTCAGTTAAATAACAACACTACACCCACCCTAATTAAAAAATATCATAGAAACATATATTTCCATCGTTATGCAAATAGGCTAATTAATATGCACACATACACCCCCCCGCCCACCCTAAAAAAAAACAGAAATAAATCAAACAAAAAATCATGCTCATTTATTCCTCTACCCCTGTGTCACTTTATGTAAATGTATGTACACCATTCATAACAAATTATGGGGCGCCAAGTGTAAAAAAAAATATTTGCATAAATTATATAACAAATTAAGAGCATTATTTATTTAAAAAGTGAAGAAAAAAAACATGATTTGACCAAATAATACATACTACCTGCTTAATTAATATTCCAGTTCCACACATTATTTGGAAACAAGTACTAAAAGACAAGCCACTTATATATAAATAATGTCTTTATGATTTGTATTTATATGCATACAATTTTACCCTCAAATCTTTATAAACATATAATTCATTTCTCTAAAGTTATTTAATTGTATATAATTTTAAAGATTGTAAATGTTTTATGCAAATAAATTATAAGCTGAATGATATTGATTTAAGACAAAATTGATTATTCAACTTACAAAACAATTTTTCACAAATAATTGATTATTTTACAATTAATTATTTGACAAATAATCTATTTAACAAATAATTAATTATTTAACATATTAGTTGACTATTTAACATATAATTCATTATTTTACAAATAAGTTATTGTCACCAAATAATTAATTATTTAACAAATAATTATTCAACAAGTAATTATTTTGCAAATAATTCATTATTTAACAAAAATCATCTTTTTTTTTTTAACTTCATTTATTAACATCTTCAACAACACCAATAACAATTCATACATTTGTAAAAGAAACCTCACATAACGAATAGTAACAAATATTAGATGACTTTTTAACATAATTGAGAACAGATAATAATATATTGTACAATACAATCAATTGAAAATAATGAGAAAAGCACATCTGTGTATTGTGCGACTTCATAGAGTGATAAGTGAATGAAAGAAAAATAAATCGATAAAAACACAGCTAAGCAAAAAATTAACAAAAGCTAGCTAACATAGTAAAAAAAGTAAAAGAAGAAAATAACCAATAAGAGGAAAGCGCAAAATACACAGATGTACCTTGCCTACCTCTATTCACAAAAAATTTACATTAACGGGGGTAAAGGAATAAGTAACACAATATGACGCAATGAGGTGCAATGAATATCAACCGTCAGAGAATGTGAACAGTACAAAAAAGAAAAATAGGTAGCAAGGCTCGGTTTATAAAGTTAAACAAAGCAATAGATTTCACAGCGTCAAAGTAGAGAATTATAAGGTTGAGATACATAACAGCCTCAACCACATACAAAAGGAGTAAATTGAATATAAAATACATGCAAGTATAAGCACAAAGTATGCAGTAGTTTGGCCTACATACTAGTGTTACTTAAAGAAATTATAATGCTTGCTATTTGGGTTGCCATGATGATTGATATACCATCAACTTGAAGATTAAATAACAAAATGCGATAAAAATAATTAACTTGGGGTAAAACAGACTTACACCTGCAATTATAAATGTAATTTTTATTATAAATTAGGAAATAATTCAAAGGGGCTCGCATATTATCTAGTTGTCCAAAGAATACAATGACTTTATTAAGAACAATGGGGTTTGAAATAATAAGCCTCACAGCATCACTTCAGAAACAAGTAGCAATCGGGCAATCCCAAAAGAGATGAGATCAAGTCTCATCTAAGGCATTACAAAATGTACACAAGGGTGAATCAAATAAATCTATCTTATTCGAAAATAATCGGTACTAAGTATCCTGTGAATGAAACGGAATTGAAAATAATGAAGATTACAATTCTTAACAGCTTTAAAGGATAATAGATAGATTTTGTTCCAATCAGTAACATAAGGAAACTCGTGGTTTCACTTATCTAAACAGGATGGTTTTTTTTTTTTTTTTGTTTGATGAGGGCTTAACGGCACCACGACAACGAAGGTCAAATTGTGCCTGAGAGGTCAGATCATTCTATAGGTAGGAAGGAAAGGAAACAGGGGAAGAATGAGAGAAATTCAAGAACAAAAGGTCAGAAAGCTGTGATCGAGAGGGGAGGTGCATGGTTGAAACAAAAACAAAGTAAAGAAGGGGTGGAAGAGGAGAACTAAATATGGTTGTAGAGGGAGGCATGATAAAGGAAGGAGATCATTTTATCCGGAAAATGTTTTCTGGAAAAACTCAGCAATTGAGTTGTGGGGAGCGAGGGAAGCTCTGGGAAGGTTGTACAGGGGGCAAGCAAGGAGAACATGATGGAATGTGAGGGTGCAATGGCAATTGTTGCAGAGGGGTTGGGGCGAGCCAATAAGGAGGTGGGAGTGAGTGAGGTGGGTGTGACCAATTCTAAGACAGGTAATATGAACGTTGTCGATACGACAGAGGTTGTTGATGGCGGATTTGATCGGAATTGTGGGCTGGATGACATGGAGTTTGCTATCAATTTGGGAGTTCCATGAGGTTTGCCAGCGGTCATGAACAAGGGAAGCGATAAGCGGTTTGATGTCAGAGAGGGTTTTGGGAAAAGGGGTAGGGAGGAGGTTGAGGGCAAGCTTAGCAGCTGCATCAGCCCTGTCATTGCCTGGGATGCCAACATGGCTGGGTATCCAAAAGAAAAGAATACTTTTCCTGCAGAGGGTGGGAGAAAGGAGTTTCCGGAGGAGGAGGTGGCATGTGAGGTTATCCCATTTAAGATTGAGTAAAGAAGTAAGAACAGCCTTTGAGTCAGAGAAAATGGCAAAGTGGCTGAGCGGAGAGTACTCAATAAAGTTGAGGGCGAGGAGAATGGCCTTAGCCTCGGCTGAAAATATGGATGAGTAGTCGGGAAGTCTGCTACTGGGGGTGATGTCTTGGATGACGGCAGCAGCAGCTGTCTTGTTGCCTTCCTTGGAGCCATCAGTATAGATGGAGGTGTAATTTGAGAGTTGGTCTTTGATTTGGTTGTGGAGATTGATGAAGAGGTTAGGGTGGGTTTAAGTTTTGTGATGAGTGGAGAGGCCCAGATGGACAGAAGGGAGGGGGTGGCCCAAGAAGGAAAAGTGGGCTAGGAGAAGGTGTCGAGAGTGGCAGGGTTGATGCTGAGATGGAAGAGGTCTGATTTAATGCATAAGCTGAAGGAAGGGGATAGGGTTTTAGTCATATCAAAGAGTGTGGAGAATTTGGGGTACCTAATGAGGTTGTAAACAGGATTCTGGGTGTTGGTGAGGACTCTAAAAGCATAGGAGAGGCTAAGCTTTCTACATCTAAGTAGAAAGGGGGGTTCGTTGGCTTCAACATGAAGGCTAGTGATTGGGGAGGTCCTGTAGGCTCCTAGACAAAGCCTGAGGGCTTCATTTTGGATGGTGTTGATGTGGTTGAGGTATGAGTAGTGAGCGACACAGTAAACAATATTGCCGTAGTCAAGCTTGGCACGAATGGTGAGCCTGAAAATTTTGAGGAGAGCATAGCGGTTCGCACTCCAAGTGGTGTTGGAGAGGAGTCGGAGGATGTTGAGAGAGCTGTTGCATTTTAGTTTCAGGTTGGTGATGTCTTGCTTGTAGGTGAGCTTGGGGTCTAGAGTTAGACCCAGGAACTTTGTGTGTTGAACTTTAGGGATGCAATTGCTATTGAGCACAAAGTTCGCGTTGGGGTGGAGGTTGTTGAAATGACAAAAGTGCATGCAGACTGTCTTGTCTTTGAAGAATTTAAAACCGTTATTGTTGCTCCAGACTTGCAGCTGGTTGAGGCTGATTTGGAGCCTATTTTCAACAATAGGGAAGCTAGGGGAGGAGTAGAAGATGGTGAAGTCATCCACGTAGAAGGCACGTTTGATGTTGGGGCCAAGGTCATCCGCGATGTCATTAATGCTCAGGTTAAAGAGAGTGGGAGAGAGGATACTGCCTTGGGGGATGCCCTCTTCTTGGGGGTACGGGTTGGAGAGGGTGTGGCCAATACGAACTTGAAACTGCCTGGGTGAGAGGAAATTTTGAATAAAGATGGGGAGATGGCCTCCGAGGCCAATGGTGTGAAGTTTGCGGGTAATGCCATATTTCCAAGTAGTGTTGAAAGCTTTCTCGAGGTCAAAAAATATGGCAATGAGGTGTTCCTTTTTTGCAAAGAATTCCCGGATAGCGGTGTCGAGCATAATTAACTGGTCTAGGGTATTGCGACGTTTTCGGAAGCCGCTTTGGTGAGGGGAGAGGATTCTGTTGGTCTCAAGGAACCAGTTTAGTCTCTGATTAATGGTCCTTTCCATAATTTTACAGAAACAGCAGGTGAGGGCGATGGGGCGGTAGCTGGAGGGGTCGGTACCGTCCTTCCCGGTTTACGGATGGGGATGACAATAGCTGTCCTCCAGATAAGGGGAAAGGAGTGTGAGGACCAAATGTGGTTGAAGATGGTGAGTAGGGTAGTGGTGGCCTTGATGGGGAGGTGTTTCAGGAACTGGTAGGGGATGTTATCTGGGCCCTTGGAGGTGCAGCCAGCGTCGTGGATGGCTTGGTTTAATTCAGAAAGGGTGAGAGGGGTGTTGACTTCTTGTACTGTTTTACGATAAAATAATGGATTGATCTGTTGGAAATGCAATTGGAACAATAAAGTGATAAATTTGTTTTATTACAGGTAACATTAACAGAGTTGGCAACATGGGGAGATAAATTATCTTTCTAAGAGGCAGGTATGCAAGATATACCAAAATAACGGGTGAAAGGTAGGGATGTAAGCTTGAACTCTTTTATAAAGTCAATATAACTCTTCGGGGAACCATCAATGCAGGAAAAATCATGGACCGAAATGCCCCAGCGTTTTAGATATTCTTATCAAAAAATGTCTTATTCCCAATTTTTAGAAGTGAATTGTTTAAAATAATTTGATTATCAAAGTGATCAAGGGACATATTAAAGTTGAAAGAGAACCAAGCTTCACATACCTGTTTTACAAAACACTTCTTAATATTCCTTCAAAACTAAGCTTAAAACTTTTTTGTTTAAAAAGACAATAATCTAATGTGTTACTTGATCCATTGTTTTTCTATTTATGTTGTCATTTCTGTAATCTTATTTTTGTTTTCGTATTAAATTTCCTTGTATGTAAAGCGCTGTTAAATGTTTTTACAAAATTAGCGCTATATAAATTTATGTATTATTATTATTATAAATATTCAAAAATCATGTGGACTCATATTACATTTAAAAAGAAACATATTTCCAAAATTACATATAGCGAAATCAGAAAAGATTTTCCAATTATTTAAAATAGGTGAACAATAGCAACGAATCCAAGAACACTTCAGAGTAAAAATAAAAGATTCAATATGCAACATACGAAGCCTGCCCTCATCATAATCATTAATAAGTGAAGAACTTGTAACCTTATTTGGTTTACCATTCCAAATAAACTTATACCAAATTTTGTTTAGTTCTATGATATAGGAATGAGGGGGGTTTGGAAGAACAGTAAATAAGTAAACTAGTTGGGAAAGAGCAAAAGATTTAATGATAGTAATTTTACCCATGGGTGTGAGGTCACGAGTTGACCATAGATTAAGAATGTTCTTAAGGCGAGATAATTTGGGCTGATAATTCAAATGGAAAAAGTTGTTATGGTGAGTTGTAAACGAAATACCTAAATAATAGATTGAACCATTGGAAAAAATAAGAATATAATTTTTAAGATGATTTGGGGGTATTTCAGTGTTAAAACCAACGGGGAAAATGTATGATTTATCAAAATTAATTACGAGACTGGAAACTTTGCCAAAATCATTTGGACTTGAAATAGCGGCATCAATAGACGACTTAAAACCGTCCGTAAATAGAACAGTGTCATCAGCATATTGACAAATTTGTTAAGTTGATATCACTTACATGTATACCTCTAATATAATGGTTATGCTTGATATAGATACAAAGAATTTCAGAACAAATTATAAATAAATAAGGACTAAGAGGGCAGCCTTGTCGCACGCCACGTGAAAATAATTTATGGTCATTGTACTGAATAATTAGTACAATGACCATTGTTGATTATACATGAAGAAGCCTTTGTATAAAGGGTAGAAACCCATTGTATGAAACCCCATCCAAAATTAAAATAAGAAAGTACCTTGTTAATAAATGAGTGGTCCAAGGAGTCGAACGCTTTCTCAAAATCGAGAAAGATTAATGAAGCTGGTAAATTATTATGATTACAATAGCTAATAGTATCTAACAGTAAACAAATATTTTCCCCATTATACCTACCCTATCTGGACTGATAAAATCAATTAAAAAACATTTTAAACGGTTGGCCAGGGACTTAGCTGCTATTTAGTAATCGGTATTAAGTAGAGCGATAGGTCTCCAGTTTTTTCAAAATGATGGGTTTTTTTCCAGGCTTAAGAATAAAGGAAATCACTGCCTGTGATTGTTGTTTGGAAAAACACATATTATTATAAGAAACATTTAGCACGTTATCAATGAATTTCCCAATTTTATTCCAAAAGAATTGATAAAAGTCAGACGATAAACCATTGGTACCCGAGGATTTATTAGACAACATAGAAATAAGTTTATCTTTGCATTCGCGAAAAGTTAATGGGCCTTCTAAAGAAACCAAATCCTCATTTGAAAAACGTTTGTTACTGTTACGGGAATTGAAAAGAGTAGAGGGATCACTAACACACTAACAGTTGGAATAAAGAAAACGATAACAAAATTCAATTTCATCAAGAAGTGCATGCTTATCAGTAACATGCGAAGCAGTACCATTAATTAATTTAGTAATACAGTTGGAGGCCTTATTTCTACGTTCTAAATTGAGGAAATACCTTGTGTTCTTCTCCCCACCCTCAATCCACCTTGCCCTGAAATGAATACAAATACATTTAAGTTTAAAATTGTATATCAAATCGAGCTCATTCTTGAAACCTCTCAAAGCAGATAAGTTTGAATCAGTGGGAGATGTTATATAGTTGATCATAATACAAAATAGACTTAAAGTACCTTGCGCTCATGAGCTAATCTTTCAAACCTTACCTTTAGAGTAAGCAATAATAACAGATCTGAATTTCATTTTCAGAACGTCCCACAACAAAGAAGCATTCAAGAGAGAATAATCAACAGTAATGGAAGGGATGATATCATTAACAAGACTTACATAATCATTATCTTTGAGTAAGTAGGCATTAAATTTCCAGGTACCTGGACCACGTTCCAATGGAGAAAGCAACTTGATGGTAACAATATCATGATCAGAATTAAACAAAGGATAAGAAAAAGCATGGTCAACAAGATGAATTAGACATCTGGAGATAAGGAAGAAGTCAAGCCTGCAATGTATAGTTTTGTCAATAGTAGAATGCCAAGTATAGTTAGAATAACTAGGATGCCGTTCTCTCCGGATGTCTTAAAGGTCAAACCTGCTAATGAGTTCCAACACAGAATTTCTCGCATTAAAATTAGTTACCCTATTTCCCCCTTTTTTATCTAAATCAGAATCGTAAACAAGGTTGAAATCACCGCCTCAAATTATATTGATATTGCTATACTTATTGATAATATTGCCAATATTATTGAAAAAAATAGGTTGATCAATATCAGGAGTGTAAATATCAATTTAAAGATAAGGAGTGTTCTCTATATGACAATCAGTTACAACGTATCTACCATTAACATCACACGTAATATCATCAATGCAAATATGTAATGAGGGTTTAAATAAAATCATAATAACACCATGGCTAGCACTGGAGCCGTGTGCAAACAGAACCTTGCCACCCCATTCATTACTCCAGTATTTAATATCACTCCTCCATATTTATTGCCTCATCCAAATATTTACTAGCAATAGCTTGTTTATTTATCATGCGGATACTGTATATGCGCCACACTATTTTATTCATTAATTTGAAATGACTATAAAAAATATACTATAAAAATTGCCTCTTTTAATACACTGGGCATCAGAGACTGTAAGAAAAGGAGAAAATATTTTCCCTTTTTCACAATCATATTTTTAATATTATTTTTTACAAGAGACTCATTTACTAACAAAAATTATCTAACAAATTATTATTTAACAAATAATTTGATTATTTAACAAATAATTGATTAATTACCAAATAACTTATTATTTAACAAATAATTCATTATTTAACAAATAATTCATTGTTAAACAAATAATTGATCATTTACCAGATAATTTATCAATTAACAAATAATTAATTGTTGAACAAATAATTGATTATTTAACAAATAATTCATTAATTTACAAATAATTCATTGTTAAACAAATAATTGATTATTTTACAATAATTCATTTGCGATATAATTATTTGATAAATAATATTTTGCTGAAATAATTATTTAATGGGTATTTGGCATATAATGACTTGTTAAATAATTGTTTGCTAAAAATTGTTTTTAGATAATTATTTGCTAAAAATCATTTGCTATTATTTGTTTAATTATAATTATTTGTTATATAATTATTTGCTATATAATTAATTATTTGCTATATAATTATTTGCTATATAATTATTTGTTATATAATAATTATTTTATTTGCTATATAATTATTTGCTAAATAATTATTTGCTATACAATTATTTGCTATAAACACACAATGATTTGATATACAATGATTTGCTATACAATTATTTGCTAAACAAATATTTGCTGTATAATTATTTGCTATATTATAATTATTTGCTATATCATAATTATTTGCTATATTATAATTATTTGTTATGTTATAATTATTTACTATATTTTAATTATTTGCTACATAATTATTTACTATATTATAATTATTTGCTATTTGATTATTTGCTATATAATTATTTACTATATTATAATCATTTGCTCTATAATTATTTGCTATATAATTATTTGCTATATAATTATTTGCTATATGATTATTTGCAATAGATAATTATTTGCTAGATAATTATTTGCTAGATAATTATTTGCTAGATAATTATTTGCTAGATAATTATTTGCTAGATAATTATTTGCTAGATAATTATTTGCAGATAATTATTTGCTAGATAATTATTTGCTAGATAATTATTTGCTAGATAATCATTTGCTAGATAATCATTTGCTAGATAATCATTTGCTAGATAATCATTTGCTAGATAATCATTTGCTAGATAATCATTTGCTAGATAATCATTTGCTAGATAATCATTTGCTAGATAATCATTTGCTAGATAATTATTTGCTATATAATCATTTGCTGAAATAATTATACGACATTTGCAGCAACTCATTATAGGTAAATTATATAAGCATGAATATGCACTCAGTCACTCCCACCATGTGCAAAGAAGCACAACTCAGCCGTGACTTGATTGTTGACAGATCGATTGACCGAACGCTTGATTCTTGCCCAATTTTACAGGTAAATATTTATCTTTTTGAGGTTCTTTGTGGTAAACACATACATTTTATTTCCCGATGTTCTTCATGAGCTTAATTTTTCATTTCAGTGTGAAAATTCCCACATTTTTGTCCACTTGTGTTGGACGATGGGAGTAACAGAACACTCAAATTTACGTTTCTGAAAATGAAATAGAATTCATTCATAAAAATAAAATGACCAACTGCGTATTCATGTTAATTCATGTATGCGTATCGCTCGGGTGTGCACAATTAAATGGAAGGATACAAAAACTTTTCCAACCAGTCACGCAATGGTCTATGCACAATGGACGAAAATATTTCAAATTGAATATTGTGCAAGATTGATTTACAAATTATAGAATATTTTTTTTATTATGGAATTAATTTTGTTGTTACTCCCAAACAGTTTGCAGCTTTCTCTATGCTGGTTTTGCACTTAGGAAGACCCGAAATACACCTTACAAAAATACAAGTTACAGTAGGCCTACTGGCTCGCTAAGTGAAGTTTAATAATGTGTGGTATATACAAGTATGTAGGGCCATGCAGAGCTGGTAATAGGTTTGGGCCAAATGGGGAATATAGGCCGTATTTTAAACCAATTTTTGACCATCACGAACTGACTAAATTTTACAATATTGGTAGTAGTATTTTGTGTAAAGGATCCCCTTGACTCTCATTTCAATATAAAAAGTCTTTACCAAATGTTTGCCCTGAAGTTGCCTCTTCCAAAGGAAATGCTGCCAACTGACCCCTAGCCCCCGCCCTCCCTCCCCCTCTGGTCTGGACTGCATGTGCGACACACTTGGAGCTGAGAATGCACAGTATACAAGATAATATGCGCAAACATGCTTTATGAAAAATTGGGCTGCCATCCAAAAAAGTGTCAATCATTTGTGAACGCTTTGGCATTTCGGTTTTTGCTCACGATAGTAAATGAAAGCATGCATATGTCGTTTTGGTTAAATGCTGATCTTTTTTTTTAACACACTTTTTGTTTGAAGAGTGAAAACTTTGCCTTCCGAACAGCCTATCATAAATTTTCTTTAATGAACTAGTAAAGAAGGAATCAAAGTATGTATGGTTGGATTTTGAGACGAAAGTAAGAAAGTTTTCATATCCCAAATTGAGTTGCACTAAATTTTTATTGCAACTTTTTTAGACGCGTGTTGTAGCCCATTGACTTTTGCTTCATTGTGTTTTTTGTTTTTTAAATAAGCGTGCGTTCATGCCCAAATCTATAGGATTTAGGTCAATATGTGATTTGGGCATGAATATTTGTGCTATACCAGCCTTGGCTAAATTCTAGTAGGCTCGAATACTAGTGACTCGAATTTCAACCACCCCTAATATTACCCAAAGCCTGATAAAAAATTTACGATTAACAATTGTTAATTAAACTCCATTTTCACTAATTAGATGCTTCATAAATTGATTGTGCAGTTAAGAATAACAAAATTCTAAAGTTTATATCGATTTTTACAAATGATTGGATATGTACAGTTGAAAAATATTGAAAATATGTACACAGGGGGGTTCAGTGACATACAGGATTGGGATTTGAGGGGGGGGGTATATGGGCTTTGGGTGTGGGGTCGTGGAATTGAGATTTGGATTTTGGAGAAACCATAAATCAAAATTTTGAATGGGGCATGTGCTCCCACCCCGGTTCTTATGCCTATGGTCCCTTATACTCTAAACTCCAGAGTCACCCTTAGCCCTTTCACCTTCATCTCAACCTCTGTGAGAGGAATTATTGTTATTCTCATCCTACCACCATCCTTTCCCTTATCTTCCTTCCCTTTCCATCTTTATCCTCCTCCCATCTCCCCCCTCTCCTTCTAAATAACATACCCTCTCTCTCCTTATCTTCAAACATTTTTATTTTATAACTTCCTCTTGGCACGTTCGACTTTTGACTGTCGCTGTGCCAAATAAACAAATATTAAATTTCTGATTAATATTAAAGTCACCAAAGAGATAACCGATTTTCTTTTCAGAATCAATTATGTCAAGAATATTCAACTTACCTTAAATGAGAGTGGGATGTACTATTTCATTTTAATATTTACCTCTTTTCTATGTTTAATTATATATTATTCATTCACATTTTGCTTTTTTTAATTTTCAGAAAATACTTCACTGGTTCAAACAGCCACCAAGGATAAATAGAAGTACAAGCTTTGTTTCTATGGGGCTGGTGGTTTCAATATGAGATGCACTGAGTGACTGAGGTTGCCAATTTTTACAGAAAAAGATGTGCTCTAATGGGTTTTAGATTTTGAAGTAGCATCATATAGCACTTGGCGAAAGGTTATCTATATACAGTACTTATTCCCATTCTGGCAGAAAAAATGTGTTTAGAATAAGTGCAATTTTTCACTTTTTCTCCTCCTTAAAATGCATCTCCTATTTGGTCTTAACAAATTTGTGATTGAAATTTTGGACTGCAATCACAAACTTCATGCAAAAGTTCAAACTGTAAGTTGAGCTTTTGCACGGATTATAATTAAAATAATTCAAAGATTGCAATCAATATTTTTACAATGTCATTGTTTAAACTAAGCAACTAAATCTTTAGTAACAACCTGACACTGGCATAAGTTTATATTCAGAAATGCTAGCATGTTTTATATTAACACAGGGGCAGCAGAAGATGTTTGAATCTAGGAGGGGGGGGAGGGGGCACAGGATCTGAAGTGTCCTTCCCAAGTGTCATATTTTCAAGCATGTACTGTAGCACAATAAGGTAAAAGTCCATCCCCTTCCCCAACCCACTACTGGTACCGGAAAATTTCAAAACTTTGATTTTATTAGTCCGAAAATTACTGTGATGCATTTCCCTTTTTTCTTAATTTACAGCTTCAAAATTCAATATATTTTTGTCCAATCTTTGGTAAAATAGAACAATTTCATACTAAAATCTACAAAAATTGGGAAATTTTATAGATAATAAGTCTTAAAATCAGAAGGATCAAGTCTTACGTCATGATTAGCCAATTGTATTGGTCATGAATCGGAATATATTTAATGTCTAAAATAATGTGAAAAGCAAATACGTCCTCAGAATTATTCCTTACAGTCCTTAGAATTATTCAGGAGGCTATCATCTTCTTGGTGAGAATAAATGTAACTCAGTATACCAGTATACATTAGAACAGATGGCCCACATTCACACCCAGTCTGCAGTCTGCAGCGAGTCAGTGGCAAGGGCACCATTGTATGTTTCTTTCAAAACCCAAATCAAAAGGAGCTCCATGAGTGAAATTTGTAGTATTTTGTATGATGTTTGTGTTACTTTCTTCAATCTGGCAATAAAAAGATCCAATTATACAATCATAATAAAGGGACTTAAATATTACATATTTATATTTTAGAGAACACCTTTTATCTCTGTAAAGGGGCACCTTTTAAACTTTACAAAGATGGGAGAGGCCATGTCAGTTAATGTTATGACAATGGCCTGAGTTCAAATAGAAAGTTTTGCCCTGCATGGCCCATTTCAAGATGCCCACCAAGGAAATTCGGGGGGGCTTGCATGCTATGGAAAGGTTCTATTTAAAGAACATAGGCAGCGGAACCGTGGAGCACATGCCCCCCCCCCCCCCTCCATTTTTCTTTAAAGTTTTAAAAGTTCCCTTTTTTCAGAGGGGAAAAGTGCCCTTTTTCTGAGGGAAAATAGCCCTTTTTCAGAAAAAGAAATACCCTTCAAAATGCCGTTTTTTGAGACGGAACCTGCTCTTTCAAACATTGAGTTTCTTCAAAGACTATACATATAATCTTTTCAATGAAGAAAATAAGACAAATATCGCTCTAAAAAGACCAAAATTTGAAATTTCACATGCTTTGCACGCATACACCATTTAAAATTTTGCCTAAAGACAAAATCAGGGCCATCTGGTCTAATTTATATACTCTACCGAGTAACATTCATTCTACGCAAAAACATGATGGCCTCCTAAATAATTATCTAAGGACCCTGTGTTTGCTTTTCACATGGGATAATTAGGAGAGTTATACTTACCTTCCATGCTATAAATATGCAATCTGATCCATGACCAGATTCTAACGCACTTCTAACCGACCTTAAAAACATAGTTACCAGCCCAGCCCTGACCTTCGTAATACCTCTAACATCCTGACGGAGAGGGGAGGTGGGCCGGGAAGCATGGGAGGTAAGTATATTCTCTCGTAAATATCCACACTACGCTTAGCATGGTAAATTTACTTCAAGTTATATCTTACCTTTCATGCTATAAATATGCAATCAGATTGCAACCGAGGAACGGAAGGAGGGGAGTTCAGGCCGAAGCTCAATTTTCAAAACGCTGGTCCTAAAACTCACACTATCTTAATCCTACTTAAAGGATTAGAATCCATATCCTCTTCAGGACAAAAAACCTCTGAATAGGAGTTTACTAAAAAGAAGTAAACCACTCCTACTTACAGTCAAACTGAAAATCTCACTACCCGTTTAGAGTAATGAAGGCAAATGTGGCATGAATCCGAGTAAGAAACTCGGAAAACCTGCCAATCAAAAGAGCGTTCGGACACGATATAAATATCATAATAGTGTCTAAAACAATGCAACAAAACTCGCCAAGTTCGTCCACGAGACGGAACCGGCTAACAAAACACTATTGAGAACCAAACATCTGTTAGCTGAAACGAATTGAAGAATTCCCAGACGGGGGAGAAAAAAAAAATCACAGCGCGCAACTTCGCAAGAGCAAAAGTTAGTGGGGTAACACAAAATTCGTAAAGTAAGTCAAGCGAAAAAACAAGGGAATAAAAGTGGCATGAGTTTACCCAAACGGCTGCACAAAATATCCCGTGAAAGGGGTCATGCCTCAAACCCAAGTGCATACCCTGGCTGTTCCATGAACAGTGCCAACTATTTTAAGAGATTGCTTTTGGACAATCCATTGGAGGAAAGTGTCGTCATGACACAGTATGATGAGATCTCCATAACAAAAAGAAGTACGTAAATGCAATGCGGAACATTGGCTGCGCACTTATAGAAGCAACTCCAAAGATGCCAGACGGGGAACCATACCCCTTTCTCTGGTAAGTCCAGTGGCTATGAGTCAGTGATCGTCGACCCAACTGGAAAGCCTCAGTGAATGGCTGCAACGGCTATCCTAAAGCCCATGACTGAAAGCCAAACGAAGTGCTCTGGGAGTGTGGTGCAATTTGCCGGAGCTCGGGAAAAAGACAAAAGTTGTCCTTAACCAGAGGCTCATACCGGAAGCCTGCAAAAGTTTAGAGCAGCTGAGGGAAACACAGATGGCAGGTCAAATTGGGCGCTACCAGTCGTACATCGACTTGCTTAGTACTCTCAGTACCAAGGCGGAAGGTGGAAAACGTAACTCACATAGTGAATTCCTTTAAAAATAAATGTGCCGACTTCGAAACCCGTGGGTCAGGAGGAACGACGCAGAGAATTGATAGCTTGCGATCTTCCACGGACGCGGACTGACCTACGTCCAGAAGGCTGAAAAAATTCCACAAGCTTCTGCTCCTCTAAGTCTGAATAAGAGAGACCGCCACAGAGGTGTAAAGTCGGCACATATCTGGTCTGCTTTGCTCAACACTAGCAGTAAAAGTGCCTGGCATACTGCCTGTGAAAAAGGCCAAGTACCTGCCCAAGTTCCTGTCATTGGGATCACATGGAATGTGCTCCCTACCCCATCCAAGACGCATCCGTCACCACTGACGGTGAAGGTCTGACGGGTGGAAACTTCGCCCCGCACAACAGGTGGGAGTGTCCGCACCACACCTAAACATAGGTGGTCACCGTCTGAAGGTGTGAAGCGGGGGTACTGAGATATCCTGGAAGGGACTGCTGAAGGTCTAGCAGAAGGGGGTGTAAGTTCCACGTGTGAACTTTTCACATGGGGACAACGTACACCAGACTGGCGAAGCAGACTATGTGCCTCGGAGCTATCGCCTTCACTGCTAGAACTCTTCTCTTCTGGCGGTCATAAATGGCCTTCTGTAAAGTCCAAGATGGCTGAGGTCTCTGTGAGACCATCTTCAGCCCAAGGGTAGATTTTAATGACGTCCTCCCAATGACTCGCAAAATCTAGGGGTGTCGCAAGTACACATCTGTCGCTGATGGCCAGTGGTGCATGGAAGGCAGCAGCCTCTCTTCAATGGCCTGTGTGATCCAAGATGGAAGCCTGGATATTAAGGAGTCCATGAAGGAAGGAAACAACGTTCCATGGATCAACACTATTACTCTTCCTATGTCCACGCCTGGGCTCAGGTGGAAGGAAGGAAGTGAGAAGTATGGGCAAGGATGGAAATTGTCCTCTCAATAAGTGTTTCCTGCTTCTTTCTCAATCCCCACTCTGGGACCTGCTCCGTTGTGAAGAGGACCGAGGAGGAGAAGTGAGCAAAAAGCCGAACATCGGCGAAATGCACAGGGAGAAGTGTTGTTGAACGGGAAGAATCTTTCAGGCCGTTAGCTCTGAAAAGTTATTTCTAACTTAGGGTTAACGTACGTCATATACTCTATGGGCCATTAACTCCATAAAACTCTTACAACAACAAAACCTCAGTGATCGAGGAGCAACGTGGCAGGTGTGACTGTACTTGACACCTCACACTGTTAAAGTCTGGCGTCAGAGTAACAGCGTAAGAAAAAATGGGAGCATTAGCCGATCCACGCGAAAGGTATTGAGGAAAAACTATCTCCTCACTATGTTAATCAGGTGTCCACCATAGACGCAAGACCTTGCTGGTGTGAGCCTAGATCGGCTACGAGTAAAGCTCATTCCTTTTCTTAAACTTTATTGATTTAAACCAATGAGTAAAACCCGGCTGGTCATAGAGACCTGCGTGGTTGAAAAGGTACAGACAACACAACTGTGGGTCTTACTGGTACTATTAAGTCTGGTTAACAAATTAAAAGGCAGGCCTTTAACGTAGGTCATATACTAAACGGGCTGCTAAGTGTGTAAGACTCTGAGCCGCAAGACGGTTTATGGGCTGTAAGACCGCGGAGCCGTAAGCTGTTGGCTACCGCCCTGGAGAAAACTAGCACCACACGCAGAACGTACGGTAACTAATGAAAACCCATTTGCCTGAGGTTAGTCAAAATGGTGGTATAACGTGCACCATAAGCAATACTGGTCATTACATAGAACAGGTCCTATCAACCGTGGTGGCTGCGACCTGACTGGTATAACAACCTAGTTAAGGTGTTTAATTAAGCCGTTAACATACGTCGTGAACTATACGGATTGTTAACATTCTAAGGAACTTACAATCATTCCGGAGTTGTAAAAGTGTCTCGTTAACTTACCTTAAAAGGTTATTGTCAAAGAAGTTGAAGTCCTGCGTATACTTTACACGCCGCCAACTTGGAATAGGCTGTAGCAGTAGCGGAACCGCGTAGCCGTTATAACTGCTTAATGAAGGTGGTAACGTATAGCGTAAACTACGTGCCGTTCCCTATAACAGCTACCCTGATCGTGGGACTGTCTCTCACACAGCCACCTATGTCTAAAACTAGCTTACGTGGTGTTAATTTTTTGAAAGGGGGTTTAATGTACTACATCAACTGTTTGAGCTGTTAACCCAATCACTGTGGTTGAAAAATTCACTACGGAGCTAAGAAGCTAGTGGCTACGTGGGGTAACTACGTAGCCATACGTAGTACGCGTCCCAGTTGAGTAATGTAGAGCCGCATAAATCTATGAAACGTTAAGGGCTGTGTATGTGCTTCGAGCCATTCGCACAGTCTGCCTCTGTTTACCACAGAGCAACGAAGCTAGTGGCTACACGAGGGGGAGGGACTACTGCCATACTCGGTAGTGTCCCTAACATAACAGCTATCACTAAAAATGAACCTACTAGATCTACAATAGCGTTTACGTACTACATATGTTAAATGAGAAGTTACCTCAGTGTAATTCTAGTCACCACGGAGTAAGTGGCTACGTGTGGGGGACTAAAGCCATACTCAGTACGCGTCCCTATTGAAATAGCTAAAAATACACTGGCGCCATATTGAATATGGTAGAGTTCACGAAAGCTGTACGAGCTGTAGACTATGTTTGTTTGTTACACTATGGAGCTATTGGCTACGTGTGGGGGGCAACCGCCGTACTCAGTATGTGTCCCGGTAAGAAACACGGCCACAGAGCTCTGTAGCTACAGGCTACTGGTCGCTTTACCACGCAGCTGTGCTGCTGGTGTGTACGTTTAATTCCGTTTGTATCTATTCACCATGGAGCTGCGCAACCAATGGCTATGTATGAAAGACTACCGCCGTCTTCAGTACGCGTCCCGGTATGAGAAACGGTTGCGGAACTCTGTAGCACATGGCTACTGGCCGCTTTACCATGCAGCTATTCTGCTGGAAGGTACACTTTTGGGTATACCGTACTTTGTACGTTATCCCGTGTTGGGTCTGTGGGGTTGTAACGGCCCATTCACCAGAGCCATGTAAAGTTTAGCTACGATACCGTATGGACCCATACGAGACCAAACAACGGAGCCGTATAAGCGGTAGAGTTTAGCTATGGAACCGTATGGACCCATACGGATCCGTTTAGTAGACCCGTAAAGCCGTGGCCCGGACTCGTGACTTCATGTCTTGGAGCCGTAGGGACCGGTACGGGGCCCTTTAATGGGCCCGTAAAGCAGTGGTACTCCTGGGTTGACCGTATGTTGTACGTTAACCTGTATCAATCTCCTTATAGTTTAGCGGAAGATCACGCTCGATGAAAAGTATAATCAGGGTAGTTCGACGGTCGGGAAACTACGTAACAAGAAGAAAAAAGCTCTAGTGATGCTATACCTCCTGTGGAGATTGTTTTCTTATCACCTGACCACCGAGCTTTGTAACTAGTGGGGTCAACTTCCGGGTTTATCGTACATTGTACGTTATCCCGTTCAAAAAGTATGGAGCCATACCGACCCGTTCATCGGAGCTTTATGGACTCGTAAAGCTTGGAAACGGGGCCATATGTACCCGCATGGGGCCATCCAATAGGCCCGTGGGGCTGTATCACGGACCCGTACGGGACCCTGAAACAAAGCTGTAAAGCTGTAAGGAGCCGATCGCCGGAGCCGTATCCCGAACCCGTAGGTTTATCGTACGTTGTACGTTCAAAAGCTATGGAGCCGTACAGACCTATTCACGGGAGCCGTATGGACCCGTAAAGCTTGGAAACGAGACCGTAGGGGTTCGCATGGGCCATAACAGCACACTGAAAAAAGTGAGAGATGCTAGAGGTATTACGAGGTCAGGGCTGGGCTGGTAACCAGTTTTTAAGGTTGGTTAGAAGTGCATAAGAATCGGGTCATGGACCAGATTGCACATTTATAGCATGGAAGGTAAGGTATAACTTGAAGTGAATTTAATACAGTATATTTGATTCATTACCAATACAATTGGCTAATCATGATCCTTCCAATTTCAAGACTTATGATATACAAAATTTCCAATTTTTTGTAGGTTTAGGTGTAAATTTGTTCTATTTTACTGAATTTTAGACCAAAATATCTTGAATATTTCCTGTAAATTAAAAAAAAAGAAAGAAGGAAAAATGGGTCCCCAGTAATTTTCAGACCAATTAAAGTTTTAAAATTTTCCGTGTGAGGGAGGGGTGGGGGTTGACCATTTAAAGCTATACTGCTGTTCTACAAGCTTTCAGAACAAGACATCTGGAAAGTGCCCATCACATCCTGTGCCCCCCAGATTCAAACATCTTCCGCCGCCTCTGTTAAAGAGTTTTTACAAATTATAAGCTGGGAAAAACAAAGGTAGGCAGAAGAGATGGCTTTTAATCCCCTCGTCAATATAGTTGGTGTAGAGGGGATATAGCATCATTGCCATTCGTCCGTCCTTTCTATGTTCGTTTGTATGTCTGTACGTCCATCCAAATAGGAATAAGTTTCTGCTTGAATAGAGGGGAAACATAACCTCTTTGAATTAATCTGCAATGAATTTTCTGATTTGGTAGATAGAACAGCCTTATATGGTTTTATGGGAAAAAGTTGAGAAAAAAAAATTGAAGTGCTGCTTAATCATGACGTCATCGCAACGTTTCTTTGGTTTGCAGCAAAATGTTGGGCTTTTACACTGTCATGACTGTAATGTCGGTAGCAAATCCATCGTTTGTACATCTCACCAGAAAAAAAGAACAAATACTGTGGCTTATAAATGATGAAGGGAGTCTCCAGCAAATGTGAGTCGAGTCAAAAAATGTAACTAAGATTCGCGAGTGGTCAAAAGGAATTTTCATATACGGTTTGAAAGTCGCGTAAGAAAGTGACCTACCTTTTTATATATATATATATATATATATATATATATATATATATATATATATATATATATATATATATATATATATATATATATGTATTAAGTTTTTTTGGTTGCCATAACGGTAGGAACACCTGTGGTGTCCAGGCCCTAGCCAGGAGTTATAACCCAAAGTAGAAACAGCAAGAGGATAACAACCCAACTGTCTCGATAACACAGACTTGGCTGATAACCTGTTGGTAAGTACATAATAAGCAGTAATGTTAGTATAGTAAAATCACAACAATTTTGAAAATCAAGCTGCCCAGAATTTCCAGGCAACTTCTTTTGAAAACACACGTTGAAGCTTATTGATTTTACTGAAGTGTGTAAAATATTTTTGTATGTAGTGTTAGGCCTAACATTATTCGATCATACTCTAAAGACTAAATCATAGATTCAGAACAAATAACTTAAGAGTAGCCTATAAAGATTCATTCACAAGAACCCTCTCCACGGTCCAAGGAAACCTTTCCAAGTGAGTTGGATTCGGCAGTTACTCTCTATAATCAGAAATAATGACCAGAATTTTATACCGCCTTTTATCTCATTGGCCTATCATCATTCATGAAAGATTACATTACAATTTAACTGTTGCCATGGCATAATTAAGAGTCCCACTCCCAGTCAAATGTAATAATAATTTTTATACGATTTCAAATATATTTTAAACTAACGCAGAACGTTACTATGCAAGAATTATACAATCGTCAAAAGTAAAGTAGGATGAAGTAACAGATAATCATTTACCATCAATTATAAAAGATGATCATTGTTGTGGTTTCAGCTTTCCGCCGGTAGAACTTGAAAAATTGTTGGAGACTGACGTTACTGTATTTATTTCGTGTAATAGGCCTTTTCATAGCAACTTATTATCTTGCACAGGGTTGAGGTAGCACGGAGTTATTTCACAGATTGAAACCAGTGGTCGGATTCTTTTGAAATGCAGGTTTCCATTATGCACCACAACTGGTTATCAAAGGCCGTGGACATTGACTTGGTTGTCGATGTTATGTCTGTCCGTACGTCGTACCTGTGTTCTCGTCCAGGTCGTATTAAGCGTTTCGTGATAGCATTGTTACTATCATAACCGAATACGCAGGTGACGACCCCGTCATTGTAATTGTGTGTTCACTCGTCTTCGGCATTATTTTTCATCTGAAAAAAGAAATGCTAACTAATCATAAATATTTTAGAATACATGGAATTGGAATTTTTGTTAAAAAATATCATGCTAGACACTTTTCAATCATCACTGATAGCAGCTCTTGTGACTCAGATTCCGTTCTCTGGCTATCAGGCTGACAAGGAGCTCTTTGGTTTTCCTTTTATTATTGGCGCAATATACATGCCTCATGAAAACTCTGTTTACTATGAGAAGGACCAATTTGACTCTCTCAGTACTGACATTTCATCCTTGATTACCAAATATGATGTTCCTATCTGCCTGGCCGGTGATTTCAATGCAAGAACAAGCTTAAGCACCTTGGAAGATTCCATTACCATGGAAACTGGAGTAAACAACCTTGGCCTCACTTCTTGATTGCTCTATCATGAACTCATTTTCAGATCTTCACCATGTTGTCTTTAATAAATCAAGATCAAACTGTGATTTAAAAATTAATAATCAATTAATTGATATGTGTAAAAAATTTGATCTTTGCATTCTTAATGGTAGGGTTGGTAGTGATTGTGACACAGGTGCCTTTACATGTGTCAGTCCATCTGAAAAGAGTACCATTGATCATATTATTTCATCACATTGCTTGCTTCCATTGAGATTATGGATTTTGTAATTGACGATCTGGATACATGTTTATCTGACAAGCACAAAGTTATCTACTTGAAACTTGGTGCTAATATTTGTAAAAATGATAGTCTAAAGAAACAATTTTTTTGTAATAAAAGTAGTATTACTAATGATGCCGCCCATAGTACTTCGTGATACATTAAATCCTATTGGTGCTCAAATAAAGTTGAATCTTAATGTTAAAATTTTGATACTGACCACATCCAGAACATTAAAATGAAGATTGATAAAACAATTACTGATGATATTTGTCAGGAGCACTTAGATGATAGTATGTGATGAAATGTGCCAATCACTCATTTCACTTGCATTGGTGTTTCGAAAGTAATTGATAACAAAGATAAAGGATTTAAGAAGAAAAATGTAGACAAAAACTCAAATTCTGAACCATGGTTTAACAATATGTGTGCACAAAAACGGTCTGAATATATGAATTTAAAAATCAAGCTAAGAAAAGATAAATCTAGTGAAGCACAATCTGAGCTCAGATCTAAAACAAATTATAAAAAGTTTATAAAAAAAAAGCAAGAAAGATTACTAGACTAATTTGTCTTCCAAACTTAGAAATCTGAAAACTACTGATATTAAAGAATTCTGGAACATTATCAACAAAGCTGATTACAAACCAAGTGGTGATAAGTTTAACATGCTTGAAAAAAAATTCATCATTCTAGCATTTTAGGTTTAGATGATAATTACAGTTCTGCTGTTGAAAACACTGATCTTGATGTTTCTTTTGATCCAAGACAAATAAGTTACTCAATCATTAAATATATCAATAACCCTATCACTTTGGATAAGGTCTGCAAAGTTAGAAGTAAACTCAAGACTTACAAAGCTTGTGGTCCTAATATGATAATCAATCATTTTTCTTAGGAATTGTCCTGATTCAGTTCTAACCCTAATTACCAGTCTTTTTGATATTACTTTGGATATTGGTATTATTCCAAAGAAGTGTAGTCTAGGGTATATTATTCCGATCTACAAAAAGAAAGAATCTCCTGTTGATTCCAATAACTATCGTGGTATCACATTGCTGAGCTGTTTCGGTAAACTCTTCACTGCTATATTAAATGATAACTTAACAAGGCTCTTAGATAGTACCGGTAGCATGTGTAAAAATCAAGCAGGTTTTCGGGAAAATTATTCGACATTAGACCATATTTTTACACTCCATTGTATTATTGATACCTGTCTCAAGCAAAGAAAGAAATCATACTGTGCCTTCATAGAATACAGAAAAGCCTTTGATATGATTAACAGATCAACACTTTGGTCAAAGCTAATTCCAACGGTTTAAATGGTAAAATTGTTACTGTCATTTATAATCTGTATTTTGAAGCTAAATCTTGTTTAAATACAACAAATCATTATCTTCCTTCTTCGTTGCAATATTGGTGTCCGTCAAAGAGAAAATGTATCACCTTTGTTATTTTCAATTTTCCCCAATGATTTATAATCATCTATGAGGAAAAGTAATGTCACCGGGTTAAACTTGATTAATTCTGAAACAATTAAGCATTTGAGTACTGATGATACTGAAATGTGGTTAAGACTTTATGTTCTGCTTTATGCCGATAACACAGTTATTTTATCTGAAAGTGAAACTGATCTGCAGAATGCTCTCAATGCTATGCATGATTTTTGGCACCTGTCTGTCAATCATAGTAAACTAAAAAAAAAAAAATCTTTTTTCAGAGCTAAAAATATAAGCAAGCCTTCATTCAGCTTTGGTAGTGACACACTTGATGTGTGTGATGACTTCACCTATTTGGGAGTTGTTTTTCATTTTAATAGCAATTTTAAAAATGCCATCAGCAAACAAGTGTCCCAAGCAAGACACGTCGCTATGTTTGCCTTCCTATCCAAAGCAGCCAAACTACATCTTCCCATTGATGTTACATGCGATCTGTTTAATGAGCTTGTCCTATATATCCTCCTTTATGGTTGTGAGGTATGGGGCATTGAGAAAATTGATCATGTTAAAGTTTTTTATAACAACTCTCTTAGAAGGCTTCTTAAGGTTAATAAGCTGACTGCCGAATGTATGTTATATGGTGAGGTTGGTAAATACAAATTACATAGCACCGTTGAAAAAAGACTAATTAACTTTTGGAGTAGACTTGTTACTGGCATCCACTCAAAATTTTCACATAGACTTTACAGTTTAATGAAAACCATGGCTGAATCTTTAACCAACGATTATAAATTATGTGGATATGCAAAGTTAAAGGCTTTTTAGATTGTTGTGGCTTAAGTTTTATTTGGCAAGTACAGGGTAATCACAATTTAAATTGGTTAAGTAACACCCTTAATCGTCGCCTACAGAAAATGGACCCTCAGAATTGGTCAAGTGATGTGAACAAGCAATAGCCTATGTTACAATTAGAGAATTTTCAAACAAAATTTACGTTTTGAACGTTATCTATTACAGTTAAATCACTTTGACAGGTTATTCATGACAAAATTCAGATGTCAGGATGTAGAAATGTTAAATTTTCAAGTCACCAGAAAAAAAAAATCACTATGGCGACAATGATAAAACATGCAACCTATGTCAAAATAATATAATAGGTGATGAATTCCATTATTTGTTTGTCTGTAATTATTTCAAGAGTGAAAGAACCGAATATCTTAACACTTACTTGAAACTTCCAAACACAATTAAAATGTCTGAATTGTTTTGCTCATCTGATAACTGGGTGCTCTCAAAAAGCTATGCAAATTTGTTACAGTGATGTGATTTTTATCCGTCCATTGACTTCATTCCTCACAGTTTTTTACTTCGATTTACTTGTTACCTTTCTAAGTAGTAACATACCAGATCGTTCCATTCATCATAACTGTACATGTTGTATATATTATTCTGTATAAATTCTTTTTTAACTGCTCTATTTTTTACTTTTGTGTAGTCTTTCTTTTAAGTCCCCATGTAAATTTTGTACCACCATTTTAATATGTTTGTTATTGTATCTCTTATACCCCGGAAGGAGTCGACAGAGTAAGAATAAGCTAATATAAACTAACTGGTAAAAAGTTTCACATTCCGGGTATTTTTGGACATGCAAAGAGGACATTTATGAGATATCGTGATAGCATAGAATAGTATAGTAAGGTTTAATGTCCCGAAAGCGTCCAGTGCTGGAGATTATATCAAGACGGCCACGGCCTTTGATAACTAGTTGTGAACTCACTACTTGCAGACCCACCGGGGTGTGATGTTGATGTATTCATTAAAGATTAACTATAAACTATTTCCTGATGAGGTTAAAACCTGATTAATTTTTGTTAGATTATACCGGTGTGTATTTTGAAATTAAGTGTCCGTCAGAATGCCTAAACTAATTTGAAGAGCACAGTGGCGTAAATCCATTAAAAAAAATATATGTGTGTATGTGGGAGGGGGTGATTTGTAAGATTTGTCCATTAGTATGGAGTGCTCACTTTTCGGCGGGGTCCAGGAGCGCGCTTAATGGCTCCTAGTGGGGTCTAGGGGCGAAGCCCCGGTAATGTTCCAGGGGGCGAAACTCCCGGAAGTTCTTGCAAAACTGACATTTAAATGGCAAAAAAAGTACGTCACAACGCATAGGAAGAAGGTCTATTATGCAAGTCAAAATTCATGTCAAAGACTAATACACAATAAACAAAACACAAAATCATGAAAACATATAATGCAGTAATGTGGAAATGTAATTCTATTGTTCACGTTTCTGTGCATGAATATAGGTCTATGGTCACTCTTTGAAAAATATGTGTAGCCCTAAAGAAAAATGTTTGATAAGCTTCCAATAATTTACTATGGACATGTGTAGTAAATGTTGTCAAACTTTTAAAACAAACTTGTTCTGTATCCCGCTCCCTCCCCCTTTATCTATCGGTGTCTTGGTTCATGTATTAAATACAATATCGCACACTAAGCTTTAATATATTATCAATAGATTATTTTACATTTTCAAACTTTGATCTGAAGAACGCCCTTTTTTCTGAGAAAGTGCTCTTTTGAAATCTAAATGCATAACATGCACTCGGAATTTCAAAGCCTGTTGAAGTACCGGAACGGTTCTGACCATATGACGAAACTATAGCCTACTCTCGGGGGAAAAACCTGTTTAAAGTAGCATTCCCATTTTCATTTTCCGAGGTGAAGGAATGGAGTGCCCTTTTTTACGAAAAAACGACCCCCTCCTCTCAAAGTCCTGGCTATGGACCTGCATAAAATATTTAATAAAATCTAGGTCCGTCTCACTTTTTGAGTCAGGTTACAACTTGCGGGTGGATGAGAGTGGTAAGGGTGGGAGTGGTGGGGGTTCCTGTTCCGAGCCTGCTTCCTATCTTAATATATACCTTTCAAAATGTGGAATATATTTTTGTCGATAGCGTCGAACTCTTTCGTCGATAAATTTGTTATTTAACCCCCTCCCTTCGCCAATCAAAAGGGTTTACTGACGCCATTGTCCGTTTTATATTAAAATAAAATTCTTGACCACTGAATAAATCCTTCAATAAAACAATGTGTGTTTCCTTTGAGTCCGCTATAGCAAAGTTGCAGGAGGGATGTAGCCTGAGATATTTGAAAGGATGAGTTGGGAAGGGGGAAGGGGGGAGGGGAAATAAACTTTCTGGCAAAATGTTGTTGGGGCTGGGGTTTTTTACTGATTTTCCCGAGGGTTTGGAACTTAGAGGAAGTTGTTCGGAAAATTGACTGATTCTTTGAAAAAGTAAGCACATTTTTTGGCATTGGAGTTTTGCCCTTCCAATTAAAATCTCCTACAGATCTTCCTAGATTTCTACAAATTATTTAGTTCATCAAACTTAGTCATCGATTACCTCTACAACATCGATCACAGCTTCAGTTTCAAGAAATTGGAGTCAGCGTATTCTTCCATCTATTCTGACAGATTGAAAAACAAAAGATTGACATAAAAACATAATGGAGATTGATAGAAGAGCTTTTGCAAACTGGCAAACAAACATACTTCGTGATCTTGTTTGAAAATGTTGCCAATCCAAGGTATTGTAAATTGCTTGCTCCACACACAAGACATGCATGCCTTAATGACTGATTGATCGGCTGATTGATTATCATAATTAATATCAGGCTTTTTTGTTGGCGACAAAGGTCTACCCAAACCTGATTTAGGCCAAGGTTAGATGGAGGGTGCAGAAAAATCAGAAGATGATAAAAATGGGGTAATGATTTGTTTTCTCTCCAACTTCAACGTCAATTAGGCCTACGTAATTATAACGTAACGTTTAAGACTTAACGTTAGCATACAGTATGTGAACCAGTTGAGCGAAAAGACCAGTTTTAAGGAAAACGTTCACAAAAGTTCCATGTTCATAGAAAAATTACCAATACCATCAAAAATTGGTAAAATCTATTGCTTTTCACCTATAACATTTATCGATATTGCATTCATTGAACTCTTTAAAAAAAATTGTAATGCTATTTGTGAGGGTGATTTTCTAGCAATAGGCCTACTGCCATTTTGTCTGTTTTAATACTCATAACTACTAAGAAACTTGAAAATTATCGGATATTTGTTCTTTACCAATAGTTTTTGTTTATAACAGGAAGAACTGCAAACATATTTTTTGTCTACCAGTGTAATTTTGATGTAATTTTGATATTATGTCAAGATTTTATTGTAAGTTTAAACAATTTTGCCATGGGACTAGTTCCACTAAAAATTTTAGTTCCAAAATGTGTAAAATGGAATGTTATGTCGTGCTCACAGAGAATGATGGAATTTGTTGTTACATACACCATTATTCTAGTCTTACCATAAGGCATTATGGTCAAATTGACTTACTTGGGAAATACATGTTAAGCCTGAGGGTACCTATGATGAAGCCTAACATGTAAGTAATGCAAAAAACCCTACTTATGATGAAGCCTATTAAACGTACAAGTAATGCAAAAATATTGGTCATAAAATGAATTTTGGCACTCTTTTGATTTGATTTTGATTTTATTTATTTATTTTTCATTTTCATGCATATATTACAATATTTATAATGAAAACCTAATAATTTATGAGAAAATGGTGGAAGGGCTTAGAAGCCGGAGCTTTTACAAAAAGCCCACAGTAACTTAAATTTAATAATCAATTACAAAGGAAATGTATAGAAAAGTGAAATTGTGAAAATTTGGTCAAATTTGAAAGGAAATAAAATAGAATGCCTTCCTTGTACAAAATTTGTACATGGAAAATGTAATTGCAAATTGTTCTGTAATCCTAAAAAATTAAAATATCTGACAATTAAGGAATTATGAAATAAAAAACTCATTTTTCCTTGGAACTGGTCCACATACTGTACAGTAATGTTAGGCCTATGTGGACCAGTTCCAAGGGAAAATGTGTTGTTTTTTTCTTCATAATTCCTTTGTTGTCCCATATTTTTAGTTTTTAGGATTGCAGAACAATTTGCAATTACATTTTCCTTGTGCAAATATTCAAAGCATTTTATGTTATTTTCTTTCAAGTTTGATCAAAAAAGTGCCAAAAATAATTTGATTACCAATATTTTTGCATAACATGTAACGTTAGGCTGTGTAGGTAGGCCTAGGGCTTAACATGTATTTCCCAAGTAAGTCAATTTGCCCTTAATTTTAAAAACTTTAAAAATTCTTGGAAGTGCAAGTATTCCATCACACTTGTAATTGCACAATGCAGTCACATTCAACACACTGGTGAAATCTGTGAAACACAATAACTTTGAAATGGAGTAAGATATAATGGTGGTACATCAAATTCACATATATGATCAAAATCCTGTTACCTGTAACTTAATTTTGCTTTTTAAAAACAACTTGAATGTCATTATTTAGGTTTCTTTAGAATATTCAAAACGTGTCTAAAATTTTTCGCTCCTTTTATGATCCAGAAACCAATTAATTTGATTTTCTAAAGAGTCCAGGAAAGTTATTTGGATTTCCTTTGAGGGCATGAATTCATTCCATTGAAATATGTCAACCCCTAAACATGCCCACCACTTCATTTCTGTCCTCGTATTTCAATAAACCCCAATGCACTAACAATATGCATACCAAACTTGATCAAAATCCAGTCATCAGTTTTGAAGATACAGTATGTTGATTAAGCTTGCACGGTCTACCGGTTTTGTAACTCAAACCGGTTTCATGGTCTGATTCATGTTTTACAAAAATGGGAAGTACCGAAAAACCAAATCACTGTAAAAACAATTAAAAAGTATGGTAAAAATCAGTTTTATTTCAATCAAAAGAAAGTTCATGCTTTGTGTAAGAATGTATTTTGAAGTATTTTTTGATATATTTGTGAAAATATGTGATATTTATGCAGATTAAATTAATAATACAATTGAAAAAAGAGAATGTTTGGAAATGCATAGTCATAAATATTTACATGTACCTGTAGTAACAGGCTCAAATCCTCTCTATAATGTCTCTTTGTGTCTTCTTTCTGGGCTTATATTTCCATGAACACAACAACTGTACCTTCATTTTATTATAATCCCTTTTATTTTAAGTCCTCAACATTCTCTCCTGAGTCCTTTTGTCTTGTAAAATACTTTGTTAATCCTTTATAAATCCTGGCGATAACAATATTGTAAATCGCAAGACCATTCACTCATAAATTCACAACCAACCCTGCTCTACATGCACTGTGCAAGACTACAGTACATTATCTACAAGTTACAACACATTATTGTATATTGGCGCGACCCCTGGATATAAAACATATGAATGGATATCGTGACTCACAACAGTGATTCCTGCACGTAATAACTCAGAAAGTGTCGTCATTGGTCAAAAAAGTTACCTTCATTCCCACTGTATGTAAATCAGCGCATGGGGTGATTTTTTTTCCACTCACCAGTAACAAAAAGTTAGCGGGATTTATATCTTCTTTACTTGCCGATAAGGGCCGATTATTTATTCCTTGACGCTGTGTATCATTTTTTTGAAAGTTTTTCAAGTTTGAATATGGGAAAAACCATCACTATAAATCGCATGAAATTGCGTGATCGTTATGGAATAACACGATGCAAAACAAAGATAAATTATTCCCATGCTATCATTATCACTTATCAGGAAGCTGGTATATTATTCACAATTAGATCGCAAGAGAAAACGACCATTCATCCCTTCAAAAAGTTTCCATTCCTTTCGGATTTCATTTTCATGTGTAAAATATATTTTGAACAACTGTCCTGCTTAAAATTGTTCAGATTTAAAAAGAACGAAGGATTTCATGCATTTTATCTTTAAAATGTTCTTCCGTTCCCCTGTAATTATGTTTACTCATAACAGTACTAGCGATGGAATCTTCCATTTCAATCACGTGTGTACAGTGTGTAATTGACACATGCGATTTGCTTGGGGGTACACACTCAGATAATTTCATTGGTTTGAAGAGGAGCGAGTTTATATATGTTTTTTTGCAGACCCGTTAGGTGATAGCCTGTTGGTATGCATAAATTAATAATAATAATATCTTATTCTGCTCTGCATATTGTTTTACAAGTAGAAGGAACAAACAGAATGTTGAAATACAGATGTGTATTGCCATTTTATACGATTCTGAGTCACCAAAAATATTGTTTATTATTGTTAAATGTTTCAAATCAATGTAGAACTAAAAATCATATCTGCAGAGTGCCGAAGAATTGATTTTACTTGGGTACGCGGCCTGTGTTGTTAAAATAAAATGTTTTCAAAGCTCCTTGCTGAAACAAGGTCCGGTTTAAGTATGGAATACAATGTAATTCAGTTTCATTTTTAATCTTCACGTAATTAAATCACGTATCGTATTATTCAAATAGAGACTGCAGGTAATACGCTTTTATTTATGTAGAAACTACAAATTTGGTGGGGAGTGGGACACTACTTTTTATTAGTGGGCATTTTCTTTTCTGTACACTCCAGTTCGCACAGTTTTGGCAAATACCATATAAGGCGGAACCGGTTGGTGGCTTATTATTGAAAATGCCACTATGATGCACAAATGGGGTCAATTTCAAGTAAAAGCATACCAAGAATGATTATTGAACTTGAAAAATAACAGAGAGGTATGCATGATTAATAAAGAAAACAATTTTGGGGTTGAACTTAAGAGGCCTGGCCATGGTTAATGTTTCAAAGAAATGTTAAGTATCATCAAGTGGTTGATGGGATCTCAATTGTAAGATTTGCCCGCTGTAGGTTATATGCAAATCAGCAACAATTGTACTACATGATCAAGTATACGATGGTTAGCATCGCATCGTATGATGATGCATTTAGAGGCTTAATTTGTATCTGTTTTACAACTATCCAAAAAGTTTCTTTTCTTATTACATGAAAGGAAATTGAAATCGTAACTATGAATAGAAATTGTGAGCAAATAAGGGCATATAGATGGCCTGTCGACACAGCCTTTTTTATAGCTTTTTTTCGTAATTGGCTTGGGACATTGGGAACTGTTTAATGTCTTTCGGACCTAGACTGACAAAGAGGTAAAATCGGCATCATTTGAGGGGCAAATGGGGTAAGAAAATCACTTTACACACAAACAACATTAAAGTTTATTAATGCATTTTATTTATCAATGCCTCCGTTATCATTTTCAACATTATTTACAGAAAATACTGTAATACAAACATCGTTAGCTGCTCATATATAACAGTGCATGTAGTGACTAATGCACTTTGTGTTCAGGGCTTGTTTACATTACGGGTGAAAGACCGGTTTTCTGGTTAATACCGGTTTTGGTTTTGGAAACCGACCGGCTTAATGTTGATGACAACCAAACACACAAGCAATTGAAGGTGCACACATAACCTACATCCATTTATCTTGGTGGAGGAACAATAATAAGACTGAAGGACTAATTCTGTGCTCAGTAGTTAAGAATCTGAATTACGGTAGCTAATGTACAACATTTTTCGCAAGGTAAAAACTGTCTGGATTATAAAGCATTACAGCAAAGATAAACACATTAAAACAAGATTAATCTACCTACTGTGGTGTAGCGGTTATCATACCTGTCTACAGACCACGAGGCCCTGGGTTCAAGCACGGGTTGGGTAGACACGCCAGTGTACCACAACTGGTTATGAAAGGCCGTGGACATGGACTTGGTGGTCGATGTTATGTCTGTCTGTACATTGTACCTGTCTTCTCATCTGGGTCGTATTAAGCGTTTCGTGATAGCATTGTTACTATCATAACCGAATACGCAGGCAACGACCCCGTCATTGTAATTGTGTGTTCACTCTTCGTCGTCGCCATAAACACATGAATTTCTATTTTAGGAAATGAGCTGTACATTGACTTGCAAAGGGTAGTAAGTTCACATTAAAAAGGGTAAAAACCTTTAAAACTCTTTTTGGAACAATATTAGAAACCTGCAAAAGTATCACAGTAAATGTCAATGAAAGTATCAACATAGGTTTGATGCCGCAGGTAATAGTGTAGTTAATAGCACTCCACCGCCAGATAGTTAATTTTCTCTTCATTTAAAAGAAGATCAATGGTTGTAGTTTTTGATGTATTATTATACTGAAATTACTTATAAATTTGTTTTTGTTTTCTTTTTGATGTATCAGGATGCTATTGAGTACCAGCTGGATAGGGAGTGTGAGCTGCGTATTGAAGTGGAGAACGAACCTGTTTTTGTGGAGGTACAGTTATAAAAATGTTTTGTTTTCTTATCTTACATTTCTTCCCCAAATACGTACATGTCAAACCTTCCTTGTCAATATACCATTTATAACAAAGTACACCGGACGACAATTGTCAGTTTCACAAATTATATTGTCCACCAAAATATCATGAACAACTCCAACACTTGGAACAACTTCATCTCTTCTCTCACCACCAACACCCTTACTAAGAAGATTTGGAGTATGGTTAACAGCTTCCATGGCAGGATGGGCAAGTCTCCATCTCTTCTGGAATGGTAACCTTCTCACTGGAGAAAGGATATCGTTAACCACCTCGCTACCTCTTTCAACAACATCTCTTTCTCTGCCAACTACCCCAATGTTTTCAAAGCCAAAAAAGCTTGTGACGAAACCCAGAGTATTACCTTTCCCTCCCACAACACCGAGAGCTACAAAACCCCTACCACCCTTTCTGAATTAAACCAAGCTATCCACAACGCTAACTACACCTTCAAGGGCCCAGATAACATCCCCTACCAGTTCCTAAAACACTTCCCCAATAAGGCAACTGCTACCACACTCACCATCCTCAATCACATTTGGTCCTCACACTCCTTTTCCCCTCTCTGAGGACAGCTATCATCAACCCCATCCCCAAACCAGAAAAGGACAGTAAACACCCCTCCAGCTACTGCCCCATCACTCTCACCAGCTGTCTTTGTAAATTATGGAACGGATCATTAACCAGAGACTAAACTGATTCCTTGAGACCAACAGAATCCTCTCCCAAAGCGGCTTCCGGAAATGTTGCAGTACCCTCTTCCAGTTGATTACGTCCAACACCGCTATCCAGGAATCCTTTGCAAAAAAGGAACACCAAATTGCCATCTTTTTTGACCTTCAGAAAGCTTTTGACGCTACTTGGAAATAGGCATTACCCACAAGCCTCACACCATTGGCCTCAGAGGCCACCTTCCCTGAATGATGGCAGCAGAGGCCTGGATGATAGCAGCAGCAGCGTTCTTGTCGCCTTCCTTGGAGCCATCAGTATAGATGGAGGTGTACTTTGAGAGTTGTGTCTTTGATTTGGTTGTGAAGGTTGATGAAGTGGTTGGGGTGGGTTTGGGTTTGTGATGAGTGGGGAGGCCCAGGTGGATAGAAGGGAGGGGGTGGCCCAAGGAGGAAAAGTGGGCCAGGAGAAGGTGCCGAGAGTGGCGGGGTTGATGGCAAGATGGAGGAGGTTTGATTAAAATCTTTGCAATGAAACTATTTGCACCCTTTTAGGATTTGGTAAAGGTCCCGATTTAATGTTTAGAAAAAAAAGGTAGTTTCAAAACAGCGATATTATCGCCGCGTGGTAGAGTCAGGGTTAATACATGTATCATACAAAAGAGAAAGAAATGTTAAATAAATATGCAAAACTAAAGGGAAGTACTGCTTGTGTGTCTTTTTTATTGTAGTTCGATAGGAATAACTTTACATTTGAAAAATAACACCAATCTTGAAAGATAAACTAGACAGTTAACACCCTCTTGGCACATTTGACTCTGACTATCGTGGTGCCGTTAAACAACAAACCAAACCATAAACTAGTCTTGTTCTTTAGTCAGGTAGTTGCAGCAGAGTCATTTCTCCCTCATTGCCTTCCTTTTGTTGTGTCTTTTTATTGTGCATCAGTAAGAAAAATATTTACATTTTGCAAAAAGTTTGAAACTGATAAGAGTTCTTTACTGAAACTTACATGTAGCTGCAGTACATTGTGTTATAAGTCACATAATTCCCATCATCATTGTATGCCATACACCACATACACTACACACTATACAATCTAGATCTAGCGGACGACATGATTGGGTTACTATTATTACGTGTTGCATTTCATCACATTCATCGCATATTTCGTAACACCAATGACAGCATGAACATCGGACACTTTGAGTAAGAGGTGTACGGGGCCTTCAATTTTGTTCTCTTTGCCCACTGACATCAAAGTTTTCCAGTGTAGGGTGTAGAAACATGTTTTTAATTTCTTTTTTGTCTTTTTGTGACATTTTAGTGTGTTTTATAATTAAATTTATACCTCAACGATAATGTTTTAAGCTGTAGCATTACAACTGTTAACTTTAAAATAGTTGCGCGAAGAAAAAAAAAAAGGTCAGTATTTTAGTTTTGAGTCATTCAGTTTTCTTTGCGGGAATTTTCCCCCTTTCAAATTTTCTTTAAGGGGGATTTTATTTTTATTATTTATGCGGAAATCCCACATCTTATTGTAAACACTGGTAGAACTATTGTTAACTAATTATTGTGTTAATCCTTTATTTTACAGCTGAAAGAGGGACTAGCAGAAATATTTGGAACAGAACTTTTGATAGAAAGAGAATATCAATTTCCACCTGGCTCAAAGACAGCGATATTTACATGGCATGGATGCATACTCACTATATCCTTTTCAGTATGTTGCTAAGTTTTCAGTAATATGTGCAGCTTTGTAAAATATTTGCAGAAGAATGTTTTCATGGTGATATTGATGAGATTTGTTTTCTGCAAAAGTTGAAGAAATTTATATTGATAAAATTTCATATATTTTGCAGAAGTATGAAATTCAAATCCAAAGTCAGGTGCAATACTGCACAGTGACAACAGTTGATGTATAGAACAGTGTATTTTCTAGAGGGGAGTTATGTGCATAATCATTTCGGAACAGAGAAATGGGTGGTAAGACCTTCCTATGTTAGGGAATAGGTTAATCCTTTTGTTAGGTGGGTATAAAGCCAATGAAGATTTAAGAATATCATGAAATATGTCACAATTTTAATGACTTATTTGAAAACAAAGATTTAATCTTTTTAAAATGCAAAGATCAAAATTTAATTAAAACAATAATTTTTTGCAAGGCTCATCTTTATTTCTCCCATGAAGTTTTTTGCTCTTTTTTAATAAGTATTTTTGAATATAAGTTGTTGATTAGGTAAATCCTTGACAACACATTACCTGAAAGGAAAGCCAGAAGCAGCATACATATCTAAAGAAACACCGATGCTGATGTACCTCAACACCCATGCTGCCCTGGAGCAGATGAGAGACCAGGCCAGCACAGAGGCAACACGAGGACCTAGGGTGAGAACGTTTCTTTTCTATTTTAAATACAGGCTTAAATTAAATCCTGCCTAAGCCATTAGGTCCATATGGCTGGTGCTTATCCCTGGTTTTTATGGCGCAAGCGAATGAGAACATATGACTCACCTGGATGGGACGCCAGTCAAACATGGGTTTACTCCTTAGTAGTGCTGGCACTCATTTTTCAGCTGAACGGACTGGAGCAATTAGAGTGCTGTGTCTTGCTCAAGGACACAATGCAGTGCTTGCAACATGAGTCAATTACGGTACTTTTTGCATACTAGAAGGACTCCTTAACCCTTACTCTACCACGCGGCGATAGTATCGCCGTTTTTAAACCACCCTTTAAAAAATTTTTAAAAAAATTGGGACTTAGAATTGGGAGTAATCTTGGTATCATTTTAAAGTACTTGGATATTTCTTTCACAAAATGAAACTTTTTTATAGGGGTCATATTACAGAATTTTGAGAAAAAGTACATTGAAAAAGAGTAAAACTAAAAAATTACTAAACAATTGACAAGAAATGTTTTTTTCCCCCTTCAAATTTTACAATAACCTCAAGATCACATAATTGCTTTAAAATCAAGCATGCAAGTCCTAAGACTTGATAGTATTGGTTTCTGGTCTAATTTTTATAATCCCTACTTGGAATCTTTTGTTCTGTAGAAATTTCCTCAAAATTTTATAAATTTCTGCCATTTTTGACCCATTTTTTCAAAAAATCATGTACCCAAACCGTACATTGCACATGCTTTGTTGAACCGCTGTTCGAAAGCTCTTGAAATTTCCTTGTATTTGATATATTAATAAAAGCATACCCCCCTTCTATTTAGAACATGTTCTATAAGAAATATATTTCACCTCTTCAATTTCAATGACTACGTGGTGCAGAGGAAATGTACGCGGGTAGCACGCGAGCGCTCCGGGTTCGAGTCTCACTGTGACCACTGCGTAATCATTTTTTGCTGCAGCTTTCAGGGGTCTTTTGACTTTGATCATTTTTGATGGTTTTTTATCTTTCCTTTCTTTCTAAATATTATAGATTAGTATCATTAAAAAGGAAATTTCATAAAAAATCTAAATATGAAAAACAAAGCTCTGTTTTCAATATTGACAAGAAGTTATACTTCTGCAAAAATTTACCATTTATTGACCAAATATAGCCGAAAATTGCCTAATTTGCATATTTTCGTCCAATATTTCCTAAATTGGCTTTCATTATTCAAAAGGGAAATATCTTAGCCTTTATTCCAACCAAACTTGTAATGAAAGGAAAGTTGTCAAAAATGCATATGGAAAAAAAGATACGAAAATTGGGCTCTTTTTTTTCAAATCCCTGGTAGAGTAAGGGTTTACCACTGAGCCACTGCACCTCCATAAATACAAGATTAAGGCAGAATTCCTACCTGGCATATATTTTTACAGTAATCATTTTTTGGAGCGTGCTTGTGGCCGGTCACCAAAGAAAGATTCTTTTGGATCGTTAAAGTGCAAGTGACCACAATTTATTTCAGAGGGGCCAAAGAAATGATATGAAGTTTCATGTTTATACACTCCCTTTATTAATGTAAGCCCCAGAGAATGGGTAAAAACAAGAAGTTAGATTTGTGAACAAATATAATGTGACTTTGCTTATCTGCCTATGCCGATGAGATTGATATAGTGCTCAAGTTGGTTCTATTGAGGGCACTGATAGGGTGATCATGTATTATGAATGTTTTTGGACTTGATGATTTGAGCTTGAAATATTACAGTAAATGTAAGGGTGTCTGCACATTTGGCATAGTTACTTCGCTTCTCCTGTCGTACATAATTCACTTGTTGTTACCTGTTCATATGTAATTATATATAGGTTTCATATAGTTTCCGATTGTAATTTTGGCATGCATGACGTTTGATGCATGTCTAAAACGTATTTCCGAAAGGTACTGTGCAGTGCTTCCATGATGATGTGAATGTGGCAAAATTTAACAATCCATTTCGAAGTCATCCTTGTGTATTATTCATCTATACACTGTTTTTTTTTTTTTTTTCAAGGTGATGATAGTTGGGCCCGGAGACGTTGGAAAGAGCACCTTGTGCAGATTGCTGCTGAACTTTGCTGTCAGAATCGGGAGACGACCTACCTTTATTGATCTGGATGTTGGTCAAGTAAGAATTATCGTAATAGTTTTGACTGAACTAACAGTTAATGGTCAATACATTGGATTCTTATAGAGCTGTTTAAACATGCTAAATGTTTGCAAATGCACAAAACATGTACTAATAATCCACTTCCAATTAATTGTTTTTTTCTTATTCAGCCTTGCCATTGAAGATCAATATCATTCAAACCACACACACATTCGGCAGACAAAATTCTAATTGGGGACTTTTACAAACTTTATACCCGATTAGCATAATCCTTTTAAATGCGAGAAGCACAAATGCACAGTATTTACTTAGGAATGGGAATATTTTGCCCTTTGATTTTACTGAAATCTGAGTAACGTGTGATATGCACCGTGAAAGTACAGCAATAAACAGTCTCTCAGTGTAAACTAGCAATAAGATAACATTGATCTTTGATCTCATTCAATCAAGACCCATTTTACAAGCTGTTAAATTGACAAAAAATACAAGGTCAAAATAGCTTTAATTGTTGTGATCAGAATATATGAATGTAAATATTACCTGATGAGTCAAACAAATTTTGCGAAAAGAAGAAAAAATGTTGCAAAATAAACAAACAAAATAAGGTTTCAACAGAGCTGAGATTTAGCATGCTTCATAAACATCGTGTTCATTTTACCACAGGGCAGGAATGAACTGTAATTCCGGAGTAGTGGAGCTGTTTTGAATTTTTTGATGGCGAGGCATTACAGTATGCATGGTGAAAGCCCTAGCGAGTACGGCAAAAAAGTTACTTGATGTTGAGATTAAATGACATTGCAGGAAACTGTTCTGGTCTTTCCAAACCAAATTTACATGCACACCTTCCATCAAAATAATGATTCATACTGTAGAAATAAACTTTTCACTATTTGGAATGCATCCAGCATTTATTTTGTCATTGGGGTCAATACTTTTGCCGTACTGGTTGTGGGATGAGTATCATTTTGTAGCAACTTTGGTGTGCATTTGAAAGTTACGGTACCAAAGGCGAGTAATTGCTAAATGTTCGCATTTATTTGCTTGTACATGTTCATTCAAATCAGTAAACGATCACAGCTCTACATTATCAACATGAAGTACTCGGCCATCATAATTGATGACCATAGACATTTCACATCCCTTCCATCATTTCTTTTGCTTTTCCTTCTTCACTATTGACTTTGACGGATGTGCAAAGAATGTGACTACTAGCCTGTCACAGTCAAGGGAATCTAATAATAACCCCTTGACTTTGAAGGTTGTACGAATGGCCACATGCTTCTATTAAAGTGTAGATGTAAGAGAGTTAAGGGTTCCAATTAAAACCTTGACTTTGGAAGCTTTATAAGCTAACAAAATACAACTACTGTAGTGTTACATTCAAGAGAGTAAGATAATAAACCCTTGAATTAGGTGGCTGGACAAACTGACCACACTTCCCAACTCAAGGAGTTGGAACAGTGCCATATTCAGTGGGGGATCACAGGGGGGACAACTTTCCCCCACCCCTTCCCCTTGGTGAAATTCTGTAAGTAAAATGTTAGTAGCAGGATATACCAGTATACAATATGCTATAGGACATATTCGGAAAATTAACTGTAAAGAATTATTTCCAAGGTTAAATAAATATCGTCCAAATTTCTTTAATTTTCGGAAAATTTTCTTTAATTTCTTTCGTGTTTGGGCATTTTTGCCAGATTTACCCAAATTTCCAATGATTTTACTAAGATTTCTAAAAAATTTATCAAAAATTCCAATAGTTTTACCAAACTTTTCAATCATTTTACCAATTTTTTTAATAATTTCACCAAATTTCCAATAATTTTACCAAAATTTCCAATAATTTTAATAAAATTTCCAATAATTTTACAAAATTTACCTTTATTTTCTCAATTTTATGTTAATACTCAACAACAAATTTTACCTCCCAACCAAGGAGAAAGCATGCCTGAGAAGGTCAAATCTTATCAGGGGCAGTTTTCCCCTCCCCCACCTTCCTACACCACTCCTACATCCTTTGCCCCCTGGCACCAAAAGCTGAACACGCCACTGACTTGGAATTTAATACAAACCATACATCCCTACAACTCAACACCAATCAAGGGGTTAGTAAAGTTGTTTTTGTTTGTTTTTTTTCATGTAGAAGGAAAGTATCCAAATAAGTCTTGGGATACTATTTTTGGTCAAAGACAGCTTATCTCCCTTGCATGTTTTTCTGCTAAAGATTGTGATTTGTTTTTAAAATAGGAAATGAAATTCCTGTCTTAAGACTAGGTAATGATGTAATAATGCTTAGAAATCTTTGGTCTTTCATTGTCTCATTCCTTTATGCTATCTCCATTGTAGAATGCAATATCAGTTCCAGGAACAACAGGGGCTCTACTCGTGGAGAGACCAGCTGACATAGAAGAAGGATTCTCATTGGCTGCACCTCTTGTGTATCACTATGGAGAAGCTTCACCGGCTAGTAATATGAAGCTGTACACCATGTTAACCTCAAAGCTAGCAGAAGTTTTTAATATGAGGTGTAGAACTAATTCAAGGGGTATGTCCCATAACTTTAACTTGTTGATTTTTGTAATATGAGTACAGTAAGAAAGAAGACTTTAAAAAACCAAAGAAATACTATGTTCTTTCTACACAATTTGCAACAATAATTTGTATGAAGTTATGTTTGTGCAATGAAAGCTATAACCCAGTGTGTGATTAGTTTTTTGCCACCCTTTTCTCAAAATTGAATGCACAGTATCATCTAACATACATCACAGAATGGAGCATCCGTGACATGGTGACATTTTGTAACAAAATTTCATTGTCCAAAAATCTGTGACATTCTGTGACATTTTGAAAAGTTTGTGACAAAATGAACATAAAGGTGTATTAAAATTTGTCTGACATTTTGTGACATGTTTTACCCCTTCTCTCACACTCATTGGTACTAGGCCATGTTTTTTTCATGACCATGCAGTATTCTCTTACATTGTATAGGGCCTACTGTAGTATAGCATGGCTGTAATTTGATGTTGCATTTTAGTGGTGGATTCCATAGTTGGTACATATTAGTGGCTTCCCGCAATACACCATTTTGTCGCTCCTACGTCATGTGATACAGCGTCACGTGACTGTTTAAAATTCACCTTCTAAATTCTGAAATTCGCTGTTCAAAATTTGTTTTTTCCAAAAGTTAAGGAGAAGATAATCTGTAACTTTGTATATAGATTCCTAAATTCATATTATGAAAGACATAATTTCACAAAAAAACGTAGGAATATTCAATTAATAAAACAGACATAACCAAATGATCCTTTCTATCACCGGTCAACTGTGTGAATCAAATGTGACAGGCAAAACTGATTTGACATTCTGTGCAAAAGGTGCCAAAAATTATGCGACATTTAAGACATTTATGTGACAAATTAACAAATTTGTGACTTGACATTTTGTGACAGCAATCAATCATCACTCCATTCTTTGCATACATGTACATAGAATGAATTATACTTCTTTTGTTATTTTTGTGAGTAATTAGAATTTGTAAAGCCAAGTTTGTAATTGTTGCTAAGCTAAATCCATCCGAGCCATGGAGGCTCATTGAGCCAGTACATATCCCCGGTTTCCATGGCGCAAGCAGATGAGAGTACAATACTCCCCCTGGACTGGATGCCAGTCTATCACAGATTAACTCCCCAGCAAATGTGTAGGCCATTTTTTGTGGGACATTATCCTAGGTGCCAAGATAGTCACAGCTTCCTCAAAAATCTACGTTCTTGTAACTTTTGTTTTAAATGGGCACTTGATGCCACGCATTAAAATGTTTATTCCCCGAATCAAAATAAATTCTTTTCAGTGCTGTGTTGAGAGCGACGTGATTTCCATTCTATTCTCTCCAACTTTTTATTCCATTTCATTTTACCTTGCACTTTACCACCTAAATTTTGTTTTATATCTTTATTTACTGGAATTCTCTCTCTGTGGATGGGCATCTGCTTTCGGTGAGATCATTCTTTTTTTTTTCCTTTCCGTTCTGACCAGACTTTCACGCCTTATTGTTACCTGTGCAGTGGTTCTCCTGTAGTAGTTCCGCGATTTTTTTTCTTGTTGCCTCGGGTCTCTCGGCCCTTGGTTTTTTTTCCATCATGACGAACACTTCTGCCTTGACCCTCCCTCCCCACCCCGTGACCCACCTGTTACCTCCATTGACCATTCTTCAGCCCCAGTCCCCAAGCCACCAATAAACCAGATAGTTTTAAAAAGTTTTCCCTTTTCTAATTCACAAAGCGCTCCAAGGCCTTGTCGGTACCCTCCCCAAGGTCTTCACCCTCAGATCCGGTGATCTACTGGTGCACTGCACCAGGGACACTCAATCCACCACCCTCCTCAACACCAAAACCCTAGCCAATACCGATATTGACGTTACAGTCACCCCCCCACCGTTCCCTAAGCTCCAGCAAAGGTGTGGTCAGAACCAGAGACCTAGCCTACCTGACCGATAAAGACCTCATAAAGGAACTTACCAATCAATACGTTACCGAAGCCAGTCGTCTCGTCCTTAAGAGAGAAGGTGCCAAAATACCTACCAATACCATCTTCCTGACATTTTTCACACCATCTCTTCCCTACCGCATCACTGCTGGCTACCTGAGAATCCCAGTCACCCCTTATATTCCTAACCCCCTCTGTTGTCATAAGTGCCAGAGGTATGGCCATGGTAAAAACTCCTGCCACAGCCAAGCATGCTGTGGGAACTGTGGAGCCCTGGACCATGACAGCACCTCCTGCACCAGCACCCCACACTGCACCAATTGTGACGGTACTCACCCAGCTAACCATCCCTCCTTCTCAAAAAACTGCCCCACCTGGCTTCAGGAAAAGCAAATAACCAAACTAAAAACCCTTAATCCCAACATCACTTACCCGGAGGCCAGGAAGCGATTTCTTGCTTCCCTTCACACTAAGCCATCCTATTCAAGTGCAGTCTCCTCTAACACCAATATTGCCTCCCCTAACATAACTAAAACTGACTCACATACCCAAACCGACCTCACCTGGCTCTTCTTACCCAGTCCTAAGCCAATCACCATTGCCAACAACCCAACCACACCCATTACCCAAACCACCTCCACCACCACCACTTCTCTCCCCAACATTCCTTTCTCCTCTAAGACTCCCGCCGTCCCCTACCCCAACACCTCTAATGCCATCAAACATCAAACTCAAGCCAACCTGGCTAAAACCATCAAACCAACAAAAAACAAACCAACAAACAACCAATCAACAAACAGCCCACCATCCAAACCCACACGTATGACATGGAAGAGAACATGGATTGTTTGATTACAGAACATACTCCTCATCCAACTTTCAAAAACAATTTTCCCTCTGACAACTCTAAGAGCTACAATACTCCTCTCACCCTTTCTGAATTAAACCAAGCCATCCACGACGCTGGCTGCACCTCCAAGGGCCCAGATAACATCCCCTACCAGTTCCTGAAACACCTCCCCAATAAGGCCACCACTTACCTACTCACCATCCACATTTGGTCCTCACACTCCTTTCCCCCTATCTGGAGGACAGCTATTGTCATCCCCATCCTTAAACCGGGGAAGGACTTTACTGACTCCTCCAGCTACCGCCCCATCGCCCTCACCTGCTGTCTCTGTAAAATTATGGAAAGGATCATTAATCAGAGATCAAACTGGTTCCTTGAGACCAACAGAATCCTCTCCCCTCACCAAAGCAGCTTCCGGAAACGTTGCAATACCCTAGACCAGTTAATTACGCTCGACACCGCTATCCGGGATTCCTTTGCAAAAAAGGAACACCTCATTGCCATCTTTTTCGACCTCGAGAAAGCTTTCGACACTACTTAGAAATAAGGCATTATCCGCAAACTTTACACCATCGGCCTCAGAGGCCACCTCCCCATCTTTATTCAAAACTTCCTCTCACCCAGGCAGTTCCAAGTTCGTATTGGCCACACCCTCTTCAAACCCTACCCCCAAAAAGAGGGCGTCCCCCAGGGCAGCATCCTCTCCCCCACTCTCTTCAACCTGAGTATTAATGACATCGCGGACAACCTTGGCCCCGACATCAAACGTACCTTCTACGTGGACAACTTCACCATCTACTACTCCTCCCCCTAGCTTTTCTCTTGTCGAAAATACTTCAACTCAGCTTCAACCAGCTGGAAGTCTGGTGCAACAATAACGGTTTAAATGCTCCAAAGACAAGACAGTCTACATGCACCTCTGTTATTTCAACAACCTCCGCCCCAACCAGAACCTCGTGCTTAATGGCAATCACATCCCTAAAGTTAAACACACAAAGTTCCTGGGTTGAATTCTAGACCCCAAGCTCTCCTACAAGCAACACATCACCAACCTGAAACAGAAATGCAACAGCTTCATCAACTTTCTTCACCTCCTCTACAACACCATTTGGGGTGTGAACCGCCATAGTCTCCTCAAAATCTTCAGGCCACCATTCGTGCCAAGCTGGACTACGGCAATATTGTCTACTGTGTCGCTCACAACTCATTCCTCAACCACATCAACACCATGCAAAATAAAGCTCTCAGGCTTTGTATGGGTGCCTACAGGACCTCTCCAATTACCAACCTTCATTTTGAAGCCAATGAACCCCCTTTCTACTTAGATATAGAAAGCTTAGCCTCTCCTATTCTTTTAGAGTCTTTCCAACACCCAGAACCCTCTTTACAACCTCATTAGGTACCTCAATTTCTCCACCCTTTTTGATAGAACTCAAACCCTATCCCCTCCCTTTAGCTTACGCATTAAATCAGATCTCCTCCATCTCGGCATCAACCCTGCCACTCTCGGCACCTTCTCCTGGCCCACCTTTCCTCCTTGGGCCACCCCCTCCCTTCTATCCACCTGGGCCTCTCCACTCATCACAAAACCCAAACCCACCCTATCCACTTCATCAATCTCCACAACCAAATCAAAGACCAACTCTCAAACTACACCTCCAACTATACTGATGGCTCCAAGGAAGGCGACGAGACAACTGCTGCTGCCGTCATCCAAGACATCACCCTCAGTAGCAGACTTCCCGACTAACTCGTCCATCTTTTCAGCTGAGGCAAAGGCCATCCTCCTCGCTCTCAACTTTATTCAGTACTCTCCGCTCAGTCACTTTACCATCTTCTCCGACTCCAAGGCTGTTCTTTCTTATTTACTCAATCTTAAATGGGATAACTTCACATCCCACCTCCTCCTCCGGAAACTCCTTTTACCTACCCTCTGCAGGAAAAGTATTATTTTCTTCTGGATACCCAGCCATGTTGGCATCTTTGGCAATGACAGGGCTGATGCAGCCGCTTAGCTTGCCTTCAACCTCCCCCCTACCCCATTTCCCAAAACCCTTTCTGACATCAAACTGCTTATAGCTTCCCTTGTTTGTGATTGCTGGCAAACTTCATGGGACTCCCAAATTGATAACAAACTCCACATCATCCAGTCCACCATTCCGATCAAACCCACCATCAACAACCTCTCTCGTGTCGACAACGTTCTTATTAACCGTCTTAGAATAGGTCACACCCACCTTACTCACTCCCACCTCCTTATTGGCTCCCCCCAACCCCTCTGCAACAATTGCCATTGCACCCTCACAGTCCATCACGTTCTCCTTGCTTGCCCCCTGTACAACCTTCCCAGAGCTTCCCTCGCTCCCCACAACTCAATTGCCGAGTTCTTCCAGAAAAACCCTCCAGATAAAATTATCTCCTTCCTTCATCTTGCTTCCCTCTATAACCATATTTAGTCCTCCTTTACCACCTCCCCCTTCCCTTTTCCTTCCACCTCTCTCTCTCTCTTTTTCACCTATGCACCTTTTTCCTCGATCCCAGCTTTCTGACTTTTAGTTCTTGTGTTTCTCTTATTCTCCCTCTGTTTTTTTCCTTCCTAATTCTAGAATGATCTACCCTCTCAGGCAGAATTTGACCTCATTGTCGTGGTGCTGTTAAGCCCTTATAAAACAAACAAACAAATTTGTGTAAATGATAAACAGAAAGTTTTTTTGCTTGTTGTTTTCCTCTTGAACCTCACATAGAGTATATATACACATGTCATCAATCAGTCAATTAGGCTTTCATCATCAATAAGTCAGAAACTTAATAATGTTTTTTCTTGAATATATAAAGTTAAAGATAAATTATTTAGAACTTATTAAGAACCATTAATAAAAGTATACAAAATTACTGTCACTATCAGTGAAAACTTGGCTAATTTTTACCAAAATCCCATTATTATTCAATCCTCTTCCACAATTCTTTAAGTACTTCATTCTGACAGAGTTTTGAGATATTAACCACAACCAATCAAACTGTGGAAGACAATCTCACCATTTTTAGTAACTACAAATTGAAAAGAAGTTTCAAAATAATTGCATAAAAACTTGAAGCTGTTTGCTGTTTCATAACAAGTTGTGCATATATTAAAAGGTCTTCTAACTTTTGATGAATTCAGATTAGAGCCATTTCTTCTCCTCAACAACTGATTGCCACTACCTTTCTCTCATAACGTGCTGTTTTTAACACCTTTTTAAATTCAAAGGTCAGTTCAGTGGTCAAGCATGTCCATCTTATATGAAAGAGGACTTTAAAAGAAACAAAATGGTGAAGAAAGCGTTCAAAAATTTTATTCCGTTAAAGGATTAGTTCAGTGGTCAAGCATGTCCATCTTATATGAAAGAGGACTTTAAAAGAAACAAAATGGTGAAGAAAGCGTTCAAAAATCTTATTCCATTAAGGAGATATTCTAGTTTATAGCTCTGTCTTATCTGTGTAGAAATCACAATTGTTAATGTATTTTAAAGAAAATTTATGATTATTCCTCAAACTTTCTTTTTGTGGTTTTTTCAATAACCATTACTAGATTGTATTTTACTTCTTTTCTGACATATGCAATGATTTTTGAGCCACAAAGTCACAGAACAAAATATAATAGAATAAGTAAAGACTTAGAGGAATTTGATGCTATGACATCACAACTAGTCTGAATTTCAGTCGTTTCTACACAAATGATACCAAATTTTAAACTTAAATATCTCCTTAACGGAATAAGATTTTTGAATGCTTTCCTTACCATTTTGTTTCTTTTGAATTCATCTCTCATATAAAATGAAGTTGTTTGACCCCTGAACTAATCCTTTAATTTACACAATTTACACTTTTAAATTATTTTGACTTAGGCACTCCCATTTCCTTAGCTGTGAATGTGCTTACAGATCTCATCCATCAATCATGCTAAATCATTCGTAACTCAAAAACGAAATATCAAGATTACTGCATAATTAAAGATCAGTGTATGCAGAATTTTTCATTCTTTTGTCAAGTCTTAAAATGGAAATTGTTGTAAGTAGACATAGACCTCTAAGATTTGCATAATCTTGTTTCTTCAGCTGATGTCAGTGGTTGCATCATCAACACGTGTGGATGGATCAAGGGAGATGGTTACAAATGCATCACTCATGCTGCCCAGGCTTTTGAAGGTGAGCTTCATTGTCACTAGATATGTGACCGTTTATAGGCTAACTGATAAACGATCGTTACTATTGTTTACCGTTACAATAATTAGTGTTTCGTTTAAACAAAAAATCGGCCTCAAAACTTTAATTCAAACTATCCCCATATATCAGCCACTTAACATTCACTTTAAAATTCAAATTCTTCAAAGGAAAGCAATATTTTTTTCCCTTTACAGCATCGATAACTTTGATTTGTCCTTCGTGATGAATTAAAAAAGTCATCAGAATACGAGCACAATACAGTGTGCTAGGCCTAATTATTGTTACAAACAATGCTAAGCCCATTTGCCGACGGCAACAATGTTATTCTGTCCACCACATGCTCACTTTCTATAGTGAAAATATCCTCAGAATGTCTTGTAATAATTCCTTAAATGCACCAAAATAAATATCTTATCCACTTACATGGCTTTATAGCAAAGATAATTGTGGATTATCTTTTAAGTTTAGATGCGGCCGATGTCGGCCTTCTTCCCATTCACTGCTTAAGCAAGGGAGTATTCGATCAACAATGCATCACACTCAACATTTATCTGGCCACATAATCCAGTGATAAAAGACAAAAGTCCGTAATCTTGATGGACATTTATCAACAGAAAGTGTATTTATTGGGTAGACAATAAGATTAAAATTAACGGATTCAATTTAATTAAAATTTTACTTGTTGAAGAATTTTGTTGTTGTTGATATTCTCATGTTTAGGTATTGAATAGAACATGTAATAGTTGCAACACCCTGGGCAGTGGTAATCGTATACTCAACCCCGATCGAACAGCTTATTTATTCAATTCAAAATCTTGATTCTGGCAGTTATTTGTAAATGGTTGTATTATTTTATTAAATGTTATTTGTTTTTGTTTTTAAAAAGATGTATTTGTTAAAGTAAATTGCAAGATATCTTCTTCAAAATGAAGCAGATTTCTGATGCCACTCGTGCTAAATGTTTACTGTACTAAACAGGCCTAGTACTGTATGTATGTACACACAGAGTGTGCAACAAGATACAACATAAACAATGGGCTTGATTACATCAGACTTTTTGGTGTGTTATTGGTTAACCGATAAACGATCGATAAAGATGATCGTTTATCGTTTAATGAACTAAATGAAATGCACATCCCTAATTGGCACTCATATCTAGTGGTCTTTTTTAGCATCCTTTTCTATATGAGCGCAGATAAACTTTCAAGTTGCAGTAAAAAATACTTGCATCAAGTTCACTTTGAAGTCAAGGAGAAGCAGAAGGAGTCATTTTCACCTGTTGAGTGCATTTGAGTATGCACATATAACTGCATACACTGCATAATTCCAAGCAAGAAGTGATGATTACACAAAAGTATTGATAGCATAATAGGTGGTAGTTGGTTTTGAATATTCATATTAGATAGAATGTCACAACTGTTGTATGCAAGCTTAGCATTCAATTGACCTCTCTGAGTTGGTTGATTGACAGCTTTTTCAACTAATTATAGACAAATTTGCCTAGCAACAAAATCTGCATACCCAAGTGGGACAAAAATCCTACGCAGTTCTGGTACAGTACAGCTAGCTAGCGGTGCGCGCGCTCATGCAGTCAATGCAATATACTGCACAAAACAAATTTCAGCACAGACTGAGTGACAGACAAGATGGTGGACAAAACTTGCACTTGCTACAGGCTTTGAAAATCTGATTCCCATTACCCAGAATGGTTACAAACTGAATTTTGTTTATTCCTTTTGCTAAAAACTTCAAAAATCCAGAGAAGTGACATAAATGGATCAAAGCTTGCAGCAGGCCACATGAACATCTAAATATCAATGATATGCATGATTACAAATTTAAAGTTTGTTTGCCCCATCTAGTTACCATGCTGCTATGGTAGGTGTAGCCTATTTCTGTACTCGGGAGAGGTCAATTATTCTAGGGACCCTAGAATGATACGCCATCGTTTTCACAGATTGTTCCTTCAAATGCATGTACCAAATAATTCTGAAATAGTAAGATAAATCTTTGTAAAACAGTTTTGAAACTTATTAAAAACTTAATTGTTTTACAAAAGCAGATTAATGGATTAGTATGGCAAAATAAGAAGCATTTACATTTGTAAAGTGTAAAATGGATAGAGAAATAAATCTATTGTAAGTCACAATTTAGTATTATAATATGGGCTCCTTCTCAGGAACTACTTGCAAATTCCATTTGATTCAAAAAGATGATTTTTGTTTTTCCAGTGGATGTGATCATAGTGTTGGACCAGAGAGGCTGTATAATGAACTTGTTAGGGACATGCCGTCATTTGTCAAAGTGGTTCTGCAACCCAAGTCAGGAGGGGTAAGGATACTTTTTTAAGACTGTTGAATTCTCATTTTTCTTAAACAAAACAACAGTAAAAGATTAAGTCTTAAAAAAAAAGGGTTCCCAATATTACTGTCACAAATCTTAAGATAATAGGATGTGAGAGTTTGCTACACTTGTCTTAGACAATGCAATGTTTAGTTTGCCAAACTTGATTTTTGTTTGGTATACATGAATGTGAGGGTTTTTATGTCAGAAAAGGTGTTTTTAATTCAAACCAAGTGTTCAATTCAATTCACATTTATTAGTTACTAGTGAGTTTTGTATCATCCCAAGTTTGAATTTGGCATTTTGACACAGAGGACTGGTGAGATTGTTTCCTGGTGGTGGTACTGTTTGAAATTTGTACAGCAAGGCATTGAGCCCAGCCTTTTATGTATGCCTTCATATACATGATGTTGGCCCCAACCAGCTGGCTTATGTTGCAAGAGGTTGGGATTAATTATGCTCTTGTTAATGAAGTTGGTGAAGAGGGATGTAGCATCTTTACTGTCTGTCGGTCCGTGCATCTATTCTTTGTCCATCTATTCATCCACATTCATTATCTGTTGGAAAGGAATTCCTACTATTTTTATGAAAAGAAATTTATATAAAGGAGACTTGCTTTGAAAGGACTTAAAACAAATGCTTTCCAGACTTAAAAAGCAACTAAAATATTTGTTTTGGCATGAAAAAGAAGTGAAACAATAGTGCTGACAACTAAATAGAATTTATAATTAAGTGTCTTGGGAATAAATATCAAAAACAATAAGTCTTCACTTGAATAGAGCAGAAACATAATAGACTTATGATAATCTGTACTAAATTTTCATTCTGATTTGGTAGATAGATTTAATAGCCCTATTGGGTTTATAAGAGGAAAAAGTTGAGCATGTTTCTATTGGAAGTGTCAGAGTTAAGTTAAGAGGGGGGAGCTGTGGTACAATGGAGTGAGTGAAGGTTATAGTATGTATAGTATGTTATTAGCGGCGAGGGGATTTGTATCATTTGCGATGTCTGGTTGACATTGATTTGAACTGTTCTGTTATTTTGAAACCAAATTTCTCTTCACATTTTTCATAAAAATTATTCATATTGAGAAATATGTCTTTTTATTATGTGGAAAACAAGATTCCAATTTTATTTGGACATGGGAGTTAATACTTTTCTCACACTAGTTGCGCTATTTTTCACTTTTCATCGATTTAGGGCTTTTTGGATGTACTTCTGAAAGTTAGGTTACTAATCGCGAGTAATCTTTAAATAGCTTACTTTTTTGAGAGTGTACACCCTTGCTATAATCCATACACATTCATCGCTCTAATCCATACACATTCATCGCTCTAATTTTACTATCATAGATGGCTTGTTCTACTTTTTATTAGTACACTTAGATTAAAAGGTAAACCAAATTAATTTCCTTGATAACATGAAAAAGAGGTTTATGAGAAAGTGTTATGAGATTTCTCTTTAATTATAGGGAATGTGGATATATAGTCTCACGTTTAGGAATGTGGATGTTTTGTCTCACGTTTAGGAATGTGGATGTATAGTCTCACGTTTAGGAATGTGGATGTATTGTCTCACGTTTAGGAATGTGGATGTATTGTCTCACGTTTAGAAATGTGGATGTATTGTCTCACATTTAGGAATGGATGTATTGTTTCACATTTAGGAATGTAAATGTATTGTCTCACGTTTAGGAATGTGGATGTATTGTCTCACGTTTAGGAATGTGGATGTATAGTCTCACGTTTAGGAATGTGGATGTATTGTCTCACGTTTAGAAATGTGGATGTATTGTCTCACATTTAGGAATGGATGTATTGTTTCACATTTAGGAATGTAAATGTATTGTCTCACGTTTAGGAATGTGGATGTATTGTCTCACGTTTAGGAATGTGGATGTATTGTCTCACGTTTAGGAATGTAAATGTATTGTCTCACGTTTAGGAATGTGGATGTATTGTCTCACGTTTAGGAATGTGGATGTATTGTCTCACGTTTAGGAATGTGGATGTATTGTCTCACGTTTAGGAATGTGGATGTATTGTCTCACGTTTAGGAATGTGGATGTATTGTCTCACGTTTAGGAATGTGGATGTATTGTCTCACGTTTAGGAATGTGGATGTATTGTCTCACGTTTAGGAATGTGGATGTATTGTCTCATGTTTAGGAATGTGGATGTATTGTTTCACATTTAGGAATGTAAATGTATTGTCTCACGTTTAGGAATGTGGATGTATAGTCTCACGTTTAGGAATGTGGATGTATAGTCTCATGTTTAGGAATGTGGATGTATTGTTTCACATTTAGGAATGTAAATGTATTGTCTCACGTTTAGGAATGTGGATGTATTGTCTCACGTTTAGGAATGTGGATGTATTGTCTCACGTTTAGGAATGTGGATGTATTGTCTCACGTTTAGGAATGTGGATGTATAGTCTCATGTTTAGGAATGTGGATGTATTGTTTCACATTTAGGAATGTAAATGTATTGTCTCACGTTTAGGAATGTGGATGTATTGTCTCACGTTTAGGAATGTGGATGTATTGTCTCACGTTTAGGAATGTGGATGTATTGTCTCACGTTTAGGAATGTGGATGTATTGTCTCACGTTTAGGAATGTGGATGTATAGTCTCATGTTTAGGAATGTGGATGTATTGTTTCACATTTAGGAATGTAAATGTATTGTCTCACGTTTAGGAATGTGGATGTATTGTCTCACGTTTAGGAATGTGGATGTATTGTCTCACGTTTAGGAATGTGGATGTATTGTCTCACGTTTAGGAATGTGGATGTATTGTCTCACGTTTAGGAATGTGGATGTATTGTCTCACGTTTAGGAATGTAAATGTATTGTTTCACATTTAGGAATGTAAATGTATTGTCTCACGTTTAGGAATGTGGATGTATTGTCTCACGTTTAGGAATGTGGATGTATTGTCTCACGTTTAGGAATGTGGATGTATTGTCTCACGTTTAGGAATGTGGATGTATTGTCTCACGTTTAGGAATGTAAATGTATTGTTTCACATTTAGGAATGTAAATGTATTGTCTCACGTTTAGGAATGTGGATGTATTGTCTCACGTTTAGGAATGTGGATGTATTGTCTCACGTTTAGGAATGTGGATGTATTGTCTCACGTTTAGGAATGTGGATGTATTGTCTCACGTTTAGGAATGTGGATGTATTGTCTCACGTTTAGGAATGTGGATGTATTGTCTCACGTTTAGGAATGTGGATGTATTGTCTCACGTTTAGGAATGTGGATGTATTGTCTCACGTTTAGGAATGTGGATGTATTGTCTCACGTTTAGGAATGTGGATGTATTGTCTCACGTTTAGGAATGTGGATGTATTGTCTAACGTTTAGGAATGTGGATGTATTGTCTCACGTTTAGGAATGTGGATGTATTGTCTCACGTTTAGGAATGTAAATGTATTGTTTCACATTTAGGAATGTAAATGTATTGTCTCACGTTAGGAATGTGGATGTATTGTCTCACGTTTAGGAATGTGGATGTATTGTCTCACGTTTAGGAATGTGGATGTATTGTCTCACGTTTAGGAATGTGGATGTATTGTCTCACGTTTAGGAATGTAAATGTATTGTTTCACATTTAGGAATGTAAATGTATTGTCTCACGTTTAGGAATGTGGATGTATTGTCTCACGTTTAGGAATGTGGATGTATTGTCTCACGTTTAGGAATGTGGATGTATTGTCTCACGTTTAGGAATGTGGATGTATTGTCTCACGTTTAGGAATGTGGATGTATTGTCTCACGTTTAGGAATGTGGATGTATTGTCTCACGTTTAGGAATGTGGATGTATTGTCTCACGTTTAGGAATGTGGATGTATTGTCTCACGTTTAGGAATGTGGATGTATTGTCTCACGTTTAGGAATGTGGATGTATTGTCTCACGTTTAGGAATGTGGATGTATTGTCTAACGTTTAGGAATGTGGATGTATTGTCTCACGTTTAGGACTGTGGATGTATTGTCTCACGTTTAGGAATGTGGATGTATTGTCTCACATTTAGGAATGTGGATGTATTGTCTCACGTTTAGGAATGTGGATGTATTGTCTAACGTTTAGGAATGTGGATGTATAGTCTCACGTTTAGGAATGTGGATGTATTGTCTCAAGTTTAGGAATGTGGATGTATTGTCTCACGTTTTGCTGCTGGAACTTCAACAACTGGCTTGGGGAAAATATGAATATCATTTCAATCTTCATTACAGAGCATGAATGCTGTGTCCAAAATGTTGTTTTTTATTGTCTGCTCTCCTACATATATTAAGAAATTATAGGCAATTTAATTGTTTTTTTAATTTCAACTTTCTTTGTTCTATTCTATTGTTTTAGGTTGTGGAGAGGAATCAACAATTTAGAAGGAATTCTCGTCATGAGCGGGTTCGAGACTATTTTTATGGAGTCGGTGGATGTTTTTACCCTCATATATTTGATGTTAAGTTTTCAGATGTACAAATATTTACCATTGGTGGTGAGTGTAATTTGTACTGTTTACCTTTGCTATTTTTAATGCTGATATCTTTGACATCAAGTATACAGTATTGAGAAATCAGAAACTCTTCTCACTGCTGTAAGTTTCACCACCAATTCCTGGAATTGTTATATGTTACAAAACATTATATTTATCATTGGTAGAAGTTCAAGTCAACAGGAAGCATTAATACAAGTCAATTTTAAATGATCAAATGTAATTTCTTATGTTATATTACATGCCAGAGGTAATCAAAGGAGGCAAATGATGAAGAAACTTACAAACTCTTATTTTGTTAAAGGATTAGTTTGGTGGTCAAACCTGTCCATCTTTGTTTGAAAGAGAACTTTAAAAAGAAACAAAATATTAAAGAAAGCTTTCAAAAATCTGATTCTGTTTAGGAGATATTCAAGTTTAAATCTGTCTCCTCTGTTTAGAAATGACTATGGAAAGTTGGCATCTTCATCCTCATACTCTTAACATATGTTAATATATTTTAATGAAAATGTATTTTTTTTTTTTGCACTATTTAAATTATTTTTCCTTTAGCTTTCTTCAGGTGGTATATTATAGATACTCTTTCTAGAATCAGTTTTAATACTTTTTTGACATATCCCTTGTTTATTTGCCACAAAATCACAGTAGGACAAAATATGACAGAATACATTGAGACTGAGGAATCTGAGGCTATGACATTACAACTAGTCTGATTTCAGTCGTTTCTGCACAAATGATACCAAACTTTAAACTCTAATATCTTCTTAACGAAATAAGATTTTTGAATGCTTTCTTCACCATTTTGTTTCTTTTGAAGTCCTCTTTCATGTGAGGTGGGCATACTTGACTCCTTAACTAATCCTTTAAACAGATGTACATGTTTAGAGCTCGAGCTAGTTTTGTAAGAATGATTGGGATCTGACATCACAGCCTCACATTATTCCTCAAGCTCATTGTTTAGTTTATTGAATTATTTTTGATGAGATTTGTTGACTTTGATCCTTTTGATGCAATCAGCAGAGAACAGCCGAGTAAAATGATTCTCATGACCGTCTTGAAACACTTTTGAAGAAAAAGGGAAATGAAATCAGTTTTGTCAAACAGTTAATTTTAAACAGATATACAGTTAATATTTGTTAGAATAAGAAATTAACTCTTTTAATCCAAACAGGCCATTTTCAATAAAATGAGAAATGAATTCAAAATGTTTTGTTAGTCAAAATGGTTCATTTTTGATTGAATAAGAAACAAATTTAATAAGTCATAACAGTTCATTTTCGATTGAATACAGTCACAGTTGTTAAAGAACCAAGTGTGTGGCATCACTGATCTTAGGACAGGTAGCAACATCTTTAGCTTAATTGCAAGTAAATACATGTACATAAATCATCTTAATGTTCATCTTTCTGCAGCCCCTGTTGTTCCAAACTCGTGTTTGCCTCTTGGAATGACACCAGAGGACAACCAAACTAAATTAGTGCCTGTTCAACCAAGTAAGTCAAGTTAATGATTGAATTTTACCTTTCACAACTCACTGGATTTCTCTTCCCTGCAATTTGGGTAACTTAAGAAATCATTTAGTTTCAGCTTTTTTAAGACCAGAAGGCTCATATTTCCCACAAACCCCTGCTAGAAGGTAGTCAGAAGGCTCATATTTCCCACAAACCCCTGCTAGAAGGTAGTCAGAAGGCTCATATTTCCCACAATCCCCTGCTAGAAGGTAGTCAAAAGGCTCATGTTTCCCACAAATCCCTGCTAGAAGGTAGTCAAAAGGCTCATGTTTCCCACAAATCCCTGCTAGAAGGTAGTCAGAAGGCTCATGTTTCCCACAAACCCCTGCTAGAAGGTAGTCAAGAAGGCTCATATTTCCCACAAACCCCTGCTAGAAGGTAGCCAGAAGGCTCATGTTTCCAACGCTAGAAGTAGTCAGAAGGCTCATATTTTCCACAAATTCCTGCTAGAAAGTAGTCAGAAGGCTCATGTTTCCCACAAATCCCTGCTAGAAGGTAGTCCATAGCTGCCTTGCTTGTTCCAATCACAATGATGTTGCTTCCAGTAATTCTTGTAGATTATATTGTATTTAAACCACAGATTATACAATTATAAACACTTTAAAGAAAGAACAGCTTTACTCAACTTATGAACTTCTCATTCAACATTAACTTCAATGATAGTAACATCTGAGACTACTTTTCCACCTCCTCTTTCTCTCATGAGCTGAGTTGATGCTGACACGGCATCTGTTTTCTTATGATATAAATTTTTTAACTGGTACAGTAGTTGTTGATATCAACTGTCCTCGTGCTACTAAACCTATCAAACCTTGAAGCTTTATTTACTTTTGTACCAGAGGTGTAGCAAACAGGGAAGGGCAAGGGGAAAACCTCTCCCTGAGAATTAACATTCCATGTAACATTCTTTCTTTCTAATTTGGGGGTAAAATTGGGAATATATTATTAAACTATACTTGAACAAATTTGGTTGAAGGGAATTACTTAGCAAATGGTAAATCTTGAAAGGCTGTTCGATTCTCAGGGGATTTCCCAATGAGGAATAAGAGCTGTGCTCCTTGTGTTGTTGTCAGCAGCCATTTACATTTTAAAGGGCTTTGAAACTTGATTAATAATTATTATAAGATATCTATGGAGTGTTTGCATTGTTATGATCTGTGCATTAAACCCTGTTAATGCACGACCATGATTATTTGGTTTATTCCTTTTTCAAAACAGGTAATTTTTTTATAAAGCGATAAAATATATGTAAACTTTTCTCATTTTGCATTCTTTTCTAGTTCTTTTTTACGCATGTGAAACAATCTAACATGAAAATTTATTATTGTCTTGATATTGCTATGTAATGCACGGTTCAAAGGACTTTGCACTCACGAATGAACCTCCAAAGTCGGGCCATTCACCTTCGTCTCATGCATTAAATACACATATCAACACTCTCAACATTAGTCTTTAATTATTATCATTATGCCATTTGAGCAATTAGTTCTATTATGTTTGTCAGAACCTCGCGGTCACTATTGACATAACATGTCCACATGCTACTAAACATCTGAGGCTGATATTCAAGGTTTAGTTCAAGAGTCCATCTGTCACAAAGGTATTTTCCCCTTCATAACCCATCTCTATCTTTTCCCCTTTATGTCCCTTTAACATACAATATTTGTTTAAATCTTGATATCCTAGCAGTATTTTTATTGAGTGATTACTTCTCCTAGTAATATACTTATTCATTCATGCAAATAATCTCCTCCTTCCCCTCTTAGCATAGCAAGGTTTAACGTCCCAAAAGCATCCAGTGCTGGAAATTATATCAAGACAGCCACGGCCTTTGATAACAACCAGTTGTTAACTCACTGGTTGCAGACCCACTAGGATTCGAACCCGGGACGTGCGTGTTAGAGGACAAAGCACTAATTACTACACCACAGAGTATCTTTTATACTTTAATTGGATTACAATTTTACCTCTTGCCATGCACTTGGTCACTATTCACAGAAACATACTTGTGGTTTGCTCTCATTCACTGCCAAGCCCATCCACACTCTCTCCCTTTGTTAATGTTTTCACATTGTTCTATGATTCTGATAAGTGAAGTTGCATCTGTTTGTGTTACTGTGATTTTAGATTGTTAAAACATGATTGAATGATTACATTTAATTTATGTTTGCTGTTTTAATAATGTAATATTCCATGTGGCTTCCTACCCTGTAGCCTCCATCCTGACAATGTGAAGTTGCCTAGGAGCCTACACAACAAGTCTAGTTCAGGGGTCAAACAAGTCTAACTTATAGGTAAGAGGACTTCAAAAGAAACAAAATGGTGAAGAAAGCATTCAAAAATCTTATTCCATTAAGGAGATATTTTAAAGTTTGATATCTTTTGTGTATAAATGACTGAAATCAGACTAGTTTTAACATCACAGCCTCGGATTTCTCAAAATGTTGATGTATTCTATCATATTTTGTCCTGTGATTTTGTGGCTGAAAAACCATTGCATATGTCAGTGAAGTAGTAAAACATAATTTAGTAAGGGTAATTATAATTTACCACCTGAAGAAATATCCAGAAAAAATAATTCAGTTAGTAAAAAGGTAAAATAAATTTTATTTAAAATGCATTAACAATTGTGAGGATGTGAGGGTAAGGGCCAACTTTTAATAGTAGACTTACTACACCAGTCATTTTAACACAGACAGGACAGAGCTTAATTTTGAATATCTCCTTAACGGAATAAGATTTTGGAATGCTTTCTTCACCATTTTGGAATGCTTTCTTCACCATTTTGTCTCTTTTGATGTCCTCTTATAAGATAAACTTGCTTAACCATTGAACTAATCTTTTGAGTGTATATGTTCTGTCTAGTTGAGGAAGAAACTTGCAAACTTAAACTTTTCATTTTGACTTTTTCACAGGTCCTGAGCTTAACCATCACATACTAAGTGTCAGTTTAGCAAAGTCACTGGATGAAGATCTAATAACCACAAATATTGCCGGGTATATTTGCATGTGAGTATTCAGAAGACCAAGCACTGTAGTGACTTCATGATGTAATATTAGCCAGAGCAATGAAAAAACAGAATTATCCATTTTACAAGTCTTAAAATTTTGGATTATGAGAAAAATGTGTTAAAGGATAGTGGTCAAGCATGTCCATCTTATTCAAAAGAGGACTTCAAAAGAAATAAAATGATGAAGAAAGCATTCAAAAATCTTATTTTAATAAGAAGATATGTATTTTAAAGAAAGTCTAATTAATTTTTTCACTATTTAAAGTATTTTTCCTCAAACTTTCTCCAGGTGGTATATTAGTACCCTATAATAAGTACCCTTCATAGATTCAGTTTTACTACTTTTTTTGACGTATTTCCATGGGTTTTAAGCCTTAAAATTGCAGTGGGACAAATTATGATAGAATACATAGGGACTTTGAGGAATCTGAGGCAATGACATCACAACTAGTCTGATTTCAATCGTTTCTCCACAAATTATACCAGACTTCAAACTAAAAATCTCCTTCACGGAATAAGATTTTTGAATGCTCTCTTCACTTTTTGTTTATTTTGAAGTCCTCTTTCAAATAAAATATACATGCTTGACCCCTGAACTAATCCTTTAACAAAATTTTGATGTCATCTATTGAATAGTCTATTTGTTTATTTAGTTACAACAATTTGAAAGGTTACTGTTGAAATTTAGGAAATGATATTGAAGAGGTCATCAATTGCTGAGATTTTGAAATCAAAAGTTATTAAATTACTGAAAGATCCTGGCAGTATACTTATACTATACTGTGTTATAAATGTTTGCATAATATCAGATATATTGCAATTTTAATCAGAAACAGATAATTAATTGTTCACACAAATTTAAACACCATTCCTTACATAGTGAGATGTTCTTACTCATAAGTATCATAAGTTTTAAATTTCTATGTGTGTAATTGTCACATTGCCCATGACCTGTTACATAACCCATATTTTCAATAACACACATCTCACGTTTTTATCTTTTTTAAATTTTATAAATGAGACATTTATCACAAAGAGATAATGCGCATATTAAAGCATACTAAAATCTGGATTGTGGGATATCACCTTCACAGACAATATAAATGTATCAGGTTATTTTAGAGTAATAATCTTCCAAATATCTGTTTTAAGTTTCAAGCAAGAAGTGCAATAATTTACTGTTTAATCTAGTCTGCATTCCGTGCAGTAAGACATGAAGATCTTTGGTGCGAAACACTTCTTTCTTTGTCGTGCGGTGGCGGGAAAAGTAGGTGGCTGTTACTTGGCATACCAAAGTGGCAATAAAATATCTACCTTTGGCATAAAAAAAAAAACTATTGCAGGATTTGCAGTGTTGGCAAACAGAACACACAACATGAGTTATTTACCTAAAATACCAATAACTCTTACAGAATAATATACCAGGCCTATAAAACTAAATAACTTTGAAACAATCACACTTAAAGACACTTTAACTCCTAGATTACCTTAGAAGAACGATGCAATGGCAGCCATTATGAAAGAGATGACGAAGGGAGGGAGCTATGCTTAAATTATTTTTTCTTAGCTATATATAGTTTTGTGTATTCCTGTATCATTGACTTTATATATAGAATACTGTCAATATAGTTGTACTGTTAGCCAATCATGTTATTTTATAAGTAAAAGCAAGTTTTGTCACCGTTGAAAGTATTGTAGAAGCAAAATACTAAACAAGACTTGATCTTATTGTGGTAACTCGCTGCTAATCGCTGCATGGTCTCTTGACTGTCTTGGCGTATGGAAGCAATTGGCCTCATTGTACCTTGGGCATAGGTTTTACATGGAATGCACCCTGGCTGTTAGTTCTCTGTTAGGGAGCGTATCCAATTCTTCCCTTAGGATACTTACAGGAAGGAAATTCTAGTGTGATTCATTTAAGCATGAAGGCTCAGAGTGCACATAGACTCAATGTGCACCTCCTGAATTGCATGGTTCAGATGTTATGCTTTGTGCACACACACAGACAATAGAGGATTTAAAAGTTTTCTTCAGGAAAATTGGATATTCTTCCTTATCAGTACTATTTAAACTTATCAAAGCAGTTATTCCACAAACATTTCAAAAATAACAAATGCCTGCTAAACTTACTTACATTTTTACTTTTATAGTTGTTTTTCTATTAAATTAAGATACCAAGTAATTAAGAAAGAAATCATGCAAAATACTTTTAATAATATTCTACATTCAAATGGGGGCAAGTGGGACTGTTTTTTGTTAAATATTTTACCATTTTGATTTCCATTGCAGTACTTATGTTGATATGGACCGGGAGAGCTTTAAAGTACTTTCACCTGCACCTCGTCCTCTGCCCAGGAAATTTCTACTTTTGAGTGAAGTGCGATTCATGGATGACAAATGATAAAAACACAACATGATGAGGATCAGATACTCTGCACAAGATAGTAGATGAATTTGGCTGCAGGCAAATTTAAGTGCTGGGAAAATTTACATTTTTTCCAAAACTGTAGTGATAGGAAAAACTGATTATTCAGTATTTCCCTGTTTCCTGAATTTGTGAAAGGAAGTTATAAAGAGTAAGAATATGTAGTCGTGGATTCTCTGAGATTTGACCAGTAAGATATTCTGAGAATGACAAGTGAATTTATGCATACCATGCTGGATGATGGATAGCACTCTATAGAGGACTTATTATATGGATAGAGCAATCATATGGATAGAGATTAAATGAAGAATAAGAGATGAAGGCACAATTGCCTGCTTATTGCCCTCTGCAAACAGATATCTTGTAAGGCGTGGACTGCATATGGATCTGCCTTGGGTTCTATTTTAAGGTAGATATATTGAAATAATTGTGCAATGTTTATTGGTTTTATATATGCTGATCCTTGAGGCAGGCTTTCGGGTCGCCAATTCGTTTTGTCAGTTTCAGTTGAAAGTTGTTGCTGAGCACAAGGGTAAGTAGAGATTGCGCCATATGCTGATTTAGTTTTTGTGTTCCACAATACTTTGATGCGGCTATGTGAAATGAAGTTATCATCTCTGAGGAAAGAATCGCCGAAAAAGTTTGTGCAGCAAATCAGAGAGGTCAATGTAGAGGATAGAGGGGAAGGACAACTTTGCTGCCTGGCTGTAAAAGAATGTTTGATTAATTAATCAATACAAAAGGATCATGAACATTACTTTAATCTTAGTATTTCAGATGAGGACTGTAATTCTCCCCCACCTAGAGGAGGGAGTAGAGAGGATGGTGGTAAGAGGAGTTTGGACTGGAACTCTACCCCCACCACCACCACAAAGCTCAACATACTAACCAAGACGCACACACTAAATCTTGAAATGAGTATTTGAAGGCAAACAAACTGTTCTTTATTCTTGTAACTTGCGCCCAGGGAGAAGTCCTGCCTTGGAACAGGTCCCCTGTGATTTACAGTCCTGTCTCAGATAGTGGGTTACGTTGGGTTTTATTCATTTTATTGGGGTTTCTTGCATTTGTTTGTGTATAGGCCCAACTAAGCATGGGAATGGTATCAATGAAATACAAATGTTGAAGACCTATTGACATTCCTGAATGAAACTTAATATAGTGTCAACATGCGCTATAGGAATTTCAGACCATAGTGCAGAAATATATTAATATTAATGTTGATGCAGTGTTTACATACACATTTAATGCACCGGGCAAAGGAATGGCCTGGCTTTATGAGGGCCATTCCGTGTAAGATTGTGTAAAATATTTACAAAAAAACAACTGAAAAGAATTACAAACAAGAAAAGTTTACATATATGTTCACTTTACAAATTCACCTGTTGTGAAAATGGGATAAACCAATCAATGAAAGTAGTACACTACCAGAATTTAATGCACTGGTCATTACAATGCAAATACCCAGAGTCAAAATAAATTTTGTAAAACATTCTAACTTACCTTTTAAAGGTATTTTCTTGGGAAAAGTTGTTCTTATTTGTATATGGGTGGTTGTTTTCATTTTGAATAATGCATATTCAGAGGAGCAATAATCAGAGGATGGTTTTGTACTTTCTCAGAAAAAAGATAGGTGGGTATAAAGTCAAATATAACTCATTTCTATTATCAGAAGATTTTGTACCTTTTTTGTTTGTGTTTGGCAAGGATGATGGTTGATTACTGGGAAATCCTGTAACATAGGATGGGGTCAAGTCAGTGAATTTTCTCCTGCGTCAATCCCACGAACACACCCCTGTCTTGATCAACCCTATTACCCCATTCCTGCCTTAATTGGTTTACTATGAATATTCCCTGAGAGGTATATGTCTGACACAGTGTAGTTTTCAGCATTTTCCGCTGTCATCCTGAACTTACACATTAGCCTTAGATTAATGGTATTTTCAAAATGAGCATGATTGGGGATTCTGTGTGCAGGTGATTTGCATAGCAATACATTTTGGCAAAAAAAGTGTAGCTTATGTCAAACGATGCTGTCAATCTCATGTTTTCTATCTGCAAGTGTCTATGTTAATTTCACCTTGACACTCGCCCGAACCCCCAGCAGTCCTGCAGGCAAGACCTACACAACATTTCAATCCAATTGGGGTTTAGCCAGAATTTGTCGTGGGGCAATGATCACGATCTATACCATTCATCCTTGGTATTCATTGCTATGATCATGTTATCGATTGATAGATGATTCAGCCCCTTTTGGAAATCTAGTATCAGGTCAGTAAAACTGAAGGTTTAGAATACAAAACGAGACAGTTTGAAGCCAAGGCGTAGGAAATGTCATAAATTTGTCCCAAATATTCCCAGTTACAAGTGGATAATGGCACTGGTAAATGAATTTTCCAGAAAAGCTTGCTCATCAAAAAATCTCTCACAATTTTCGGAAAATGTTGACAAATTTTTCCAATATTTCCAATAATTTAACCAAATTTGCTTCAATATTTGCTTCAATTTAATCTTTTTAATTTCCTAATTTGAATTGGGAATAAAAGCATGTGGTAGATTCCATGAGAAATTTTCAGGAAATGTTGCCAAATTCTTCTCAAATTTGCAAGGATTTTACCAAATTTCTCTTCAATACCAATTTTATGTTATTAATTTTTAATTTTACCTCCCAAATGGGAAAAAAGCATACAACTGGGAAGAAAGCATACAGGTGGGAAGAAAAAATCCTCTCAAGTGGCAGTTTACCCCAGCAAATGGGAAATTTCCTTCATTTTTTGGGAATTTCTTTGGTCAATCTTCAGAAATTTCTATTAAAATTTCAGCAGTTCTACCAACTCGGGTGTTAATAATTTCTCAATGTTACCTCCCAAACAGGAATAAAGCATGCAACTAGGAAGGAGATATCCTCTTATTTATTTCCCTGGGAATTTTTATTTTATTTACGAGGACCCGTGGGGGATGTCACGGGGGGACGTGCCTCACTTTTCTCAAAAGTTTAAAAAGTGCCCTTTTTAGAGAGGAAAGGTGCCCTTTTTCAGAGTGAAAAAGTGCCTTTTTTCAGAGAGGAAAAGTACCCTTTTTCAGAGAGGAAAAGTCCCCTTTTTTTTAAAAAGACAAGTGCACTTTCAAAAAGAAAAAGTGCACTTTCAAAGAGGACAAGTGCACTTTCAAAGAGGACAAGTGCACTTTCAAAGAGGACAAGTGCACTTTCAAAGAGGACAAATGCACTTTCAAAGAGGACAGGTGCACTTTCAAAGAGGACAAGTGCACTTTCAAAGAGGCCAAGTGCACTTTCAAAGAGGACAAGTGCTCTTTCAAAGAGGACAAGTGCACTTTCAAAGAGGACAAGTGCACTTTCAAAGAGGACAAGTGCACTTTCAAAGAGGACAAGTGCACTTTTAAAAGAGGACAAGTGCCTTAGAGAAGGAACATAACCTTTCAAACATTGAAACAAATTTTTCATCACTGAAAGACTGTATATAAGATCTTTGCCATGATTAAAGCGAGTAACACAAATATTGCACTAAAACTAAAATGATTCAACTTTAAAAAAATTGTGCGCATATTCTAAATATTTACCGAAGACAAAGTTGGTGGCCAAGAGCCTTACGTATTGGACTTTTTTGTATTAAAAAAGCATTTGCCTTTGTTTTCCCAGCTATAATTTGTGAAAACTTATTCAAATAGGGCATTTCTAGAGTGTGCAAGTCACCCTAAATTTCATTAGTGGGGCATCTTTCAGTCTTTGATGATTGGCCATGCAAGGCAAAGGTTAATATTTAGACCTGGGCCATTGTCATGACATTAACCGACATGCCCTCCCCCATCTTCTTTGTAAAGATTAAATGGTGGCCCTTAAATTATTTCACATTTAGAAACATTGGCGTAGGCAGGTTTTTTGCTTGGGGGAAGGGGCTACTCATTGGTATGAATTTTGACCCGTGACAGTATCTAAGCGGAGCGCCACCATGGGTTGGCGCGTAGCGTTTAGAGAAATTTTTCCAATAAATGCTGCCTATAGATTGCTGGAAATGGCACTTCCCAGGCCAAAAACTTGCAAATTTGAGGCTGTTTTTCTTTGATTGTTTACAATTTTGCTGTACATTTTGCCCGAATTCTTGGTTGCCAAAACAATTAGGGGAACTGTGCCACCTGCCCCCGCCACATACTTGGCGAAGTACAATTTATTCAAACTCTATTGCGTAGCGATATATGGGCAGTTTGGGTTGATGCCTTTAGAGTTTTTATGGGGGAAGGGGGTGGTACATGTTAAAAGAAGATATTTGTAAAGCAAACAAAAGATCATTGATCACACTTGCACACCTGGCCAATCTTTTTGACTCCAGAATATTGAAAAATGAGGGGTTGAGTGAGGTGGCATTGTACTTACTTGTTACTTGCAGTCGAAATGTTAGAAGTAAAATTTGACAATCAAACTTACCAAATCATAATTTGAAATTCAACTGCCGCGCTGATGTTATGGCAAATCTGTCTGGACAATGGGCCCTATGAATTTGTAATAGAATAAGTGCCTCCAGTCGGGCTTCCGTCATTGTTGACCGAATAGCTGTAAGGGTTCTTTCCCTTTTTTTAAAAGACTCTTTCGGCCTGTGCAGAAGTCACTGGCAAAGTTGCCAGCAACTGGAGCAACAGTGATATGTTAGGAAACATTTCAGAGCAATGATCCAGGGAACAGACGGATGAAGGTGGTCGGGACTTGACAGGAACATTTTCCCATTTCTTTCTCCATAACATGTATTTGTTCTTAACAATCATGAAAGGATCTTTGATCAAACTTGCATACACCTCAATAGCAGGAGTCAAATCATTCCACTGCCTCTCACGGTCAGCTTTTTGGCGAATTCCATACAATTTAGTACAAGGTAGTTAAGTTTCATATTCTGTTGTTGATGTGGCCCAAATCTGTGCTTAAGGTCTCCAATAATGGAGTCTATGGCTGGATAAAAAAAGTTGACTCTGTAATAGCCCTCGGTGGTGTTGTTTGATGTTTGAGCATTTTGTCGGTGTGAGCTTCTAGCTGCAATGCGTGGTTTTCGCAGTTCCACCTCCATCACATCTTGTGCGACTGAGTCTGCCTTTTGATACAGGTCATGGAACTCCCCTTCAGTTCGCAATTCTTTGAAAACAGACGAGACGGTTTACTGAGGCTAACGCTTGGGATAACTCTCCCTCCACTGTTTGTAAGACTCGGGGAAACTGGTAGCATTAATCCTGACACTTTCTTCACAATGACTGAAGCAACTGCAAATTCTGAGTTGCACACCGATTTTTCAAGGCTTTCTGCTTTGTTTCTGTCACAAGGTGATGCCCAGCATTTGATTTCCGACAAGGCATCTGGTGTATATTTCAAAAGTTGCATAAATGTTACAACTGCTGTGTGTCGTTCCACAAAACGTGTTTCGCACAACGTAATCAGGTGCTTCTTGGTCATGAAAATACCAGTCACTTTCTATAAGGCTCTTCAACAGATCGGGGTTTTTTTTGCACTTGCTCGAAAAGTTGATGAAATTTCCGCACAACATTTTCTGCATTTCGAATAGGAGGTACCTTGATTGCAGCAGAAGCACTCAAATTTAGGCAGTGCATGGCACAATGAAAATAAAAGGCCAATGGCGCTGCCTTTTTTATTGTTGCTGAAGCACCAATACGTTCATTGGCCATGGCTCCTGCCCCATCATAGCCTTGTCCCACACAAAGAGACAGATCCAAACCGAGCTCACAAATCTTTCTTAGCAACGTTTCTCCTATAGCTTTGCCACTCAACTTGGTTTCATTATGATGCTCATTTTTACCAGGATTATTAGATTTGATGTCAGAAATCAAGTCCAATACCATTACCGTGTCCTCATGCAATCTCCAAACTCCAGAATTGCTTGGTGAAACATATCTTATAACAATTGCCAGTTGTTCCCTTTTTTGGCAATCCATTGTTTCATCAGCTATGATAGACCAGAACTGTACTTCTTTGATGTTAGCAACAACACTTTCCCTAATCATGTCACCAGCAACGCAAATAAGTTTATTTTGAATCGAGGATGACAGGTAGGTTGCATTAGCATGAGAAGTTTTGATATGGTTCTTCAAAAGTAAATCCCCACTACGAAGTCAAAAATAAATTAAAGCCCTAAAATTTCCGTCATTTTTTGTTGATTCATCTCCGCTGATAGAAATTGTCCCTAGTTTACCTCTGTGGCCTCTGAGGGGAATGTTTTGTCGAGAACAGGTGAAAATTGTATCAATAATTGGACAAAGGCGATCTCTGTTTTGCTGAATCTCCTGCTTGTAAGATTCATTAATGTGCCCTCTAATATCTGTTCCATGTTGAATCACTGTTTGTCTAAAGTGTTCCATTGCAACTACGTTTTCTTGGTGGTATTCAGTGGCCTGATGACTTGATAAAGCTCCGTTTTTGCCTGTTAATCATCAAATTGTGTTAGTGGTTGTGAAACCAATTTTTCTGGTAGCTGACCTTTTCCTCTACTTCTACCACCTACTCCACTACAACCTGAAAATAACACACATGGTACACAAAACACTCCTTGCATCCCTTCAACTTTGCTTATGCTCAACCATGGGAACTTCTCACAATGATGGGGAAGCAAACGCCTCTTGTGCATTTTTCCTGATTTCATATGAGATGAAGAAGGAAAATCTTCTTCCCTTGATGGTTTCCATGGGGATAACAAAATTAGCAGTCTTCTTCATTTAAACTTTGTGAAAGTACAGCATAGCCAATGTCATTGTCAGCTGCTTTTGTAGAAATGGTAGCGGTATCAGTACTACATTGTTGGTCTGATTTAATGCCAGCTCCAGTTTCACCAGGGGGAACAGCGTTTTACCATGCGCCCGCCAAACCATACAACGCAAATATGATTAGTCAATAGCAGTCCCTTCCCCTCTATTTTTGTATAGGCTGGTTCCTGACCATCATACAGCGACATGCTAGTGTATGGTCAGCTTGTTTATCTGACTAGCAACAGCCCTAAATACCAATAGGAAAATGACGTTATTGTACTTGTAAATTGTAGCCTAGGCAAGCAATTTTCATAATTTTAGGCACACATAATTTCCTTCAACTATAATCTGCAGTTGACAAGAGAATCATGATATTGCTAGGTTGTCTAAAGCACTTTCCGCCATCATATTTTTCTGGACAATGAACATATATAAAAAATAAGTGTTTGCTCCACCCACACCGATGATGACAAATAGTTTTATAAAATTCGTGGAACTAGTTTTAAATAGGCCTGTATCAAAGACGATAGAAGAACAACAAATGGTCACTTATGTATACATATCATTAATATATTACTGGACTGGGCATACATCACCTTCATCCGTGTTTTCCCTTTTCCTTTTTGAAAAAGTATATGCAAAAAGTGACATTTTTAAAATTCAAGTTCAACCGAACTTAATTACCGCCTTCAGATTCAGACAAATTGATTTTTATTTGAGAAAAGTTTTGAGCAAAATGATGGTGCACTTCCAGTATTGTTATCGCAATAAGCAGTAGCAGAATGGCGCCATCTTCCATCGTTATCGAGTAAGAACAGGCTTGGCAAGTTCACGGCTCTTGACAAATTAAAAGTTGCGTCAAAATCTTTTTAAAGAATTTGAAATATTTTTTGTTTTGTTTTACAGGGATACAATGAATTTATATTGCAGGAAATGCAGGGAGATTCGCATTTCATGTATGCGCATCTGTAATTTATTTTTTGTTAATATGGGATTGGGGAGGGGGATGGCCCCGTGCCCCCATCCGCCCCTCTGGCTACGCCAGTGTTTAGAAATCATAAGTGCTGGAATTTTTTTAATATTGCTTCTTCAATCCCCATTCTTTCATTTGTAATTGATGTTTTATAATTTTGAGGACATCATTATAATTCCATAGACCCCAATGTCCTCCTCTCTTACCTCAGTATATTAAGCGTCCTCCCCCTCCCCACCCTTCCTCCCCCATTCAATGTTGACCCTTACTGAAAAAAAGTAAATTCAACATTGAAAAAATATGTAATTCTCAAAACGCTGAATTGTTCCAACAGTTTTGTCTAACATTGTACATGTTGTAGGAGACAATATAGTTGCCTACAATATTATGATAGATTTGTCAGACTTATTCATACATGATGATATACCTGTGTCTACAATCACAAAATGTGGAACAATTATAGTGCGAACAGACGGTACATACCCCCTCCCCCTTCCTTCCTCCCCACTCACGCCGCATCTTGATTAATTATGTGTTGATATAATTTTACGATAGATGTAACGGATGGGGCTAAAAAACAATATTTTTTAATGTGACGCATTCCTTGCAAATTATTCAGATGTGGGCAGAATATGAGCGGACATTCAGGGGCGCGCCAAAAAGAAATCAAATCTACAAAATCCCAGATTCTCACTCGGTCTAACAACGAGTTATGTGATTTTTCCCTAACAAGTTCATGGTGCCCCACTGTTAAAATTTTGGTAGCTTACTCATTTCTATAGTATGGGGACTTGTCTTTAAGGATTAGTTCAGTGGTCAACATGGCTGTACGCGGCGGGAGGGGAAGTGGGGGCAGTCGGCCGGTAACCCATCTTAGTCGGGGGAAAACCATGAATTTTTTTTTTGGAAAATTGCCCAGAAATAAAGGAAATGTTCCGAAAATTGCCCGGAAATTAAGCAAAGCTTTTTAAAATAATGAGGACAATTTCCCAAAAAAATTCACGAGTTGGGTAGAATTATGATCGACTCGGCTAGATATCTCCGTCATGCCCTCTTGACTCTGCATAATGATGACAATATGATACTTGGGTACCATCTTATATAGTCCGGCAGAGAGGTAAAACTGTATAATGTACTTTTCAAATCAGTAATTTGTCCGGAAATGGAAGACAATTGCCCAAAAACCGAAGAAAAATGCTTGGAATTAAATAAAGTTCCAAAATTGAAACAAAATTGGCCCAAATAAGACAAACAATTTCCAAAAATTGAAGATGATTGCCCGGAAATGTTCGGAACATTGCCCGGGAAATTAAAAAAAGGTAGTATTGAGAAAAATTTCCCGAAAATTGGTCAAATGATTCGCGAAAATAAAAAAGCCTGCTCAAAAATGAAAGAAATTTTCCAAATATTGAATAAACTTGCTTGGAAATTAGGGAAATTTCCCCAAAATCGAAGACAATTGTCCGGAAATTGAGAAAAGATCCTAAAAATTGAGGAAAAATTCCCCAAGATTGGCCAAAAAATTGGCTTAAATTTCCTAAATCTCGAAAAACCTGGAAATTAAGATTATTTTCAAAAGGCTACTCCCCCTTCCCTCCAAAAAAAAGACTGGTGAAACCATTGCTCAAAATTAATCGTTTATTCACATATTCATTGCTAATTTACCTCCGTAATAGATTTTTGAGTCAGGCAAAAGTCACTAGCCAGCCCCCATCCAGCCCCCCTTCCCCAGCCAGCCAGCCCCCCTTTCCCAGCCAGCCAGCCAGCCCCCACCCTTCCAGCCAGACCCCCCTCCCTTCCAGCCAGCCCCTCCCTAGAGTAAGATGCTCTTGTACGGCCATGGTGGTCAAGCAAGCTTATCTACTTTAAAAGAAACAACAGAGCTAACAAAGCATTCAAAAATCTTTTTCTGTTAAGGAGAAATTCAAGTTTAGGCTGTCTTATCTTCAAAATGAATGATTTAGTAAGTCTATATATAGAAGGCTGGCACCCTCATCCTCACGTTCAAACAAAGAAAATTTAGGTAGCTTTTTTACTATTTGAATTTATTCCTCAAACTTTCTTCAGGTTCTTAATTATAATTACTTACTAAATTCTGTTTTACTATACCTGACATATCCAGTGGTCTTTAAGCTACAGAATAACATGACAAAATATGATAAAATACATAAAGATTTTAAGGAATCTGTCTGTATGTATCTGTCTGTATGGTAACGTTAGGTCAAAGGTATGGGCGTCGGATTTAATGTTCATGTTCTTTTGTCACCACGGTGAAGGAGAGGTTGTGTATTAGCGATCGTGTCCGTAAGTTTTGATATGAAAGATGCCAACACACGGAGGCAAACCAAGACCGTATGCAAATGTTCACACTTCCCAGTCTGCTCATGCGCACAAGGACGTATCGCTTTCGAGCTGCAAGTAAACAAACCAATACAACAAGCGCACATCAAAATACGCTCCTGGTATCATGCGCAAGAACAATTTTGTTTGCTTACAAGTTCACAGTTCCCCGTTTTACCTTCAAGTTGCGAGTAAACAGACAAGGCGAGCACACAGCAATTAAACATACATCAAGCGCACAGCAATTAAACATACATAAAGCGCACAGCAAATACACTCTTCTTACACGCGTAGTATTATTGTGAGTCGTTTAGAAATACGCACATTGTACATGGCCTAAAAATCGGCCCTAAATTTCACTTTCTTTACGCAAAATTTTGTCTAAAGGAAGTCAAATCAATCTAAAATATGGGCACCATTTTAAAGATGGCCCCATTTTAAATTTGTTTGCTTGTTGGATGAGGGCTTAACGGCACCACGACAACGAGGGTCAAATTGTGCCTGAGAGGTCAACTAATTCTAGAGGTAGGAAGGAAAGAAAACAGGGAGAATGAGAAAAATACAAGAACATAAAGCTGGGATCGAGAGAGGAGGTAGGATCCAAAAAGGAGTTTACGGAGGATGAGGTGAGATGTGGGGTTATCCCATTTAACATTGAGTAATAAAGTAAGGACAGCCTTGGAGTCAGAGAAGATGGCAAAGTGGCTGAACGGAGAGTATTCAATAAAGTTGAAAGCGGGAGGATGGCCTTGGCCGAGAAGATGGACGAGTAGTCGGGTAGGCTGCTACTGAGGGTAATGTCTTGGATGACGGCAGCAGCAGCTGTCTTGTTGCCTTCCTTGGAGCCATCAGTATAGATGGAGGTATAGTTTGAGAGTTGGTCTTTGATTTGATTGTGGAGGTTGATGAAGAGGTTAGGGTGGGTTTGGGTTTTGTGATGAGTGGAGAGGTCCAGGTGAATAGTAGGGAGGGGGTGGCCCAGGGAGGAAAAGTGGGCCAGGAAAAAGTGCTGAGAGTGGTGGGATTGATGCCAAGATGGAGAAGGTCTGATTTGATGCGTAAGTTGAAGGGAGGGGATAAGGTTTAAGTCCTATCAAAGAGGGTGGAGAAATTGGGGTGTCTAATGAGGTTGTAAACAGGATTCTGGGTGTTAGAATGCTCTAAAAGCATAGAAGTCCTGTAGGCACCCAGACAAATCCTCAGGGCTTCATTTTGGATGGTCTTGATGTGATTGAGGCAAGAATTGTGAGCGACACAGTAGACAATATTGCCGTAGTCAAGCTTGGCACGAATGGTGGGCCTGAAGATTTTGAAGAAAGCATGACGGTTCGCACCCCAAGTAGTATTGGAGAGGAGACAGAGAATGTTGAGGGAGCTGTTGCAATTCTATTTCAGGCTGGTGATGTGTTGTTTGTAGGAGAGCTTGTGGTCTAGAGTTAAATCCAGGAACTTAGTGTGGTCAACTTTGGGGATGCGATTGCCATTAAGAAATAGGTTCGGGTTGGGTGGAGGTTGTTGAAATGACAGAAATGCATGCAGACTGTCTTGTCTTTGGATAATTTAAAACCGTTGTTGTTGCACCAGGCTTCCGGCCGGTTGAGATTGAGTTGAAGCCTATTATCAACAAGAGGAAAGGTTGGGGAGGAGTAGAAGATGGTGAAGTTGTCCACGTAGGGGGCATGTTTGATGTTGGGGCCAAGGTTGTCCGCTATGTCGTTAATGCTCAAGTTGAAGAGAGTGGGAGAGAGGATGCTGCCTTGGGGGACGCCCTCTTCTTGGGAATAGGCGTTTGGAGAGGGTGTGGCCAATACAAACTTGGAACTGCCTGGATGAAAGGAAGTTTTGAATAACGATGGGGAGGTGGCCTCTGAGGCCGATGGTGTGAAGTTTGCGGATGATGCCGTATTTCCAAGTAGTGTCAAAAGCTTTCTCGAGGTCGAAAAAGATGGCAATGAGGTGTTCCTTTTTTGCAAAGAATTCCCGGATAGCGGTGTCGAGTGTAATTAACTGGTCCAGAGTATTGCGACGCTTTCGGAAGCCGCTTTAGTGAGGGGAGAGGATTTTATTGGTTTCAATGAACCAGTTTAGTTTCTGGTTAATGAGCAGAGTGATATTTGAATACCACATCCTCCAAAAACACCCAAACCTCCTACACCACCCAGACCACCTGCTTCACCCAGGCCACCTGCTACACCCAGGCCACCTGCTACACCCAGGCCACCTGCTACACCCAGGCCACCTGCTACACCCAGGCCACCTGCTACACCCAGGCCACCTGCTACACCCAGGCCACCTTCTACACCCACTCAGCGTTCTGGAGGCTAGACCATGCGGACCGAGAGGCTCAAGAAGCGGTTGCATTACGGTTCTGACACTGACAGAGCCCCAAGCAGACAAGATATCTAATCTGTGTCTGTTGCCGCAACTTTCTGATGATTCTGAATGGCTTATTCCATCTCTTTGAAGATTACTTACCATTATCTTTTAAACAGTTTCACTCGCTTAATCTAACATTTGAATCAATTTTTTCTACTTTTTACAACTTTTACTTTTCCACCTTTACTTTACATTTCAATCTTTCATTTGCTCTCTTAATATTTCTTCTTTTGAAAATGCAAGGTTTTTGGGGGGGTTTTTATTAGCGGAAACTTTTTGACAATCTTTATAAAAATTTATTCAAAATTGTTTTATTTCTTCTAGGCATTTTTTCTTCATAAAAACAATATGAGTAGCAATTTAAACTTTGCAGGAATGTATGTATGTCTGTATTTCCATGAAAAATCTCAGTACTATTTACAAAAAGCTTTTTGATGCCTAAATATCTATATTTTTGTACAGATGCTACTATTTTTGACAAAATTAGAAACTTTATTTTTAAATTTTTAATACTCTTAATTAAAAGGGACAACATTTTAATATCATTTAAAAGAACAAACTTGTTATTATATAACAGAAAATTAAAGTCTTCTTTACAAAACTTTAGTTTAATCGTTTTGTTTCGATACTGAATTTTTTTTTTTAGGTGGATTTCAATTTCAGAACAAACAAATTCATAATACTTGAGTTATGTGCATAAAATTTGAAAAAAATTCTGCAATCAAACTTTATCAATATGGTTCTTAATTTCTTATTTCTGGGCAAATTAATTTATATCATATACTGTAGTTTAATTTTTGGAATACTAGAGTGTATAAATTTCACATTTATTATGATACAAGTTTTTTATTCAAAATTTCACCTTTCAATTCAAAACATTTTGTAGTATGCTTGAGCAAAAATCTTGTTATATGTTTCAAAAGGACAAAAAAATCTAAATTTTGAAAAAGTGTCATATTTGTTGTATTTAACTTGCAAAGTATATGTTCTCTCATATTTCATATCCAAATTTATACCAAAATTGTTAAATTTCAGGTATTTATGATTTAATCATTGTAAATATATTAAAAAATATTTACATTATTAAACATTATATATAATAAAAATCATGTATTTTAATTATATTATAAAACGGCATAAGACTTGTTTCCTTCTTGACATCTTCATTTTCAAATGGGTTTCATTTTGAGAGCAAATTGTAATGTTTGGTTAAGTGTGTAATTTTGGAAAATTTTGTTGTATTTCATACGTCTTGAAAACTTGATTCAAATACATACCTAAATAAAAGCTTCAATGTGTATGGTACTGTTTTGTTGATATGTTTTATGTATATGCTCAGTGATGTAACATGTCAAATCTTGATCAGAAATAAGATATAGAGAATAACAAGACTTAGGAAAGAAATAATGTTTTAGTGCTGTAAATTACCTCTTATATCTCTAAATATAATATATTGTAGCTAGATGTAGGCTAATATTATAGCACGGCTATTAGACCACTTTTAAAAACATAACATGAACATTTTGTTGAACAAAAAGGGTGTTGTTTGCAACCCTGACCACCACCCCCTCTCCCCTTGGTGACACCTATGTATATAATATTATATCTTGTCAAAATTTGGTGATGACTTTGTTCCTCCTGAGAAAAAAAAAAAAAAAAAACATTTTATTTTATTCTCCTTCATTTTTCGACAATTTTCTTTGATTTCCAGGCAATTTTCTTCCATTTATTTTCCCCAATAATTTGACCAAGTATTCCATTTTTATGTTAATAATTTCCTAATTTCACCTCCCAAACGGGAAGGTAAAATCACCCCCCTCATTTCCTATATGCCTCTTGGTACAACCCTTTCCCGATAATAACTGTTTGCCATCCCCACTGCACAGAAAGCTGAATACGCCACTAATCACGTTCCAAATGATCAGGAAACAAGTATTAATATCCTATTGAAATTTTAAACAAGTGCCAGTGGTTGTTTTGACCAATGGCCATACCATTTAAAAATGCCATACCATTGAAACAGAGGCCTGGTGTCCTTTGGTCAATTCACGTGTCTAAGTTAGATGATTGACAGCTTTTTCAACCAATTACCGCATTAATTTGCCTCGCAACAAAATCTGCGTAACTAAGTGGGGCAAACATTGTACACTGTACTGGTACAGTTACTGTAGCTAGCAGCGCACGCTCATGTAGTCAATGCAGTTTATTGTACAAAACAAATTTTTGCACACATAGACTTGAGTGACGGCAAAATGGTGAACAAAAATTGAGCTTAGCTGCAGGCTTTGTAAATATGATTGCTGTTACCCAGAACAGTTAGCAAACTTAATTTTGTTTATCCCATTTGAACTCTAAAGACGTGGAGAAATGCCATAAATGAATCAAAGCTTGCAGCAGACCACACAAACACCTTAATGTCAATGCATTGGTAATGCACAATTGAGGATAATTCAGGTTTGTTTGCCCCACCTAGCCTAGCTACCGTGTTGCTATGGTGGGTGTTGCATATTCCGTAACTCAGAGACATCAATTCTTCACACAGTTTAACACTCTAGCTACACTCCTTAAAATTCATCAAATATACACTACAAATTTGACAGCATGTTCAGGTCTTTATTAACAAAAAGAACTAAAAATAAACAAGAAAATAGAACAAACTAAAATACCTTCCACCTCTTAGTTTTGAAATATACTGCACTTGTAGTCACAGAGTATTACCTGAAATAAAAAAAAGCCTTCAATTTTGACAAAGACTGTCAAAACAAATCTTATGAAACTATAAAGAAAACAATTACATACTTACTTGCACATTCAAAAAAGACCTCTTGAAAAAAGACCTGTTGAAAAAAGACCACTAATAATTTAAGAGATGGAATACCTGATAGACTTCGCCCCCTAATAATTTTAAAAAAATTACATCCACCCCCCCCACCTCTCCCCCTTTCTTTCAACAAATGTTGAAAATGAATGACAATTGGGTGCAAGTGAGGATGGGTTAAATGGATATCCCACTAGCAAATACTTTGGGTATTGAGAAGGTGTGGTGGAATAATTCCCCGCCCCCATGGTCATGCCTGTCTCCCCTCATAATTTCTGAACAGATACTGTAGCTTCCATCCAGCCCTTCCCACCCAGACTACACACATCTTTGAATGTGAGCAGTTTTCAAAACCAACATCACACAGAACAGATCTTGTTTCTTCAAAACCAGCATGCTAAGGTTTCTCCGAACAAATCGTTTTTCTACTGATTTAAGTACTGTACAATAGCATGAGTTTAATATTCATGCTGTCAAATCTCAAATAAGAAAACTTGATGCAAGATACAATCAACTTTTGAATTAAAAGTGTATCATTCTTTCCACCTTTCTTCTTTCATCTGCTAGCTAAATTAAATTGAAAAAATCTTCAAAAACCTACATGTATAGAATGTGTCATATTTTTTTTAGTTTTGTGAATTCAAACACAATAACCACATATTCACCTCCATAAAACACAAGTTTAATTAATGAACATAATTTGTACATATACATACCTCTAATTTTCATATCTAGACAAATTTAAGAAAATGGATTTAGCTATGATCCAGGTATACTGTACTAGCTTTGGTCCTATTTCAACAAAACATATCTCACACAATGCTTGAAAAATCGGGTCAGTTTGCAGAATGTTCAAATTGACAAACACTAAGATATTTCAAAAGAAAATTCAATAAAGCGAACACTACATGTCCTGAATCGATCATACATTATCTCAGAGGATTGGAGAGTAAATTGGAACATTTAAGAGTCAATAGAGGGATTTGATCATGTGACTCTTAACTCAACTAGATTCCATTTTGCAGGGCAGCGGCGTTGTTGCGTTTCACATGTCTTCACATGTCCCAGTCACTTCACACGTACAACAAACATACTCATGCTAACCTACCAGTACCACTTCAGCGAATTTTACCAAGTGCAATTTTTTGTTCGCTTCTAATCTTACTTCATAGTTTCCTTAAGTTTTATATACTCAACAGGTATACGAAGAGTAACTTTAACGTTAATGCCAGCTGATTGTTCGTTATACTGAGACAAAGCCTACACGTGCTCACTGCAAATCATGAGCTGAAGGTTGAAAGCTGTCATGTCATACAGCAGAAAGCCACTTCCAACCTCAATCAGGATCAAATGGAAATCAAGAAAATGTCTTTTTATTCCACAGCACACATCTATCAGTGCAACCAACGGCACAGCAAGGTTTAGGCATAATTATCTTACACAAAAAAAATCTTATTTAACAACATAAAAACATATGTAAGTCTTATTATGTGTACAGCCTGACAATTCTTTTGAGCGACAAAATGGAGATGTAAACGAAGTCATGTGACCTTATGACGTCAGCTGAAACACCCTAATATTGTATTTTCACTTTTTTTTAATTGCAAATTTGTTCCTTAAGTATGAAATTGTTGAAGTTGAGACCTACTATGGTAGAGACATAAAAAGGGGTAAACTGCCCCTACTAACAGAATTTCACCTTCGTCATGGTGGGAAATTAAATTTCGGAATTAAAAAAACAAAAAAACATTGACATTTTGTAGAATTGAGGGAAATATTTGTAATATTGAAGAAAAAGTTCGTGAGAGGGCAGCAGGTCTTTGGTATAACTCAACCAGGGATTGAACCCACAACCTTCTGGTCACAAAACATGGGTCCTCTACCAACTGAGCTAACCAGTTATTAATGAAACATTCACTAAGTTTTGAAGTATATATATATATATATATATACATAAATATATATATATATATATATATATATATATATATATATATATATATATATATATATATATATATATATATATATATATATATATATATATATATATATATATATATATATATATATATATATATATATATATATATATATATATATATTATATATATATATATATATATATATATATATATATATATATATATATATATATATATATATATATATATGTATATATATATATATATATATATATATATATATGTATACTTTTTATATAGATCTGCAAAAAATAAGCAATACAATTTAGTTGTTAAAGAATATGAAATGATTACAGTCCTGTTAACATATGTAGGCAAAAATGACTGAAGGTTACTTATATCACAACCAAAGTTTAAATCAGAAAATATCTTCCACTTTTCCTATTTACAATAGCAAAAAAAAAAAGAAGAATTCAGTCATGATTTAAATAATTTAGAGAAGAAGAATCCAATCCATGGATACAATAATCACCCTCTTTTCGCGGGGAAGTACTTGTTGGTCAGCACCCTTTAAACCATCTTTGTAGCTCTACGAGCAATTCTATTGGCCTTCTTTAGTAACCAATGACAACATAAATAAATTTGGGTGTGTACTTTGATAATAATTAGCACCTCTTCGAAGGATGTGTGTAGACAGTTTAAATGCAGTTAAGCCTAAAAGCATTGTCATACACATTTCTGGATTAACATCCAAACTTCCTCAGCCGGTCTGGTTATGAAGCTGTACCTTGGTTCAACGACCTGTCCTTCCAATAAACTCCATTTGAAACTCCTCAGTAAGATAGCAAGAAATATGCTGACTTCAAAGTAGGCAAATTGGTATCCTGGACAAACACGTTTTCCAATACCAAATGGTGCAAATGAAAATGGTTTGTGATCTTTTGAGTTTTCTGGGCTGAATCTGTCTGGATTAAACCTGTTGGAAACAAGAAGGAAATATAGAATGTTATGAATAGCAGCAGCAGGCACAGATCTGCAAAATTTTAAGTATTTGATAAGGGTTCGTAACACATATACCTTTATTGATGGAGACTGCACATTGTGCATATGCAAATAACAACAACATTCATGTACAGTATATGTCATCAATAGGTATAAGCATATGACATCAATATGCATAAGCATATGACATCAATATGCATAACCCCAAGACATCAATATGCATAAGCATATGACATCAATATGCATAAGCATATGACATCAATATACATAAGCATATGACTCAATATGCATAAGCATATGACATCAATATGCATAACCCCAAGACATCAATATGCATAAGTCTATGACATCAATATGCATAAGCATATGACATCAATGCATATGAAATCAATATACATATGCCCATGACATCAGTAGAAATAAGCACATCAATCAGTATGCATAAATATGACATCAATATGCAAAGCTTATTACAGTGATACATACAAGCATGTGGTATCAATTTGCATAAGCATATGGCATCAATAAGCATATACATAAATGCCTAAGCATATGGCATCAATTTGCATAAGAATATGACATCAATATGCATTAAGCATAACATCAGTATACATAAAGTGTGACATCAATATGAATTTAGCATGTGCATCCAAGATGCATTTAGCATGTGACATCAATATGCATAAAGCCCATGACATCAATATGCTTCAGCATAAAAAATCAATATGAATAAGCATATGACATCATTATACATAAGTGTATAACATCAATATGAATAAGCATATGTTTTAACTTGAGGCCTAAAATTGTTTTGTTTGTTTGCCCTTTCTTGTGGAAAATTTTAAAACTTATTACCACACCATTTTGTTATGATTTTTATGAAGGGTAGGGATTTTTGAAATTAAAAGATAGGGTGGCAGAGAAGGGAAATCAAACTTTTTATCTTAAGCCTGATAATGAATTTTACATGATACCTTACTTGACAACACATTTACTTGATAATAACAAACCTTACTTGACAACACATTTACTTGATAATGACAAACCTTACTTGACAGGACATTTACTTGATAATAACAAACCTTACTTGACAACACATTTACTTGATAATAACAAACCTTACTTGACAGCATATTTACTTGATAATAACAAACCTTACTTGACAACACATTTACTTGATAATAACAAACTTTACTTGACAACATATTTACTTGATAATAACAAACCTTGCTTGACAACATATTTACTTGATAATAACAAACCTTACTTGACAGCACATTTACTTGATAATAACAAACCTTACTTGACAACACATTTACTTGATAATAACAAACCTTACTTGAAAACACATTTACTTGATAAAAACAAACTTTACTTGCCAACATATTTACTTGATAATAAGAAACATCATTGACAACACATTTACTTGATAATAACCAACCTTACTTGACAACACATTTACTTGATAATAACAAACTTTACTTGACAACATATTTACTTGATAATAACAAACCTTACTTAACAACATATTTACTTGATAATTTTAAACCTTACTTGACAGCACATTTACTTGATAATTTCAAACCTTACTTGACAGCACATTTACTTGATAATAACAACCTTCTTAACAACACATTCACTTGATAATAAAATGTTGTTCTTGCAAGATGACTCATTTTACTCATATGACATGGGTTTACTTACTTTTCAGGATCTGGCCAAAGACTATCATCTTGCAAAGTCACCCCCAATGCCTGTATTACTGGAGTCTACCAAACAAACAAAAAACATAAAGCACATGATAATTGTTCGGTACTTTTTTACCATGTGGTAAATCCGAAATTGTATTCTGCTCTAAAGACGGTTAGATGCTTTATCGAAATCATAATGTCTTTGTTGAAATTGCCTGAGGATTTATCCCGGAAAAACTATGTATTGCAGAATTGAAAACAAAATACATTTTTGACAAAAGACTTGGAGCACACGTAGCTTAATTTTCTACAATAAACTTAATTCCAAAAGAAGACAGCCATATCGTCTTTTTTTTTAAATGGTAGAAAATTGTTTGATTGTTATTTAACCTAAAACTGTGTTTATGATAATATCAAGTAACCAAGGTGCTTTTAAATATATTTACAGTGGCTTTAGTTCATTCATTCTTGCACACCAGTGTATGAAACACATGAAAGGACACCTAATAAGTACACATAGTACACATAACATTAGGCCTCAGCAGCTGAAAATTGAAAAAGCACATGATATTTACTCCGAAAAATTTCACTCTTGACACAAAGTCAATATTTACAAAAGACTGATGTAGGATTTCATCACAGAAGCATAGAAAATGCTTTTAATGAGTAACCAGAACCACAACGTTTTGTTGATCCGTTCCTTTTCTTATATGCTGATTGATTTGCAAGTTTTGTATTAACTGTCATGTCATTGCATATCATGAATATTTGTTCCGGATATTTATTCATAAGCCACAACCAACATGCATGAGGCAGATCAGTAAAATAGACATAACTATTGACAACACTAGCATGTGCACAATAATTAACATCATTATCATAGCAAGTATGATGCAAAATGGACATACTGTTGCTCATGTATCATACTTGAAGAATTTTAGGTTAAGCCCCACCTACTTATTGATATGCATGGTATCACATAACTTGAATCCAGTTTATCATTCTTTAGATACCGCGATTACAAGCTTTTTTCAGAAAATCATATTAAGCCCCGCCCACTGTGCATACTAATGAAATTCACCATTTTTATACCATGAACTACATTAGCAAATATCATAACTGTACCAAATATGAAACAAATCATATATGTGGTTCTTATAATATGAGCATTTCAAACTGCTTACATTAAGCCCGCCTACTCATTAATATGCATGACATCGCCACCAAAAAAAATAGGGCACATCTACGGACCATGGGCAATCTGTTTATGACAACTTGAATCCAGTTTATCGTTCTTTATATATCGTGTCTACAAGCTCTTTTCAGCAAAATCATATTAAGCCCCATCCACTATGCATATCAATGAAATTCAATGTTTTCATACCATGAATATGTACACACTAGCTGACATCATAACTGTACCAAATATGAAACAAAACAGATATGCGGTTGTTAAAATAAGAGCATTTCAAGATTTTTACATTAAATCCCACCTACTCATAAATATGCATGACATCACCACCAAAAGTAATACGGCACATCTACGGACCATGGGCTGTACGTATACCACATATGACATGAGTCCACTGTACTGTTCTTGAGATATTGTGTTTACAAGCTGGTCATCACATACACACACAAACACCCACCCACACATACTCACCAATGGTGCATTATGTACCATTCATGCGTGCACCCATGCATACATACATACACACACGCCATCATGACCGCATAGGTTCCTGATGCTTTCGCGTCACAAGCAAAAATGGGGGAAAGTATCAAGCAGTTTTAAACAGATAAATGATGAAACCTGCTATACCTATTTTTGTTTAATGTATTTCTACGTTTAATCGGTATGCCAGCTTGTAAACTAGATCTAAAGCTGTTCAAAACTGCTAAAAAGGAATTCAATTATGGGTTACTTGAAGATGTTGGGAGCACAAATGATATTTTAAGCAGTTATTGCAGCAAATAAAACAGGTGGAAGCTTACTCCTTTAGGGATGATGTGGCCTGCTAGCTCTATGTCTATGTCTTGTACTCTGGATGTGAAGGTTGTTAGTACACTGAGCCTTAAACTCTCGTCCAATGCTTGCCTCATGTACCTGCAATCAAAACACAACATCAAGAATGGCCCAGTCAGTACAATCTAACAGCTGATAAGTTCTAAAACACATCCGTACAACACGCTACATTTTAGTTTCTTTGGTTAATCACCAGCATCAAATTTAATTGAATAAATACCATCATGGTTTGCAAGCCGATGCAAATTGACACCAATATCATATGACCTGCATGATGTTAAAAATGGTATCCCACCCTATATCCCACATAGCATTCCATGTAGCAACTTTATGCAAATGAACAGAAAAATAAAGGCGGAGTCAAATAATCATGCCTGATACAGCCGTTGCGACACAACTATCCTGAAGAATTTAAACCTCAAGTGGTATGAGAGACACTTGAGGATCTCTGAGGAATATTGGAAAAGTAAATCATTTTACAGTTTAATATCTTCTAAGAAAATATCCAATTGTTTGAAGACTTTTCAAGGATACTAGTCTACAACCTGTCTAAGGGTCTCTGAAAACATTTAAAAATAAATCAATCTCAACCTTCAATGAGAATATCTAAAAAGACTTTATCACTTTCTAAGGAATTCTGAAGAAACTAATATTTCTGAGGAATTATAAAAAAACTTAAACATTTTCTGAGGAAATCTCAGGAAAAACTGTGGACTGCCAATCAGACGGACAAAACCACTACTACATAGGTTTGCATTATGATTCGCATGCTCACCAAAATTGAAGCTTCTTTTTCAAGTTATCCAGACAGTAAAATATTTCTCATTTAGTTAAGTCTTGGGTAAACTGGCATATTGTAGCAGGCTCTTTAAAGGTATATGGACAAGTAAAAGCAACATACAGTAAGCTAGATCAGTTTGAAATATATAATAACCATCAAAATTGCAAAAGATTGAGTAAAAATCAGTTTGATCTGCTTAGCTTTGTGACTTTTCAGGTCTGAATTAGGGATGTATGAGCCAAAAATCTATATTTTCTTCTAATATAAAATTCATAAAGTTCTAGCTAAAGCGCTGAGATATCTAACAATGCAAATCTGAACTGCACTTTAAAACTACTAAAGAATATTTAGAACAATATCTTACCCCGAAAACATTGATTGTTAAATTTAACACTGACCTGTCAAAATCAATTTACTCTCGCAAAGCATTGTATCCAAATTGTACAGAGCCAGTTACTAAAAATTATGGACTTACAAGCTGTGTTTAACCTTTGAAAATGCAAGTGTCCATTTCAATTTGTAGTACTTAAAATATAAAACAAATTCATAACAAAGATGTTTTGAAAGATTTGACTGCTGATCCGCTTGTATCTTAACCAACACTTAAGTAGAACAGACATTATCATTATTTTCATTGAGAAAGAAAATGTGAAGACTTTTATCAAGGTTTTTTTAAAGTTTGATAAACCTTGATAAAACCCTAAAGTTTGTTTTTAATACGAAGCTTATACATTCTTGCAGGCTACCATAACCTTTAAATGACAGTGTTACAAACTCATACAATATAGTAACCTCTACCATTACAACTTTTTGCAAAAATCTGTCTTGTCCCCTGTTATAAGTCATTCCGTGGCTAAGTTAATAATTCATTATTGAGTAATCTATCATTTTGTGTATTTGCTCTTTACTCTCCAGTTGTTAATTTCTGCTTCTAAAAGTCAAAATTTTGACAGTTAAAGCACCTCTCTTGAGCTTAATTCGATTTACCACATTTTAATCACATTACACTGTCGGTATGGCCAATACTGCACTACCATCATCTTAGCTCAAATTACAAACAAACAACATATGATATGCCTGTGTTTCCTAAACTTTGTATCTTTTTGAACTCATTTGCATGAGTGAGTGAGTGACCTTACAGAGGCAATAAACAGACCGGTCAAATTTCAAGTGTGTTAGCCTGATTGCCTGGAGGCAGGAATCTTATTACAAAGTCCTGGTGAATGTCATAACTCCTGCCCATTGAGGTATGATGGAAACCTTCAAAATTAGCAATCAGAGAGTAAAGAACAAATACACGAAATGTGTAGAAGAGGTACGCCACACATTCACATTCATCTCAAAGGACTATGGACAGCTAGAGGCAACATGGGCTCAATAAGGGTGTTTCAAGCTGCGTCATGAGGTCACATGACTTTGTTTACATCAGCATTTTGTTGGGAAAGAACACTGTCATCTGCTGTATGCTAAATTAGACTTACCAATGTTTCCATGTTGTTATATATTATTATTATTATTATTGCAGTTATTTATATAGCGCCTCTCCCGTGGATTGAAGCGCTTTACAATAAAATTGATAATACATAGACAAACTTTTAATATACAATATCAAAACAAATTTAAAACATTTGCAGGACAATATAAAAGCATAAAAGAATTAATGAAAAATAGAATATAAACAAACAAAAAACTAGATAAATAAAACAAGAAATTAAATATTATAGACAGCATAAAACTTAATCAGTAGGAAAAAGATGAGTCTTAAGGGCCTTTTTAAAAGTATAAACAGTTTGAGCCTGACGGATTGCAATGGGTAGATTATTCCACAAACGTGGTCCCAAGACAGAAAAGGCGCAGTCCCCACTGACACGATTAGTTCTTGGCACCACAAGGCGAGTGACATCCTTGTTGGCGGATCTTAGACCAACGCGTCCAGGCTTATAAATATGCAGCAATTCTTGAAGGTATGAAGGCGCATTCTTTTTAATGCAGTTGTACACATGCAGTACGATCTTGAAATCGATTCTCTGCTGGATGGGCAACCAATGAAGAACACGCAAGAGGGGGAAGCGCTTATGCGTCTATCAACACAAAAAATTATGCGCGCTGCACGATTTTGAAGTCTTTGCAAGCGTTGAAGGTTTTCAAGTGATATGCCACCAAGCAGGGAGTTGCCATAATCCAGCCGAGAAAGGACGAGAGATCGCACTGCATGAGCACAAGTATTTTGATCAATGTACCGTCTGATTCTAGAAATATTACGCAAATGAAAATTAACAGTACGACATATTGAAGAGATCTGGGAATTCATATTCATACAAGGTTCAAACATGATACCTAAATTTTTTAACGGATGATGAAGGAACAATCACAGACCCACCGATCCTCAAATCAATGGACTTGATGGAATGCATTTGTTTTTTTGATGAAATGATCAAAAATTCAGTTTTGGTGTCATTAAGTCTAAGTTTGTTATGAAGCATCCAGTCTTTAACCGCCGCAATGCAATTTGACAAGCGAGCTTGGGCAGCTTCCCTATCACCTGGCTTTTTAGGATCGAAGCTAACATATAGCTGAGTGTCATCAGCATATATATGGTAAGCAACATTGAAGAGTTTGATAATGCGGGTAACAGGCTGCGAATAGGCATTGAAGATCGGAGGACCTGCAACAGATCCTTGGGGAACACCATATTTCAGAGGATGGGCAGTAGAATAACTACCAGAGATACAAACTGAACTCTTGCGATCACTAAGATCATTTAAGATTATTTCATAAGATACTTATGTCAGAATTTTGCTGTGCTCTTGGTTGCACTAGTAGACGTGTGCCGGGGAATAAAAAGACATTTTCTTGATTTCCATCTGATCCCAATAATGCTCATTTGAACAGTACCCATGTCCTCTACCCCTATGCCAAGTCACATGAATGTACACCATTCATAAGTTATGAAAACTTGAACCAAAAACTTGAACCAAAACTTTTAACCTGACAAATATTTATTTTCATTGTTATGCAAATAAGCTAATTAGTATACACACACAACCCTCCAATCATGCTTACTTGATCAGTACCCATGTCCTCTACCCCTATGCGAAGTCACATGAATGTATACCATTCATAACTTACGTTATGAAACCTATTGACCAAAACTTTACCGGACACCAATGCCGACGACGCTGATACCCCGACGCCGGGAGTAGTAGAATAGCTCGACTATTCTTCGCATACGAATAGTCGAGCTAATAATAAGAAGAAGAAGAAGAAGAAGAAGAATAATGATAATAATGATGATAATAATAATAATAATAATAACAATAATATTAATAATAATCTTTGTACTTATTTGCAGTGAACATAACAATTGAGTATTTCTGGGTCAGTTTTACAGGTTGTACAGGTCTTAGCCTAATGCAGATTTATGCCTAGGCCTAATACAATGTAGCATTGGTTATTGGGCATTCATTGCTTTTTCATACTTAAAAAAAATATTTTGTATGCATGAGTTTTCTTTTAGTAGTATGAACAGAAAACATTATGTTAATATTGTATGTTTGAAGAAGAAAAAAAAGAGTTTCACAGAACAGTGATATTTGAAAACTCACTGTTCCTGCTTAAAAAGAACTGTTCTAGGAACAGCAGAAAATTTGAACTCTGATGATCCAATTGAAATACCTTCCTAACATATCCAATGATTGCATCAATTAATTGATAAATGTAATGACTGAAAATCTCAGAAAATATTTAAAATTCACAGACTTTTGAAAAAAATGCATGGTCATTTCATAAAGTTTGTCAGTTTAGTATGAATTTCTGCACAAATCTCAAAGAACTTTGTTTGTTTGTTTGATGAGGGCTTAACGGCACCATGACAGCGAGGGTAAAATTGTGCCTGAGAGGTTAGATCATTCCAGAGGTAGGAAGAAAATAAAATAGGGAGAGTCTGAGAGAAGTACGGGGGTTAATAGCCAGAAAGCTGGGATTGAAAGAGGAAGTGCAGGGGTGCAAAAAAAGGGGTAAATGTAGGTAGAGGAGGGTGGGAGAGGAGGACTAAATATGGTTGTAGAGGGAGGCATGATGAAGGAAGGAGATCATTTTATTTGGAGGGTTTTTCTGGAAGAACTTGGCTATAAAATTGTGAGGGGTGAAAGAAGCTCTGGGGAGGTTGTACAGGGGGCAGGTAAGGAGGACATGGTGGACTGTGAGGGGGAAATGGCAAGTGTTGCAGAGGGGGAGCCAGTAAGGAGGTGGGAGTGAGTGAGGTGGGTGTGACCTATTCTAAGGCGGGTAATGTAGACGTTGACGATCTTGCAGAGATTGTGGATGTTGGGTTTGGTCGAAATGGTGGGCTGGATGTCGTGGATTTTGTTATCAATTTAAGAGTTCCATGAGGTTTGCCAGCGGTCACGCACAAGGGAAGCGATAAGCGGTTTGATGTCAGAAAGGGTTTTGGGAAAGGGGGTGGGAGAGGTTGAGGGCAAGCTTAGCTGAATCAGTGCTGTCATTGCCAGGGATACCAATATGGCTGGGTATTCAGAAGAAAATAATACTTTTCTTGCAGAGGGGGAAGGCAGGGGTGGCGAAAGGAGTTTACGAGGAGGTGGGAGGTGGGGTTATCCCACTTAAGATTGAGTAAAAAAGTAAGGACAGACTTAGAAGCTGAGAAGATGGCAAAGTGGCTGAGCGGGGAGTACTCAATATAATTGAGGAAGAGTAGAATGGCTTTGACTTGGCCGAGTAGTTGGGAAGCCTGCTACTGAGGGTGATGTCTTGGATGACGGCAGCATCAGCTGTCTGTTGCCTCCCATGGAGCCATATGTGTAGATGGAGGTGTAGTTTGAGGGTTGGTCTTTGATTTGGTTGTGGAGGTTGATGAAGAGGTTGGGGTGGGTTTGGGTTTTGTGATGAGTGGAGAGGTCCAGGTGGATGGAAGGGAGGGGGGTGGCACAGGGAGAAAAAGTGGACCAGGAGAAAGTGCCAAGGTGGTGGGGTTGATGCCAAGATGGTGGAAGTTGGGTTTGATGCATAAGCTGAAGGGAGGGGATAGGGTTTTAATCCTATCAAAGAGGGTGGAGAAATTAGGGTACCTAATGAGGTTTTATACAGGGTTGGGTGTCAGTGAGGGATCTAAAAGCTTAGGAGAGGCTAAACTTTCCACACCTTGGCTTTAACATGAAGGCTGGTGATGAGGGAGATCTTGTAGGCACCCAGGCAAAGCCTGAGGGCTTCATTTTGGATAGTATTGATGTGGTTGAGGTAAAAGTTGTGAGCGGCACGGTAGACAATATTGCCGTACTTGAGCTTGGCAATAATGATGAGCCTGAAGATTTTGAGGAGGGCATGGGGAGGTCCGCACCCCAAGTGGTGTTGGAGAGGAGGCGGAGAAGGTTGATGGAGCTGTTGCATTTCTGTTTTAGGTTGGTGATGCGTTGCTTGTAGGAGAGTTTGGGATCTAAGGTAAAACCCAGGAACTTAGTGTGGTCAACTTTAGGGATGCGATTGCCATTAAGCACGACATTCGGGTTAGGGTGGAGGTTGTTGAAATGACAGAAGTGCATGCAGACTGTCTTGTCTATGGAGAATTTACGTTGGTCCAGGGTATTGCGATGTTTCCGGAAGCCACTTTGGTAAGGGGAGAGGATTCTGCTGGTCTCAAGGTACCAATTTAGCCTCTGGTTAATGATCCTTTCCATAATTTTACAAAGACAGCACTTTTGTACTTGAATTTCTCCTTCACGAAATAGAAATTTGTAAGTTTAAAAGCCTCGCGATTCTTTCGAGCAATGTTTCCATTGTTTCTATATTCTTTAAAGCAAAACATAAATTGCTATTACACCAAAGCTTATTGTTCCCAGTTCTTTCGAGCCAAAAAACTTCAAAATACCAGTAACATTCAATTAGGTTAAAAATTTGTGGACACTGCTGCGGACAGATCACGCCGACAGATCACAGCAACAGATCACTCCGACAGACCATGCCAACAAACCATGACGACAGAATGTCAAATACTATTTTTGAGTGCTTTTTGCACCATTTTGTTCCTTCTTTCACAGAAAATAAACATATTTTGATCAATGAACTTATTCTTTAAGAAATTATCATGTTTTCCAAGACATTATGAGTGTCTTATAAATGAGCAGACTTACTTGAGCTGCTTGACCTTCTCTGGGGTTATTGGACCTTTACTGCCAACAACATCTATGACTTCCTCATACACTCGTTTGTATATGTCTTCATGAGTTGCAAGAAAATATAATGTCCATGCTAGCACTATGGAAAAATATTAGAAGATAAAATGCATGAGAAATACAAGTTTGTCAATATGATTTGAAATTTGACATTGAGGGTAATGAATATGTATTACAAATTTTTATTATGAGCAAATGGTTATACTAGACAAAGGGAGCAATGAAAACTGTCAACTTCTACAACAACAACAAAAAAACAATTTTAAGAGTTAATGAAATTTTGAAAAAGTTTCCTAACATAATTTTTTTGTTCAGTTTTGTAAATTGATGCCATCTAAGTCATTTGTCCTTTAAAGTATTTATCAATTGCACTTGAACTCTTCCTGCCTCACATTATAATTAACCTGTCTGAGTTTGATGATTGATAGCTTTTTTGACCAACCACCACATGAATTTGCCTAGCAACAAAATCTGCGTAACTAAGTGGGGAAAACATCCTACGCAGTACTGGTACAGTAGAGCTAACTAGCGATGCGTGCTCATGAAGTCAATGCAATTTACTATACAAAACAAATTTCTGCACACACAGACTGAGTGACGGCAAAATAGTGAACAAAAATTGCACTTACGGCCCGCTGCGCACTTTGTAAATCTGACTGCTGTTACCCAGAACACTTAGCAAACTGAATTTTGTTTATCCCTTTTGCTAAAACCTCTAAAGATCGGAATCAAAGCTTGCGGCAGGCCTCGCGAACATCTAAATGTCCATGCATTGGTTAAGGCATGATTGCGGATTTGAGGTTTGTTTTCCCCCCACCTAATAAGTGCATTGCTATGGTGGGTGTGGCTTATTTCATAACTCAGAGGCGTTAATTGATTATACTTTTGTGATTCACTTACACATTATCATTCATGTCATCAAGCAGATACAATTTACTGGTTTATTTTTGACCAAAATATTCAAGGGGCAAATCAATAATAAACCAAATTGAAAATAAACAAATGGAGAAATTCATGACTTGTCCTTCTTCTAAAAAATTTGATCCAGCAAATTATAACCACAAACTTAATGTAGCTAATAATGAGACCATTTATCTTAATAACCACTCAACCACGCAATAAGGACTTCATCCACTGCTAATATGATACTCAACACCAACTTCCACAACAACCTAGGAACAACAGAAGAACTACACAATGGAGCCATTGATAAGGAAAATTTCATCCTAATTACTTCTGGTTTTCAGAATAAAGAAAATAATGGGGGGAAATCTGACCCAACCTGCTTATATATCATGTCGGGTCTGACTGTTTGAAATTTAGGGAGAAACTAATGTAAGTTTGAGGTGGGTTATGTATGTAGCTTAGGTGCTTTACATCCCTTTCTCAAAAGCAAAGGTTATATAGAAATGATCACGGCTGTTTGATAAACCAGTTGTTAAGCACTTTTGAATAAAGATCTACCCAAGTTATTAGAAACCAGACATAGTAAATGATACAAATCCCCTTGCCGCTAATAACATGCTCTTCACCCATTGTCACAACTGCCATCCCACCCTCTGTTCCACATAATATGTCACATCCTACATCCCTCCCTACAGAAAATCATACAGGAAATCCACATACCATTCCACCACATGACCCATATGCCATCACATCTGTAATCAAGATGGCATCCCATCATATGCCTTGCCACCCTGTCCCATATACCATGCCACCCTGTCCCACATTACATCTCTCCCTGTATCATATGCCATCCTTCCCTGTCCCACATGCCATCCCTACATGTACCCATGCCATCTGACCCTGTCCTACAGGCAATTCCATACTATCCCACATGCTATCCCACCCTGTCCCATATGCCATCCCACCTGAAATCCAGATGACAGTCCATTACATGTCCCACATGTCATATCATTCTGTCCCCCTTCCATCCCACCTTGTCCCACATGCCATCCCAGCCTGTCATAAATGCCATGACACTACCTTGTTGCACATGCCATGCCACCCTGTCCCACATGCTATCCCACCATCTTATAGGCCATGACATCCTGTCCCAAATTCCATGGTACCATGTCCCACATGCCACCCTGTCTCTTATGCCATCCCACCGTCATCCCAATTCCTACATCTACCAATCATTCCATCAACTTCCACCCATCATTCTTTCCTATAACTTCCATCTCCTCACTTCTATAAGCCGAACATGCCCCATTCATCCACCATCCCCCTTCACCTGCCATCCTTTATTCATCTACCATCCTCCATTCACCTACCACCCTCTATTCCCTAACATGTTGCATTCACCTACCACCCCCCATTCACCTACCATCATCCATTCACTTACTACCTCAATCCACCTTTTGCCATCCACTCATCAACCAAATATACTTTTAACCGACTATACTTAGTTGCTTAAAAGTACTATACTTAGTTACTATAGAGCTCACCCGAAATAAAAATCCATAGGGGCACTATAGTTATGGTTAATAGGAGAAAACACAATTTTTTATGATTTCAACAAAAATTGCACATACAATAAGTGAAAACTCCAAAAAATGTAATTATTGTCCGATTTGTTATGATATTTCAGCAAAAGAAAAAAAAAATCCTGCACCCCAAATTGGCTGATTTTTTGGGTGGAAAAATGACATTGACATGGTCAAGAAATGACATTTTCGCAGAATTTATAGCGTAATGTGAAGGCCAAATTTTTCCACAAAAATACCTCCTTTTCAGCCATTCCAGGGTGCGGAATTTATTTTTTTTGCTAAAATATTATGACAAATCAGATTATGATAAGACTTCTGCAAGTTTACAGTTGAGGTATTTCAGTTAAGGTATGTGCAAGTTTTGTCGAAATCACAAAAAAAATCAATTTTCTCCTATTGACTGTAATGACAGTGCCCCTTTTTATTTCGGGTAAGCCCTATACTTAGTTATACTTTTAACCAACTATAACTTTTATTCCAACCTTCACTACAACCTCCACTCACAACATTGCACCACAGCTGGCCTCCCACCCTTAACTTAAATCTGACACTCCCAATAAAAACATGCTCAACTTTTCCCCCCTTATAAACCAGATAGGGCTCTTCTATCTACCAAATCAGAATGAAAATTCATTGCAGATTAATTTAGAGATTATGTATTATATTTCCACTCTATTAAAGCAAAGAGTTATTGTTTTGTTTTTTATTCATCCCAAAAAACTTAATTATAAATTCTATTGAGTCATCAGCCTATATTGTTCTGCTTTTCTTTCATGCCAGAACAATTCCTTTAATTGCTATTCATGTCTGGAATAGATTTGTTCGAAGCTCTTTCAAAGCAAGTCTCAATTATATAAATTTATTTTCACATAAATAGATGGAATTCCAATCCTAGGGCAGAAATCTTTCGTTCCCCAGAAGCTGAACAATGCAAGAGGTCGGACAGATAATAGATGTGGATGGACGGAGAGATGGATGAACGGACAAACGGTAAAGATGCTATAACCCCTCTTCACCAACTTTGTTGGTGAGGGGATAATAAAACAATGTACGTACACACAAATGTACACATGTTAGTCCTTATGCCAGTGATGGAATATCCTGTATAAACCATGTGCTTTTGTTTACAAGAAGAATGCAAAAGAGAACTCACAGTTGCCAGAAGTATGGAATCCTCCGACATAGTACGTCAATGCATCAGCTTGAACCTGAGGGTCACTGTAGATATTGTCGTGCACCAAGAGCTCATCGATGAACAATCTGTCATTGGGCTTTGGCGGATTAGCTTTCCTTTCCTTCACTATCTCCTTTATTGTGTCATAAAGTCTTGTCTTTGCTGTGAAGACCAAACACCAAACAGAAGAAATATGAGCCTAATTTTTAAGATTCTTCTCTGTATTAAACAAAGATTACAGTAAATAATGACTGACACATGGCTGACAGAGCACCCGACTGTCAGACTATGTTGATCTATGTCTGTCAGACTATGTCTTTCTGACTGTCCGTCTAAATTACTATGTCTGTTTAAATGATTGATTATGTATGTCTAAAGGATTGTCTGACTGACTTTCTGCCCGACTGACTATGTCTGTATGGCTGACTATGTCTGTCTGACTGAATGACTGACTAAGTCTTGTCTTACTGACTATGTTTGCCCGACTGACTATGTCTGTATGACTGACTATGTCTGTTTGACTGTCTGTCTGACAGACTATTTGTCTGCTCTGCATGATATGTCTTCCTACTTGTCTACAGGATTGAATTTCTGGCTTAACCAATTGAATTGACTAACTGCCCAGTGTACCTACAGAATGTCACATTCATTGTAACAGAAATGCACTCTGACCAAACGCCATACATTTAGACATATTAGTCATTTCTATATTGGTGAAATTGTTTTACAAACCTGCTTCAAACTTTTTATCTCTATCGCTCCCCTGCACAGCCTGATCTCCACTCAACTGTGATTCAAGCTCATGCCAACACTACAAGAAAAGAGAAAAAGATATCTATTAAAGAAATGAAAAAAGAACAGCAATTTTGTTAGTGCAACTTTGAAGGCTACCAAACAACAATGAACAACATAATCCACAAAATAATTTTTTGATGTGAAAGAAAATTTTCCATCTGGTAAATATGGAGCACAAAAAGGCAAATCTCAGTCATGAAAGTTAGAAAATAAATACAAATCAGAAAGAATTTTCAAACTTAAATGCAATGTTGTTGTTTATTATTTCCAGATGATTTGGAATATGTTGCCTTTGTTTGTGTGTTGTGTGTGTGACTTAGCCAGCAGTCAGACTTGATTAATTTTGGTGGTATATTGTCTGTTAAATTCTAAAGCAGACAATCAATAAAAAAAGAAGAAGAAAACAATACAATGAGTTCACTTTACAGTTTTATTTTGAAAATAGTTCCATGTATGAAATTGATCAAGAATAAGTCCTGAAGCAGTTTGTCCACCTGTACCAGGAAGTAAGAGGGGTGGTATAAATCAAGAGTAGGACCAAAACAGGTACTGTACAAGAGTAGGACCAAAACAGGTACTGTACATAGGGAGGACCAAAACAGGTACTGTCCATAGGCAGGACCAAAACAGGTACTGTCCATAGGCAGGACCAAAACAGGTACTGTACATAGGCAGGACCAAAACAGGTACTGTCCATAGGCAGGACCAAAACAGGTGCTGTACATAGGCAGGACCAAAACAGGTACTGTACATAGGCAGGACCAAAACAGGTACTGTACATAGGCAGGACCAAAACAGGTACTGTACATAAGGAGGACCAAAACAGGCACTGTACATAGGCAGGACCAAAACAGGTACTGTCCATAGGCAGGACCAAAACAGGTACTGTACATAGGCAGGACCAAAACAGGTACTGTCCATAGGCAGGACCAAAACAGGTACTGTACATAGGCAGGACCAAAACAGGTACTGTACATAGGCAGGATTAAAACAGGTACTGTACATAGGCAGGACCAAAGCAGGTACTGTACATAGGCAGGACCAAAACAGGTACTGTCCATAGGTAGGACCAAAACAGGTACTGTCCATAGGCAGGACCAAAACAGGTACTGTCCATAGGCAGGACCAAAACAGGTACTGTACATAGGCAGGACCAAAACAGGTACTGTACATAGGCAGGACCAAAACAGGTACTGTACATAGGCAGGACCAAAGCAGGTACTGTACATAGGCAGGACCAAAACAGGTACTGTACATAAGGAGGACCAAAACAGGTACTGTACATAAGGAGGACCAAAACAGGCACTGTACATAGGCAGGACCAAAACAGGTACTGTACATAGGCAGGACCAAAACAGGTACTGTACATAGGCAGGACCAAAACAGGTACTGTACATAGGCAGGACCAAAACAGGTACTGTACATAGGTAGGACCAAAACAGGTACTGTACATAGGCAGGACCAAAACAGGTACTGTCCATAGGCAGGACCAAAGCAGGTACTGTACATAGGCAGGACCAAAACAGGTACTGTACATAGGCAGGACCAAAACAGGTACTGTACATAGGCAGGACCAAAACAGGTACTGTACATAGGCAGGACCAAAACAGGTACTGTACATAGGCAGGACCAAAACAGGTACTGTACATAGGCAGGACCAAAGCAGGTACTGTACATAGAGAGGATGGAAACAGATTGATCCTGGAAACATCTCCTTCATATTAATATTGACAAAACAGTCTTACAACATAGAATTGCACACTTTTAACCCTTCACTTTTCACTATTTTCTAGCATTTACATCATTTTGTCTGATGCTAAATTTGATTCTTGTAAACTCTAAACAAGGTTCAGCTTGATTTCATATCAAACTGAAATACTGTTTGTATTCAAAAAACTTTTGCAGTAGTATATATGACACTTCAAATGAATATACCATCATTTTGGCTGGATGGAAGAAAAAGGTTTAAACTACATCATCAAACTTTATAATCAAATCTGGACCCAGCCCCTTAACAAAATGGAAACTTATTGGTGTACTAAAAACTCATTTACAATTTGATTTTTACCCCAAAATGTTCATCACCATTAAAACTTTATACTTACAAGCTCATAATTTTTCTTAAATTCAAAGCATTTTCTGCCGTCTTTGAAGTAATCTCCAAACAGTGTCCTCCCAAGGGCTTTAGCATTCATGGCCAGACTGTACTGACAGAGCGGGACGTGCTCGTCCTTTGGCAATGATTTCAGATTCTCAACAACACCATCTGCCACCTATGGGAAACAGAAAGTGTGGGATAGCTATGTTTGAAAGGACTACAGCAGAAGGTAGCAGCAGGGTGTGATTCTTGCATGGCAACACTTATATTCTTCATCTGAAATTCTATTTAGGAAAATAACCAATAGATTGCAATACGTCATTTACGTAAAGTTTGAAGAAAAGATTCAATTAATAAAATAAAAAGTTGAATTCATTTGTTATTTAAATACTTTGACATTTGCTAAGAACGTGAGGATGAAGGTGCCAACCTTCTGTAGTAATTTATCCACACCAGTCATTTTACAGAAATGAGAAGAACTTCAACGTCCCCTTAACGAAACAAAATAGTGAAGTTTCTTTCACAATTTATTGAACCTGGTTAGTTTTGAGCAATCTTACCACAAAAGTTACAAACTTGGGGTAACAGATTACCAAGGATTATACTTCCTCTGCTGTTCAAACAATCAAAGACTACTTCTTATTCTTCTCATATAAAACATGTTTCTTGCAAACTTCCTGGCCCTTACAGACACCACGTCACATCTACAATTGTTCCCCAGGAAAAAAGGGCTGTTAATATGTGCTCTTGCATGACAAAACAACTTATCTTATTTAACATCATTTATTTTACACAAACAAAGGCTGCTAATTGCAATTATGATTTTTTTTTTTAAAGTTTTTTAGAGCAGATGTTAAATAAATTTAGTCTGAAGGATTCTACCTCATTGATAAGATTGCAAAACTTGTTCAATGAATCTTGGCTAAAGCATTTGTCTGTGGCGTTGCGTCTCTCTCTTGCTTCTTTTCCATTTATGTAGTCAATTCCATGCTCCGTCAACAATGGCTCAAACAGTTTGTAAAGGGCAGCTAAAGTAATCACGAGGAGAAGAAAAAAAGGTAAGATCGAGATATAATTTTTTACCAAAGTAAAACTTAACAGAAGAGAAGGAACAATAATGCACTTATTATGTATTACGACCAATGAAATGATACAAGATCTATGGACACGTAGCAACAACTTGAGCTTAAGTGGAAGAACCATAAAAACATTCCATCAATATTGGTGAAAAATTGACCATCTTACAGTATTTGAAATTATAAGGCCTTATAATAATGGGACATCACAACAAGAAAACCACTGACATTCCTTTGGTGTTTCAAGCTGAATACAATACAGAAATTTTTAATCACTCTCCTAGCCTCAATCACAATTTAGCAGGAGAAAACAAGTCTGATAATTTTCAGTAATTTTCTGATGCATATATAACCCTCTACATGTCCATATACCATTATTAAAAAAAGAAGCAAAGTTGTGCCTAGTAGCTAGATGAATCATCATAAGGATTATTCCTATGAAATTTCATGCATTAATGAGATAGAGCACAATTAAAGAAACGTGCAGCCATGCAAGTTGATATATTACTAGAGTTATTGCATTTCAAAAATTTAACATAAATGAAATATAATGTCAATCTTAAAAGATGTACTTTGCACTTTGTATTACAAAAATATATTTTAGATCACTATTTACTATCTCAAAAATTATCATATTAAATAATACCAAAAAATAAATTGAAGAAGTTTTATTTAATCTTACTATTAAATTAATATCCACAGATTCTTGTAAAATCAACATTGTTAAGTAATATTCGACTTTCATGCATCCACTTTTTCAAGACAATCATCCAACTGAATATGCATAAAATACTGTTCACTCACTAGGTCGGTCAAAGGTCATCTTGACTTCATTATAAAGGTCTGGATCAGCAATGCTGACACACAACTGCTGATTGTGCCAAAAAGAAACAATTCTTCCGTGATCCTCATGAAGATTACATAAAAATTCATGGAAGCTGCCTGCATCCTGTATGTCTGGGATGTTTCCTAATCTGAAAGGTGAAAACAAAAAATTAAATAATTTTAACATTTTTAAGAAAAAATAGCAGAAATGGTATTTTGTTGACAATGATATTTATACTGCAAATATATCTTAAACGAGCACTCGGCCGAAATGTGAGGTCATATTTTTCTTGAGTCTCTTGAATATTCAAATGCACTTTTCACGCACATGATGGTACTGATAATCTTTGATATGAAATTAATGCTTAATTCAAATGTCATATTTTCTAACGAGTACTTAATTCATTTTTCAATAACAAGTATTAAAATGAGACCTCTTTTTATTTTAAAATTTGCATGATTTAGCATAATGACACCCTTAGTTTAGTTTTCAACCGAGTGCTCTTAAACTCACAAAACATATACAAAATCAAAGAGACTTTGGACCAGTTTATGGAGCTGGTGTATGGTATCAATTCAATTTGCTTGTGTTTATGATTTCTTAATTATTTCCAATTCCCATGCTGATCTGCTTGTGGTATATAGGTTTAATCATTCCATGCCCCCCCCCCCCTTCCTTCCCCAGACAAGGTCACACACAATGGGGTGGTGTCCAAATAACAACATGAAGCAATATCTTTCCTTGGAAAAAATGGTCAGTCAATCACTCACAGTTAATGTACACATCACCTCCGGCATGTAAAACAAAACTATTTTTATCACCAATTTGCAAACAAATTTCTCCCACTAGGACACTTAACATGAGTGCATTCAATCACAAAAGTGCCCTGATTACTCAGCACTGGCTCCTGTAATCTTATACACACAAATAACCTTGGGCTACTTGACTGTGGTGTGCATGGGAATGGCAGATAAGCAATCATTGTTTGGAGTAGAAACACAATACACTGAAGAGGAAGTCGGGTTGGTAATTGCCATACCTGGTTTTCAGGATTATCTCAGGTGTCAGTTGCTGGTAGGCTTAAAGATAACTTTTGGCATGCAAATAAGAGGCCACCTTTTGTTTATCTTCCATAAACAGTAAATTGTCATTTTTCTAAACCAAGTAGTATGTAAATGCTTGGTGTATGACATTACAGAATTTTGTGGAAACATTGTTAACTCCAAAATTCCAATTGGACTGCTTAACCCTTGAGTATGTCGAGAACATCATTCATGAAAGGAAAATGAATGCACAAATATTTTAAAGGAATATTCCTATGAATTTGCATTTGATATATATGATGGATGACTATGAAAGAAACAATTTGGTGTACAAATCATGTTGATGTCTTTTTCTGTTTGGGAGTTATTGCATTTCAAAACTGCATAAGTGTGTTGAGAGGTGACCTCACAGTGTATAGTGTGATGTCATAAAGGCAAATCCAAGACAATTTTTGATCATTTCTTTAAAATTAATATCTTCTTCTAAATTACAGCAAGCATTTTATGTTTATTTATTGAGATGGGGTATAACATACACTTTATAAGAATGTTGTTTGTCCATTTGCTCATAAACATTACACTCTTTAAGTAAAAGAAAAACATTTTTTTGCTTTATAGAAATACATAGAAATTGTCTTTCATTTGCAATGATGACATCACATTTTACACTGCTAAGTCACTTTTCAAAACCCTCGCGCAATCTTTGAATTGTAATAACTCCTAAACAGAAAAAGATATCAAGATGTTTCTTACACCAAATTGTGTCTTTAAAGGAATATTCCCATGGTTTTTGTATTATTTTATTTGAAAGAGCATACTTTAAGAGCCAATTTGGTACAAAAATCAGGTTGATATCATATTCCATTCAAGAGATATAGATTTTTAAAGATTTCCCATTTGCATTTTAAAGTTTTTGTACAGTATGATGAATTCGTGTTTGATGATGTCATAGAGACAATTCCATTGCTAATGTTTATGTATTTCTTTGAATGTTAAGAGAAGGCTCACAATTCCAACTGCCCAGACATGGCCAGTGATGTCATACTATGTGATACTATGCACTTTTGTGTATATATGTCTGGGCAGTTGGAATTGTGAGCCTTTCCTAATTGGTTGTTTCTGTATGATTAGAAACAATTTTGCAAAAGTTATTAAAGTAGGTATATTTGGCAGTCTATATAAATACCTAACTTTCATCAATTTATTTTTCTAGTAAGTTTTACTAATAAAAAAGGATGATAGATTTTAATGAAATACATCAACTTTGTGGGAGAACGTGTTGCTGTGATGTCATACTGAGCTTTTTCCTATTCGTTTATTTGCATTGTTTGTGAACCTCAAAATTTGAATATCTCGTGATAGGAATAATATATCAACATGATTTTTGTACTAAATTGTTCCTATAATTGTTCTCTTTCTTATGAAGGTTACAAAAAATCATGGGAATATTCCTTTAATAGTCTCTATCATACATATGAAAATGAAAATTCACTGCAATATTCCTTTAAAGCAATTATAGTTATTATATTTTGCCTACAAATGTTGATAATGAAATGTTTGTAACATTGAATTTGGCTTGTCACATTGAAGATTTTTCTAAGAAAACTTTAACTTGTCTTAGGATTTCTGCAAAACCTTTCAACATTTTTTTTAGAAGTTCTTACCTCAAATAGAATTTCTGAAGAAATTCTAACATTATCTAAGGAACTCAGATGAAACTTTTAACATTTTCTCAAGAAATCTGAGAAAAAACTACATGAAACACAAAGTGAAACATCAAAAATACAAATACACCATTTTTGATATAACAATAAAAAAGGTTTTTAAAAACTCTTACTCCTTGTCACTTGGGTTCAGGCCTGGTATTGTTGTCACCTTTGCTGCGCCCTGGAAAAATGAAGCGAAAACTGGAATTTTAGTACATACCTCACCACCATGGGTAAAACATTTCTTACAGTTCAAATCACTGTGAATTCCACTTCCACAATACAATCTACTTCAATCATAGGTCCACCAATTTTCATCACCCAAAATTCACTTACCGACGGCGGTATCTTGCCTACTTATATCAAACAATCAAATACATCAATCAATGAAGTCTTCATTTGCAGTAAGTTTGCAAATGATAGCATGCTTACAAAGTTGCAGTCATCTCAATAGCACACAGAAGTTTATTCTAGAATATTCCAGCTGCATGACCTAATATTTGGTACATTTAATTACCCTAGAAAAAGGTTGGAAAAATCTGCTTGTACATGCTTAGATAAGCTGCTATATCTAGCAAACAAAACAATATAATCCAACTCATACATTGTATTAAATCTCTCGGTTTATTTATTCTAATCATCACATACGGACCTCCGTGGTGTAGTGGTTAGTGCTTTGTCCTCTCACCCGCACATCCTGGGTTCGAATCCCGGTGGGTCTGCAACCAGTGTGTTTACAACTGGTCATCAAAGGCTGTGGCCATCTTGATATAATGTCCAGCACTTGATGCTTTCTGGACGTTTAACCTTGCTATGCTATGCTATACATATTAGTCATCATGTAGTTGCCTGTGCAACCCGAAAACCAAAATGTTTAGTGGTTCTGATGTATTATTTCATTGTTACTTATACTGACTGGCATTGTATATCATGAAATATGCTAAAAACACATATTTATAAGCCATGCCCGCACATACAGCATCAATAAAATGATATCTGAGACAAACTTGTTGGTAGCCCTAAATTTACACCTAATGTAACAAAAAACATTCCGCCATTAAATCAATTTCATGATCTATCTGAAGACGATGTGAGATCATCATACAATCTATGCCTGCAAAATCTTGCGAAAATGACATTCTTTAAATTAAATTCATAATGCAGGGCTTAGACATACTTCTATAAGTCTAAGCTCCTCAATACATCTTTGAGGCATGCTTACAAATGAAAAATTGCCATTATTCATCCACTTTTCAAGAAGGCTATTTGGACCTGCCGTCTTAACAACTACAGACCCGTAAGCAACTTGTGTTTCATTTCAAAGTTAGTGGAGGTCCCAACTTTAGGGATGCGATTGCCATTAAGCAGGAGGTTCGGGTTGGGATGGAAGTTGTTGAAATGACAAAAGTGCATGCAGACTGTCATGTCTTTGGAGAATCTAAAACTATTATTGTTGCACCAGCCTTGCAGCCAGCTGAAGTTGAGTTGCAGCCTATTTTCGACAAGAGGAAAGCTAGGATAAGAGTAGAAGATGGTGAAGTCGTCCATGTAGAGGGCATGTTTGATGTTGGGGCCAATATTGTCCACGATGTCAATAATGCTCAGGTTGAAGAGAGTGGGGAAGAGGATGCTGCCTTGGGGGACGCCCTCTTCTTGGGGGTACGGGTTGGAGAGGGTGTGGCCAATTTGAACTTGGAACTGCCTGGATGAGAGGAAGTTTTGAATAAAGATGGGGAGGTGGCTTCTGAGGCCAATGGTGTGAAGTTTGCGGGTAATGCCATATTTCCAAGTAGTGTCGAATGCTTTCTCGAGGTTAAAAAAGATAGCAATGAGGTGTTCCTTTTTTGCAAAGGATTCCCGGATAGCAGTGTCGAGCATAATTAACTGGTCCAGGGTATTGCAACGTTTCTGGAAACCGCTTTGGTGAGGACAGAGGATTCTGTTGGTCTCAAGGAACCAGTTTAGTCTCTGCTTAATGATCCTTTCCATAATTTTACAGAGACAGCAGGTGAGAGCGATGGGGCAGTAGCTGGAGGGGTCGGTACTAACCTTCCCCGGTTTGAGGACAGGGGTGATGATAGCTGTCCTTCAGATAAGAAGAGAGGAGTGTGAGGACCAAATGTGGTTGAGGATGGTGATTAGGGTAGTAGTGGCCTTGTTGGGGAGATATTTCAGGAACTGGTAGGGGATGTTATCTGGGCCCTTGGAGGTGCAGCCAGCATCATGGACGGCTTGGTTTAATTCAGAAGGGTGAAAGGGGGGTTGTAGCTCTCGGTGTTGTAGAAAGGTGATACTCTGGACTTCATCATGAGCTTTTTTGCTTCGAAAGCACTGGGGTACTTGGCCGAAGATGAGATGTTGCTGAAAGAGGCGGCGAGGTGGTTAACAATGTCCTTTTTCGCGGTGAGAAGGTTACCATTTCAGGAGAGACCTGAATGCAATTTATTGTCCTTGAGGTACCATGTTAACAATTGTTTGTTTGTTTGTTTGATGAGGTCTTAACGGCACCACGACAACGAAGGTCAAATTGTGCCTGAGAGGTCAGATCATTTTAGAGGTAGTAAGGAAAGAGACCAGGGGAAGAATGAGAGAAATTCAAGAACAAAAGCCAGAAAGCTGTGATCGAGAGAGGAGGTGCATGGGTAAAACTAAAAACAAAGTAGAGAGGGGGTGGAAGAGGAGGATTAAATATGGTTGTAGAGGGATGCATGCTGAAGGAAGGAGACTATTTTATCTGGAGGATTTTTTTGGAAGAGCTCAGCAATTGAGTTGTGGGGAGCGAGAGAAGCTCTGGGAAGGTTGTACAGGGGGCAAGGAAGGAGAACGTGTTGGATTGTAAGGATGCAGTGGCAATTGTTACAGAGGGGTTGGGGGAACCAATAAGGAGGTGGGAGTGAGTGAGGTGGGTGTGACCAATTCTAAGGCGGGTAATATGAACGTTGTCGATACGAGAAAGGTTGTTGATGGTGGATTTGATCGGGATTGTGGGCTGGATAACATGGAGTTTGTTATCAATTTGGAAGTTCCATAAGGTTTGCCAGCGGTCACGAACAAGAGAAGCGATAAGCGGTTTGATGTCAGAGAGGGTTTTGGGAAAAGGGAAGGGAGGAGGTTAAGGGCAAGCTTAGCGGCTGTATCAGCCCTGTCATTGCCAGGGATGCCAACATGGCTGGGTATCAGAAGAAAAGAACACTTTTCCTGCAGAGGGTGGGAGAAAAGAGTTTCCGGAGGAGGAGGTGGCAGGTGAGGTTATCCCATTTAAGATTGAGTAATGAAGTAAGAACAGCCTTTGAGTCAGAGAAATGGCAAAGTGACTAAGAGGAGAGTACTCAATAAAGTTGAGGGCGAGGAGAATGGCCTTAGCCTCGGCTGAAAAGATGGATGAGTGGTCAGGAAGTCTGCTACTGAGGGTGATGTCTTGGATGATGGCAGCAGCAGCTGTCTTGTTGCCTTCCTTGGAGCCATCAGTATAGATGGAGGTGTAATTTGAGAGTTGGTCTTTGATTTGGTTGTGGAGATTGATGAAGAGATTAGGGTGAGTTTGAGTTTTGTTATAAGTGGAGAGGTCTAGGTGGACAGAAGGAAGGGGGTGGCCCAAGGCGGAAAAGTGGGCCAGGAATAGGTGCCGAGTGGCGGGGTTGATGCCAAGTTGAAAGAGGTCTGATTTAATGCGTAAGCTGAAGGGGGCAATAGGGTTTTAGTCCTATCAAAGAGGGAGGAGAAATTGGGGTACCTAATGAGGTTGTAAACAGGGTTCTGGGTGTTGGTGAGGACTCTAAAAGCATAGGAGAGGCTAAGCTTTTTACATCTAAGTAGAAAGGGGGTTCGTTGGCTTCAACATGAAGGCTAGTGATTGGGGAGGTCCTGTAGGCTCCTAGACAAAGCCTGAGGGCTTCATTTTGGATGGTGTTAATGTGGTTGAGGTATGAGTTGTGAGCGACACAGTAAACAATATTGCCATAGTCAAGCTTGGCACGAATGGTGAGCCTGAAAATTTTGAGGAGAGCATAGCGGTTCGCTCCCCAAGTAGTGTTGGAGAGCAGTCGGAGGAGGTTGAGGGAGCTATTGCATTTTAGTTTCAGGTTGGTGATGTGTGGCTTGTAGGTGAGCTTGGGGTCTAGAGTTAGACCAAGGAACTTTGTGTTTTCAACTTTAGGGATGCGATTCCCATTGAGCACAAAGTTCGGGTTGGGGTGGAGGTTGTTGAAATGACAAAAGTGCATGCAGACTGTCTTGTCTTTGGAGAATCTAAAACCGTTATTGTTGCTCCAGACTTGCAGCTGATTGAGGCTGGTTTGAAGCCTATTTTCAACAATAGGAAAGCTAGGGGAGGAGTAGAAGATGGTGAAGTGATCCACGTAGAAGTACGTTTGATGCTGGGGCCAAGGTCATTCCCGATGTCATTAATGCTCAGGTTGAAGAGAGTGGGGAGAGGATGCTGCCTTGGGGGCGCCTCTTCTTGGGGTGCGGCTTGGAGAGGTGTGGCCAATACGAACTTGGAACTGCCTGGGTGAGAGGAAGTTTTGAATAAAGATGGGGAGGTGGCCTCTGAGGCCAATGGTGTGAAGTTTCGGGTAATGCCGTATTTCCAAGTAGTGTCGAAAGCTTTCGAGGTCAAAAAATATGGCAATGAGGTGTTCCTTTTTGCAAAGGATTCCCGGATAGCGGTGTCGGCGTAATTAACTGGTCTAGGTATTGCGACGTTTTGGAAGCCGCTTTGGTGAGGAGAGAGGATTCTGTTGGTCTCGAGGAACCAGTTTAGTCTCTGATTAATGATCTTTTCCATAATTTTACAGAGACAGCAAGTAAGGGCGATGGGTCGGTAGCTGGTGGGGTCGGTGCTATCCTTCCCGGTTTAAGGACGGGGATGACAATAGCTGTCCTCCAGATAGGGGAAAGGAGTGTGAGGACCAAATGTGGTTGAAGATGGTGAGTAGGGTAGTTGTGGCTTTGATGGGGAGGTGTTTCAGAAACTGATAGGGGATGTTATCTGGGCCCTTGGAGGTGCAGCCAGCGTCGCTGATGGCTTGGTTTAATTCAGAAAGGGTGAGAGGGGGTGTTGTAGCTTTCGGAGTTGTCAGAGGGAAAAGTGATTCTCCGGGCTTCATCGCAAGCTTTTGATTTTGAAAGCATTGGAGTAGTTGGTCGAGGCCGAGATGTTGCTGAAAGAGGCGGCGAGGTGGTCAACGATGTCTTTTTTTATGGTGAGAAGGTCTCCATTCCAAGAGAGATGGGAGATGGAAGATTTGCCTACTCTGCCGTGGAAGCTGTTAACCATTCTCCAAATCTTCTTAGTGGGGTGTTGGTGGTGAGAGAAGAGATAAAGTTGTTCCAAGTGTTGGTTTTACTGTCCTTGATAGTGCGTCTGGCCTTGCACGGCTGATGCAAAAGAGGTTAAGGTTATGGGTGGTCGGGTTAGTTTTAAAGTTCCTGAGGGCTCTTTTCCTGTTCTTGATGGCGGTTTTGCAGTCATCTGAGAACCAGGGGTTGGGGGATGATTTGGGGTTTGGAAGTTTTGGGAATTGAGCAGGTGGCGATGTTGATAAGGATATTACTGAAGTTAGACATGGGATCCTCATCCTCGAGAAGATGGGGAGAGGTGTGAGTCACAGAGGGTTTCAAAAGGGACCAGTCAGCCTTGTCGAGGTTCCAGTTGAGGGTGTGCTCAGTGGGGATTTGAAGATTGGAGTGTATAAGAAGAGGGTAATGATCACTACCACAGAGGTCAACAGTGACTCTCCAACTAAAGTCAGGGAGGAGGTTAGGGGAACAGATAGACAGGTCAATACAGGTGAGAGAGCCTGTGGCAGGATGAAGGTAGGTCGGGGAGTTAGTGTTCAGCTATTTTAGGAAAAATCTTATTAAGCCCCGCCTACTACGCATACTGATGAATTTCAAAAATGTTATACCATGAACACGTAGACACTAGCTAACATCATAATTATACCAAATATGAAACAAAACAGACATGTGATTGTTGAAATAAAAGCATTTCAAGATTTTAACATTAAGCTCCGCCTACTTATTAAAATACATGACATCACCACCTAAAACAATAGGGCATATCTACAAATCATGGGCTATCTGTGTACCACATATGACATGAATCCAGTGTATTGTTCTTGAGATATCGTGTTAACAAGTTTGCTGTCACAGACACACACCCACATACATACATACACACACCAGCATGATCAGGGCCTCTTTTAATTAGTGGACTGCATACTAAAGAAAGTTGGTACGCAGTGGAAAAGACTTGGTACACAGTGAACTGATTTTGAGGACACTGGGCAGTGGGTACCAAGGTAAAGTAATGTTAACCTCTTTTTGTACTTGAATCATTGGAAGGCGCATGCAATCTCTTGCTTATATTTTTAATTTTGATCAAGTTGAAGTTTGTGTAGCAGGTGGCATTGTTTCCTGTTGTCAACCAACACAACAGCTACAGTACATACCTATACATGGCGGAACAACTTTTTTGCATGTTGGCGAGGGGGTTCCCACTGCCCAAGAGACTACTTGTACCCAGTGAAAATGAGATGTAAAACACATAGGCCTAACGTATAAAAACAAGTTTGCCTAGAAATCTCTCAAACTTACAGTATGTTTTCAATTGCATAAAGAAAACCAAAAAAACCGATACTCACTGGATACAAATAAATCAAGACCATCAGCAAGAAAGTGACAAAGACAACCGCAAAGATGACAAAGGCCAACATGGTGGTTAGGGTAATGCTCCTCTAGGTTGCATTCAAAATGGAGGATAGTCTTGATGTCACAAAGTTTTGCAAAAACATCAAAGCAATCTACAAACAAGCAAAGAGAAGGATCTGAATTAATCTTATGTTTGAGTGTCATGCAAATGGGGGAGGAGCTGTTGTTCCTGCAGAGTAGCAGACTCCATCTTTGATCTTACAAGTCTCACTGACATATTAGCTCACGCACAAATGAAGGGAGAAATGCATATATTAATGCTTTATTTATATTTTCTTGTTAGTGCAACTATTATGGAGCTAAATGTTGATTCACGACTTTAATTAAAATTGAACAATTTAAGCCAAACAGTATTTTATCATACCATCAATCAAGAGGTATACATGTAGGTCTGTAGCGGTTTGGTCTTCCCTTAGTTGCATCATCTCAGGTTGTGTGTAGCTATTGTTATACATTCCCTTTGTGTTCCACGACCAGTTAAATTTTGTGTGTTCTGGATTGTTTTGATTGGTTCTTAGGTCTTTGCTGTTTATTCAGTTTGTCCTGGCCACATGTGCATATGCATTATTCTCTCATTTTTGGCTGCAGTAAAAGAGAGGTATCATTTGGTCTATGGAGCTAACCAGTTTCCAGTTAAGTTGCTTTACTTTATCTAAGTACTTTTATAATCAATTAGTACCTTTACTAGGCCTATGTGCTGATGGCTATCATGTCTTTATAATACCATACACTTTTGCCTGTGATATTATTACCTTTGCAAATTATATTATATATTGTATGTACATCAATTCTATGTACCATACTTCAACACATTGTGTGTGCTAAAGCTAATTCACCTGCTTGGTTTACATTACTTTATTGCATTCATTAGGTCCCGTGCTTTGGCTATGGCATTACTGTCTATGTTAAGCCAATGCATATTATGTACCTAATTATTCACTGGGCATCTTCTGCTTAGCACATGAGCATCACCTGCCCTGCTGACCACGCGGATAGTCTTGTCTGCTCATTCACTTATTCGGTCAATCGACTAAATGGCAACACATTCCTAACTTACTTGGAATATTCCTAACTTACTTGAAATATTCCTAACTTACTTGGATTGTTGCTGTGATCATGTTAGTACATCCTATTACCCTACCAATGATGCTGGCATATCCCACTAGTTTTCCTGTGACATCTCCCTCCACCGATAGCTTAGGTATACCAACATGCCCCCCCCGCCCCCTACTCGTATTTATTTACCATTATATTATCACAGCGTGTTCTTTTACTAGCATGCACGCTCTGCCTATTTCCTTAGTTACGCTTGTATTCAAAGAAATCTTCATGTGTTTTTATCTCCAGGTCCCCCAAGCCTGACAGCAGCTTTCTGGGCCATACCACGTCATCCAGCCGGTATACTAAAAAGTTAGTCCCCACAGGCCTATTAAGTGTCAATTAATGTCTCATGCAGAGGAGGAAGGAACTTAAAAAAAAAAAACAATGTTACAGAATTGAGATAAACACATAAAAACATAATTATACCATGATAATAAATGACAAATATATAGGCCACACTTGAAATGGCAACCAGAGGGATCATTATGCACCTATCAATTGTATGACACACCCTCCAACCCTCGGAAATGTGCATCAATGTTCAAGGGTGCATCATACATTCATAATCATTGACGCACCCCTACGAAGTATTTTTGACTGACATTTGCCTCAATTGACACACTTCAAAACAATTTTCTGATGGATATATTGGTGAAAGTGACTGACAATGACTGTCCCTGTGACTGACAATGACTGTCCCTGTGACGCACCTGACAAGAATTTATATTGATATTGGAAAAAATAGTTAAAATTACACCAAAATTAGATTTTGCAAAAATTTGTGAGGAACTGTAGGTTCTGACGACATTTGATGTTAAGCACTATCAAACATTTTAAACTTATTGTGGTGTATTCCTCCTGATGGAATGCACATAGATATTAGTTATGAATTTTAAAAATTGGAATTTTAAAGCGTCTTTTAGAAATTCTGTCATTTGCAGCAAGCAAATTTATTTTTTATCGGAATGCTGATTGAATACATAATACCTCTCGCCTGAATATTATGTGTATCTGATTGTGGTCATGGCCTGTTCATTGTCGTATGTTGCATTTTTATAATACATACAACAATAGGTAGGCATATTGAGACCAACACAATGTTGCTTGATATAGGTTTTAGCACAAAAGTATTGATGCATCTATTTTATATATTTTTTTAATGATTTACATTTGATATACAATGACTTACTCCTTGCATCAAAAATTGATTGTTATTGACACACATATCTTAGAGATCGGAGGGTGTGTCATACAATTGATAGGTGTTTTAGGCTGCATGGGAAAAACCTCATATTTTGCTAATTTTTTGGTTCTAATTTAAAAACTCCTGCATCCCTGGTCATTAAACTCTTAAAATTTTCAAGAAAAATTCCTTAACAATCCATTCCCAGCAAGAAATATTCAAATTTACATCCTTGGATGAAAAATCAGGGAAAATTTGAGGCACTTTTTGAAGCCTTAAAATCAATTTATTTACATTTGATCATGAACAAATCTAAAATTGGGATGAAAATACCATTTAAAACATATACTGTTATTCAGTCATTTATTAATTAGTTATGTTAATGAATATAATAGAGGCTTTAAACAAATAGCTTTCAGAAAAGCTTCAAATCTGTCCACTAGAATTTATATTAAAATATTGAAATTTAATTCCTATATAGCAATTTACTGCTAAGTATGATTTTTCCACAGCAATTTACCACTATATTAAAATTTTTCCGCTGGCTGGCCGTCCAATCATCCCAACGTCAACCCATACTCAGGGATGTGTATAATCCAAGTAGGCTTACACTTGGTACGAATCTTTATACTCCCAACTCCTTCTCTAAAATCTCTGATTTAAAGTATAAACGATTATATACTGTACATAAAAAAATAAGCAAAGTCAATGGGCTTTAAGTTCAACGTGTGTTTAAAAAAAAGTTTGCCCAAAAATTTGATTTTTGATATGAAGCCTGAAAATCAGCACATAAAAACTTTTGATTTGTTTTACATATTGTTAATATCATAATAACTCAATTGCTTTAGTAAAAGGATACATATATTTCGTTAAAAAAATCAGTTTCAACACATTTTCTGTGAGCGTCTTTACAAAAATGTAGCACAATAAGAAGATTGTGCTTGCGTAAAGAAATTATTGACCTATTTTGAGGGCATACCTAAATCTTCTGTGCAGCCTTGAGCGTATTAACGCACCATTATGCTTCCTTCCTATGTGCAGTGTTACTTATGTACGATGCGTACATTTTGTATGTATTAATATTAAAAATTACAAAAGTGTTGAGGTAGTCAAATTTGCTTGAATTTTAATAGTCCGCAACAACACAATTGTCACGTTTTAAAACGAAAGCTCAGTGTGATTTTTGTTGTATCTGTGCCCGTTTTGGCCCCTCACTTTTTCAAGTTGTACGTACAGTGTACAACCATATTTGCAACATTAACTAATAGTTGCAAAGCTATCATCCTATGCACAAGACACTAAATAATTTTCTTCTGGAGAATTGACCGTTTTTACCCTTTTCTGCAAAGAATTTGGAAAATTTACCAAAATGTAAGTTGAAATAAGTTATTCAGCTTTATGTTTGTATGGTTACATTAGGCAAAAGTTGAGGGCATTTGCATTAATTTTCATGCTCTTTTGTAATCAATGTACTGTAGGAGAGGCTATGTATAACTATACAGTATGTGGACCAGTTCCAAGAAAAAATTGTTTTTTTTTATTTCAGAATTCTTAACTTTTAAGTGTCCCATATTTCTAGTTTTCAAAACAATTTGCAATTACATTTTCCATGTACAAATTTTGTATATTCAAAGCATTTTATGTTATTTTCTTTTTTTATCAAAAAGAGTTTATTTGATCACCAATATTTTTGCATAACTTGTAGGCTTCCTAGGTAGGGCTTAACATGGTATTTCCTAAGTAAGTCAATTTGCCCTCAATGCCTAAAGGTAAGACTAGAATAATGGTGCATCTAACAATAAATTACATCATTCTCCATGAGCACTACAGTACATAACATTCCATTTTACACATTTTGGAACTTACATTTTTAGTGGAACTAAAAATTTTAAACTTACATAATTTACAATAAAATCTTGTCACAATATCAAAATTAAATCAAAATTACACCGGTAGACAGAAAATAGCATTACAATTTCTAAAAAAATTCAATAAAACAATACCGATGCTTGTTATAGGTGAAAAGCAATAGATTTTACAAATTTTCGGTGGTATTGCTAATTTTTCTGTGAGCACGGAATTTTTGTGAACGTTTTCCTTGGAACTGGTCCTTTCGCTCAACTGGTCCACATACTGTAAGTTAACTTGCGATTGTGTCAGACAGAGCCTACACTAAGATTAAGTTAGGCCCATTTGTACAATCTAAACCACGCCCTTGAACAGCAAAATTGAAGAGGCTTCTTCCATACTTGATGATAAATTCATATGATTGAAAAACAATTTAGTTTTTAAAACTTGTTAGACAACATACGTTAAAATATGGTGAGCTGGACAATGAACCTCCGACACGTCAATCCTCTTTGCTTTATCTTTCAGAACTTAAAAAGTGCTGTAAAAATCAGGTGATAGTCATGTGACACACGTTGTTTATGACCTAATCTATTCATACTATAGCAATGGCGTAACTAAGAACTAAGGGAAGGGGAGGGATTTGGGGAAGGGGAGGGTTAGGGGGACCCTAGACCCTGGTATAAATGAAGGACTGGGCAAGAAGTGGATTCAATCTGAGTAATAGCGACACTGTATGAAATTAGAAATTGTTTTCTGTCGTGGTCCTCAGGATACGGCAGGACTAGTATTGTAAACATGCCGGAAATCCGCCATCTTTGATACCATCACTCGGAAAATCTTGGAATAACTATACAAATGTTCATAAATCAAACCAATGATTTTGATGTATTTTGAAAAACGTAAAATTTAATACTGCGAGATTATTTTTACAAAGCACGAATCAAAAGTTAGTAAAAACGTTTAAAATATACAAAAATAATCCATTCAAAGTCCAATTTACAATATGTGTTGGGCACTTCCATTATAATAAGAGGTTGGCAAAACGCGCCATAATAAAGATTATTTCTATAGCCAGTGAGCTGAAACAAAGAAATCTTCGGAGATGCTTCGGAAGTAAGCTATATGTCAGCAAAGAGCTTTTTATGTGGAAGCTCTTTGATGTCAGTATGTGTTAATGATTTTTGCATTGTACACAACTGCGAACATCCTAATTGACAGATTGACGGGTGCCTAAATGCGTCAGTCCAAAGAGCTTCTACACATTCGTTGTGAATACGTAGAACCAGAATGGAACTTCCTGATAGAACTGGATGACTGGGCAGGAAATGGATAAAAGTTTAACATGAAGTATGATTAAGAACATTATCTGGAGTAAAATTGTATTTGGTGTTCTAATATAGTCATGAAAACCAGATCGTATCCGTACTTTCTCAAGAAAAGGGTGTTCAGGAATTTAAAAGGTGGGTTCGTTTTTTATATAAAACTTTAAAAGGGCAAAATATCTTGAAATTCTGGGTGCTTATTATATTTTATGTTGTATTCCTCAGCAGCTCAGGAGGCAACAGGAGTAGTATTGCTGATTGCATGCTCAAAATCCGCCAGAAA